>PVHT020000108.1:1834662-1983799 GCA_004024745.2 Catagonus wagneri
GTGAGTTTGGGGAGGCCATGCTGTAGACTTGGAAGGCTACTTCTAGGGAGGAGCTCCCCTTTGTATTTTTTGGTGGGGTTACTATTTATTTTTGGTGTAGGAGTTTGACTATTTGCTGTCTATTTCTTTGGAATGAGCAGGCTGTTATCTCAGTGGTACTCTGAGTGTTCTCTGTGAGAGTGTAGGAATGAATGGCTAAAGTCGACAGTGGGAGCCTAGTCTCTACGCTCTCAATTGCAGGAAGGTGGCGCTGTCCACTCCTAGTTGCCCAGACCTGGGAAGTGGTTGCGAGCTCTAGGCAGATCTACCAGGTGTCTTAAGCATTTGGCAATAGCAGCAGCAGGAAGTATGATTTCCCCTGGGAATGAGAGCCACGGGAAACTAGTGTTTGATTGCAAAGTCCTCTCTGAGGTGACTGGAACCACAAGAGGTACCCATCAGAGGCTGGCTCTGCAGGCTGGCGTTTGTTCCACTCTTCTGCTGATGCTTTCTCGTCAGATAGGGTGGTTTCCTGGCAGCAGCAGCTGGCGCTGGCCCCACTCCTGTGTGAAAGCTAGCTCCGTGTGGTTGCGTACTGCTCTGCCCGCCAGAGCTACCAACTCTGTGGGCTGACGCAGTTGCCTGGGTCCATGGACCGGCCCAGGGCCCTGCCACCCCTGCTGATGCTGGCTGGCGCAGGCGCCTGGGTCCACAACCTGGCACAGTGCTCTGCCCACGGGCTTCAAGGCACGGGCTCTGCTCCCGCTGCCGCAGCTGCAGCCTCCACTGGCTCCTCACCACTTCCGCTCTCTTTGGCGGGTCACCGTCCTCTGCCCTGCGCTCTAGTTCAAGTTGCTTCTTATGGCGGTCAGCCCCTCCTCCTCTCCTCTTCCCTAACAATGGATGCTTGCCTCCCCTGTGGGACCAGACTTCCTCGGTTCCCTCAGTCCTGGTTTTGCTCTCCACAAATCATAGAATATCGCTGTTCCTTGTCCTATTCCCGCAACCGCTACGGCCACCGACCTCTGCCCTCTCGCAGGGACTAACCTTAGGAACCTGTGTCTTAGCTCCCAGGCACCGCCCTGTGCCTCAGGCTGTAGTATCGGTGCCGGTATTCAGGTCCTCTGTCTGAGTCTCTATTTCCGATTTTCCTATCTCAATCCAGCTGCTGCGTTTTTCTCAGGCTTTTATGTCCCTCTAGTTCCGTTGGTCGTTGATCCATTGATCGTTGTTTAGGTTTCTTCCCAGGAAACTTTTCTTTTTCACAGCTCCCTCCCTGGGGTGCTGGCTACCGTCCTAATTGCTTTTCTCTGTCTCACCTTTTTCTTTTTTTCTTCTGTTGTTCTACCCAGTTATTTCAAGGGTTTCTTGCAGTTTTTGGAGATTTAAATTAATCAGCATTCAGATGATGATTTGTCCAACTTGTTTTATATTTAGATGCATTTTTTTTTATGTATTTGTGGGAGAGGGTGAGCGTGACCTCTTACTCCTCTGCCATCTTTGCCGCAGTCTCCTGCAATTGGTTTTAAATGAGAAACAAACAAAAAAAAAGAAAATAAACACCCTAGATTGCTTTTGGAAAAAAAAAAAGATAAAAACAAATAGGAACGGAGACCATCAAAAAATGTTTTGGGTATTCCATTGAATCATTTTACCTCTGAGATATACTTGAGGCTTAAAGATACAGTAATGTCTCTAAAACTTACTACATTACACAATAAAGATTGGAATTATGTCATTGGTTTTCAGACAACATCATCTGCTACCTGGTTGTACTCCCTATCCCCAAGGTTGTACTTAAACTCACCAGAGTACCTAAACCTAATAGAATATATGCAGGAAGATGTTCTGTTAATGTCCTGTTTTCATATGACCTTTGTACTAAAACGCTGGTTTCGTATGATATCCATATACATCATATGGTATTCATGTATTTGTGAGGAGTTGAGCGAAATATTATAAAGGTATAGGTAGATCATATAACAAGTGTCTCTGTATCAGTTGTAACTGAGCTCTAAAGCAATCCTCTAAGATACCTCAGAGCTATTTTCAATCTCCCTGAACTCTTGACATTTTGCAGTTGTGATTCGGGGAAACTTGGAGAGTTTGGAGGTAACAGTGAAGGGAATGGTGGCCACTGAGCTGCCAAAAAATCCTCATCAATCCGTTCAAGATTATTAAGGGCCCATCTATAAAAGGCACTGGTCTAAGCAAAAGATGAATAAGAGTGACATACTGGACTCAAAGGACTCACAGTCCAGGGATAATCAAATATACACATAAATAACTATGACAAGACAGAAAGGGATGTTATGGAAAATCAGAAAATATGCATCCATTTGGAGAAAAGTTAGGTTTTATGAAGAAGGCATAACTCTTTATAAATTTATAGAATTTGAATGGGAAAATAAGTACCAGGTAGGAAACCATTCTGAGCAAAACCAGAGGCCAGAAAGAGTAGTTTAATTTGACTAGTATAGGTGGATTTGTGAGAGAAGGGGTAGGGAATAAAGTTAGAAATATGAGTTGGGCAATATCAAGGAAGACCAAGAAGTATCATATTGAGAGTTGAAAAATTGAAAAATTCTATAACTTTATAAAAAAAACATTGAATTTCTTGGAGTGGTATCAGAGCAATGTTTTAGGAAGATTAATAGACAGTTCTCATCATTAAACATAAACACATTGAAACTATGAGATACTGGAGATGAGAAGTCCCAGAAGGGGCTTTTCTAAAAATTTAGGTGATTTGGAATTCCTTTTGTGGCTCAGCAGGTTAAGAACCTGACAGAGTGTCCATGAGGATGCAGGTTCGACCCCTGACTTCGATCAATGGATTAAGGATCCAGCATTGCCACAAGCTGTGATGGAGGTTGCAGATGTGGCTCAGATAAGATGTTGCTGTGGCTGTGGCATAGGCAGGCAGCTGCAGCTCTGATTAGACCCCCAGCCCAGGAAATTCCATATGCCTCAGGTACAGCTCTAAAAAGAAAAAAAAAATTTAGAGTGATTATGAGGGACTATTCAGTTATTTGTCAGATATTTCCAGATTATTCAGAACACTCAAATTGTGGAATAGAAGATGCCAGTAGAGGAGAGATGGGACGGTTTTTGGTCAGATAGTGAGATGGCCTTTGCAAATGCAAGGGAAAGATAATATAAGAGAACATCATGCCAGGTACTTCACTGTCAACAAAATAAAGCTGAGAAAATCCGTGATGGATAATTTTAAGATGAATTAAGTCTGAGTTTGGAGAGAATAAAAAGCTTGGGTAATGAGTCAAGAATTTGAGAGTACAAGGATTACAAACTACAGACTGAGGGGTGTATGTGATGGTGCATGACTTGGTTTTGCATTGGCTTTATGTAATAGAATATAATCTTGACTTTACCAAGAGAAATGTAAATTTTCATTTACCAAAAGACATTGAAGCAATATCATTATTCTTTTTTAATTTACTTTTAATTAAAGTACAGTTAATTTACAATGTTTCTTCAGTATCTGTTGTATAGCAAAGTGACCTGATCACACCCAGTTCCCTGTGCTGTACGGTAGGAGCCCATTGCCCATCCATTCCAAATGTTACAGTTTGTATCCACCAACCCTAAACTATGCCCCCATCCCGCCCCACCCCCCGCCCTAGCAACATAAGTCTGCTCTCCATGTCCACGATCTGTTTTGGTTTTGTAGGTAGGATCATCTGTACCATATTTTAGATTCCACATATATGTAAGTGATATCACATGGTATTTGTCTTTCTCTTTCTTACTTACTTCACTTAGTATGAGAATCTATAGTCCCATCCATGTTATTTTGTTCTTTTTTATGGCTGAGTAGTATTCAATTGTATATATGTACACATCTTCTTAAGAAGATGGACAATTAGGTTGTTTCCATGTCTTGGCCATTGTGAATAGCACTGCAATGAACAAAGGGGTGCATGTATATTTTTCAGTTAAAGTTTTGTCTGGATGTATACCCTGGAGTGGGATTGCTGGGTCATATGATAGTTCTGTGTTTAGTTTTCTGTGGTACCTCCATACTGTTTTCCATAGTGGTTGTACAAATTTACATTCCCGCCAACAGTGCAGGAGGGTTCCCTTTTCTCTACACCCTCTCCAGCATTTGTTGTTTTACTTTTTTATTTTTTGTCTTTTTAGAGCTGCACCCATGGCATATGAAGTTTCCCAGGCTAGGGATCGAATCGGAGCTGCAGCCTCGGGCCTGTGCCAAGGTCACAGCAATGCCAGATCTGAGCTGTGTCTGCAACCTACACCACAGCTCATGGCAACGCTGGAACCTTAACCCGCTTAGCAAGGCCGGAGATCAAACCTGCATCCTCATGGATTCTAGCTGGGTTCATTTCCACTGAGCCATAGCGGGAACTCCCAGTGTTTGTTATTTGTTGACTTGTTAATAATGGCCATTCTAACCAGTGTGAGGTCGTACCTATTGCAGTTTTGATCTGCATTTCTCTAATAATTAGTGATGTTGAGAATTTTTTCATGTGCTTATTGGGCATCCCTATGTCTTCTTTGGAGAAATGTCTTTATGGGTTTTCTTCCCATTTTTCAATTTTGTTGTTTGTTTTTGTTGTTGTTGAGTTACATGAGTTGTTTATGTCATTATTCTTAAGTCTACTGAAACTTAATTTTTTTCATTTTTGAGGGGGGGCCGTGCCTGTGGCATGTGAAAGTTCCCAGGCCAGGGATCAAACCCATGCCACAGCAGTGACCTAAGCCACTGCAGTGTCAATGCTGGATCCTTAACCTGTTGTGCAACAAGAAAACTCCTCCACTGAAACTTGAAATATTAGGTCTATCTGAGATTATGGGTTGTGATGTTAGAATGCCTAGGCTTGGGTTAAAACTGCTATTATTTAAATGAGTGAACTTTGGAAAGTTATTTAACATTTTAAGATTTTGTTTCTTAGAATAAAAATAGTGCCTACCTAAAGAGGACATTTTTTAGTATTAATGGAACAATACGTAAAGTGGTTGGCATAGGGCCCATTACTTAAAGACTTAGTATATTTTGCTGTTTATTATCACCTATACAATAATAAGTACTAATTCTCTTTCCTCAAAAAGCTAAAAATCCAAATGCAGCAGATAAGTATGGTAACATATTAAATGATCCAAAACAAGATCTGCTGAAGCATGAATACTCTAGTATAAGAAAAAATTAATTTGGACCAAAGCTTCATTTTTGCTTTAGGTAAACCTTTAGGAAATGGAAACTTTTAGGAAATTTAGGAAATTCAGCAACATTTTCATCATAAAAGTACAATTCAATGCATTTTAGCGAATACAACAGGGTAGAAAGCACTCACACCAAGAACAGTACCCTAAAAATTTCCCCACATGCCCCCTTGCAATCACTGTCCTCCCAAAGGAAGTGTACCCCTAGTTTGATGTCAGATATCATGGATGTTTACCTGCCTTTGAACTTTATATAAACAGGACTTAGAGAATATATTTGTGAGTCACAATATTACACTATGAGATTCTTGTTGCATGTAATTGTAGTTTCTCTTTACATATGAGTATTGTATGACTAAGTTAATGAATTTATAAGAACATTTAGTCTCCACTTGACAGTCAATTGGAATTGCTTTTAATTTGGAATTTGCAAATAATACTGTTATGACATCTCTCACCAGTATTCTTTTGGTGAATGTGTACATGAACAGCTATTGGGTAGGTAAATAGGAGTCTTAATTTATGCACATGTTCAGATTTAATGACAGTTTTCTAAAGGGATGTATAAGAGTTCCAGTTGTTCCACATCTTTGTTATCACTGGATAACATCAGACTTTTAAATTTAGAATCGTCATGGATTTATATTAAGTTACTCAGCCAATATTTACATAGTAGTTACTTTTGTACTAATGATAGTTACATAGACTAGGTGTGGAGAATGAAAATATGAATGTATCAGGACATAGAAGATATTACACATTATAGCTGGTTAAAAAAACTAAAACAAAACAAAAAATACATTCAAAGAGATGTCTATAATAATTTTTGAGACAAATACTTCTTTTAATGGGGTATTTATTAATGGCAGAGACCACATATCTAACCTAGTGTCAAAATATAAATAAAAACATAATTGAAAATACTGTAGCAAGCAGTCAAATTTATGGGGAAGAGAACTCAGGTGCAGTTATTAAAATTGCCCAAAAGTGGCTTGCCCACAGTAGAATAATTTCTATTTCTAGCCTGTAATTTTTTTCAAGGTATAAGCATACTCACAAGTTTTTTTTTCTTATACCAGATTCTACAGACCATTAAAACCAGCCCAAATAGAATAATATTCAATACTTAGAACCAGAAAGCATTTTGTGTGTTTCTTGTTTAAACACTAGGTAGATCAGTAATATAGTGTGAAAATTAAAATGTGCATATTATACCATGTAAATGGTAATGTGCGCTCTGTGAAAATATATTCTTTTTGGCAGAAGGAAAGAATAAACGGAAAATTTTACTGCCATACTAATAAAAAAGACTCCTTATTCTACCACCAGAGAGAGTTTGTATACTTCCATCTGAAGGAAACTTTTTTACGGTTTATCTGTGGACCTTGGGAGCATTTTCATATCTAGGAACATGTAAGATAATCAGGCCTGGCTTCTCCCATCTCAGTGGATACTTCAGAGACCAGGCTCAAAGGAAGAAGTTCAACTGTAGGAGCTCATATGGGCACCAGTCTCTAAGTTAGCATTTCATTACTAATATTGGGAAGATCTTTTTTTAATTAATTAATTTTTTATTAAAGTATAGTTTATTTACAATGTGCCAATTTCCACTGTACAGCAAAGTGACCCAATCATACATAGGTATAGATAGATGATAGATAGATAGATGATAGATAGATAGATATACACATTCTTTTTCTCATATTATTTTCCATCATGTTCTATACTAAGAGATTGGATATAGTTCCCTCTACATTGTTTATCCATTCTAAATATAATAGTTTGCACGTACTAACTCCAAACTACCATCCATCCCACTCCCTTCCCCACCCCCTTCGCAACCACAAATCTGTTCTCTATGTCCTTGAGTCTGCTTCTATTTTGTAGATAGGTTCATTTGTGCCCTATTTTAGATTCCACATATAAGTGAAATCATATGGTATTTGTCTTTCTCTAGCTGACTTATTTCACTTAGTATGGGAATCTTTAGTTGCATTCATGTTGGTGCAAATGGCATTATTCTGTTCTTTTTTACAGCTAAGTAGTATTGCATTGTGTATATGTACCACATCTTCTTATTCGATTCCTCTGTTGGACATTTAGGTTGCTTCCATGTCTTTGCTATTGTGAATAGTGCTGCAATGAACATAAGGGTGCATGTATCTTTTCGAATTATAGTTTTGTCTGGATATATGTCCAGGAGTGGGATTGCTGGATAATATGGTAGTTCTATATTCAGCTTTCAGTGGTATCTACATACTGTTTTCCATAGTGGTTGTACCAATTTACATTCCCACAACAGTGCAAGAGGGTTCCCTTTTCTCCACAGCCTCTCTAGCATTTGTTATTTGCTGACTTATTAACAATGGCCCTTCTGAGTGGTGTTAGGTGGTACCTCATAGTAGTTTTGATTTGTATTTCTCTAATAATTAGTGATGTTGAGCATTTTTTATGTTCCTACTGGCCATTCCTATGTCTTCTTTGGAGAAATGTCTATTTAGGTCTTCTGCCTATTTTTCGATTGGGTTGTTTTTTTTTTTGTTGTTGTTGAGTTGTATGAGTTGTTTGTATATTTTGGAGATTAAGCCTTTGTCATTTGCATCATTTGCAAAGATCTTATTTTTTTATTTTATTTTTTTCTTTTCATTTTTATTTATTTTTTGGTTGTAGCATTTAAAATCTGTTCTCTTAACAAATTTCAAGTAGAGAATACAGTATTGTTAGAATCACCATGCTACATATTATATTGTCAGATCTTATTTACAAGATCTTAATTTTAGTTGAAACCAGGAGGCCCTTCTCACTTCTGCTGACCCACAAGTCATCCATAGAATCAGAGCAACAACAAAACAAAAATCCTAAAGAAAGAGATCTATATTACATGAAGCTTTCCCTTCTGTATAATTTTTGTAGAACTAAAGTTCATCCACTCTACCTCCTTTGGATAAAACAGACTAACTACATATTTAAATGATCTTTGTTGTATTTATTTACACATATATTTTTTTCTACTTAACATTTATTCACTTGTTTATTAAGTAAATATTTATAGATGTGGTTTCTACTCATTAAGTTTAGAATGCCCATGTATTCTTTATTTCAGCATCTTTAATCTGTGGGCATATTTTTGTAGAAAGTCTGGTTATTTTTGTTGCTATATAATTTATAAATGAAAATCATCCTAATATCCAAATTTCTATTGTGTTAACAAGGATAGGGTATTTACTCAGATGTGGTTAAAAAGGCCATTTAGGATTATGGTTTCTATTGAAGAGAGCTTTGGAAATGTTTTTGTTTTTTATGAAATTAAATATTGACTTCAAGTTTTTATGTCTGTGTCACTCTCAAAGTATGAGGGGTTTTTTTGCCTTTTTTTGGTCTTTTTAGGGCCGCACCCACGGCATATGGAGGTTCCCAGGCTAGGGATCTAATTGGAACTACAGCTGTCAGCCTATACCACAGCCATAGCAATGCCACATCCGAGCCATGTCTGCAACCTACACCACAGCTCACAGCAACGCCGGATCCTTAACCCACTGAGTGAGGCCAGGGATGAAACCTGCAATCTCATGGTTCCTAGTTGGATTCATTTCTACTGCTCCACGACGGGAACTCCTGTTCCTGTCATTTTGATATTGCATGATAAGTGGCTGAGCATATGTGTGTGTGTGTGTGTGTGTGAGTGTGTGTGTGTGTGTGTGTGTGTATGTATGTGTTTAAAATTTAGAACGCCTAAATTTGTTAGGCATTCTATAGGCCCTTACATTAAGGAGACCTGTGTTTACAAAATCAGTTTTACTATTTCTTTTGTATATAGTCTATGCATTATTTTCCTTGTTCTTTCTTAAACATCCTAGTTGAATATTAGAATTCTTGAACTGATCCTCTAAACCTCTTGTTTTGAAGTTTTCCCTGTGGTGCAGTGCATTAAGGATCCAGTGCTGCCACAGTTTTGGCATAAGTCACAGCTGAGGCTCAGATTTGAACACTGGCCTGGGAACTTCCATATGCCATGGGTGTGGTTAAAAAAAAAATCTCTTGTTTTTATTCTCTTATTTTCTATTTCTGTCATTTGGTTTTTCTTGATGGGAAACTTTGTCAGTATCTAAACCATGTCTTGAATTATTTATTTTATTATATATTTAATTATCCAAAGGGTTTTTTTTTTTTTTGCATTTAACTGTTTCGGGGTCATAGTATTCTATTGTTTTGTCCATATGAAACATCTAGTCTCTTATATTAATTGCTATTTTTTGAGATAAGATTCTTTCTTGATTGTCTCTTTACCCTATGGAGCCTTTCTTTAGGTCAGGGTTGGAAATGGTTTCCTGGTTTTCCTGCTGTTTTTGTTTTGTTTTGTTTTGTTTTTTTCAAAAATTGGTAGTTGTCTATAGATCATCCTTATTTAAGGGTAAGGCACTAGAGAACTGAGAGGAGGAAACTACATTTGCATGGAGTTTAGTGACTGATGATTTTTCCTGTAAGTCAATATTTTAAAGTCTTTCCTCTTGGAGACAGTTTCTCCTAGAAGGACCCCTTAAAAACCTGCCTGTAAGCAAGAGTATCATGGGCAGTGGGAGTCAGGGTCAAGAGTTCAATGTGAAGATTCCCTTGCTCTTCCTCTAGCTTATCCCCAACTCTGGAGCTCCTGCAGGTTAATTTCTCCAAAGAGTAAACCCCCTAATCTCCCTGAAGAGGAGTGGAGGAGTCAGCACTCCTTGTTGCAACCAGGTGCTGAGTCTCTCTGCAGTTCTCAGGTACAAGGCTCTCTTGCTTCACATTGGTCTTCTCCTTTCATCTTCTTTGCATCTTCCAAATCTATTTTATTTACTTTGACTTAGCGGATTGAAAAAACAATTGAGGGGGGAGGGGCAATGAGGATATATGGTTCTTCCACTGCTGTTAACTGAAACTGGTTAATGTCTGTTCACATTCTGTTCTACTTTCTCTTCCTTACCTCCACTCTGAAATAATTTGATGTCTGATGCATTTTTCAACATCTAGGGAAACAGAATTTTTTTTACAGGGGAAACAGACAGGGTCTTACTGAATTCCCTTGAGGTGATTACCCTCCTTCTCTCACTACGGACTGAGCTCTAAATGTGTTGTGTTGAACAATGAGCTGCTCCATTCACGTTTAATAGAGAAATCCATGCCACAGGTTTTATTTTCACTACCTATTTTATATTTCCTCAGGATTTGGGAAAGGAAGAAAAAAGGGGGGAACAGAGGTTTAATATGCCCCTAGAGTACTGGGTCAAGCACTGTTTTAGGTTCATTCATACATTATCACCTTTAATCTCAGGACTACCATGAGCATAGGTGTTATTATTGCCACTTTATGATGAGAAAACTGAGGATCAGTAAGCCCAAGGCTGTTAAACTGCTGACAGCTGAGGTTCAAGTGTAGATCTCTGATTCCAAACCCCATTCCCTTTTTATTATTTTATCCTCTACTCCTCAGTAAAAACCTCAAAACCCATCCTTAAATTTTTAAAGTAAATTATTTATTTTTTAATCAATTCAAGTAACTTTAAAATTAGCCTAATTCACTGAAATATTAAATTCATCCCTGAAAGATTCTTGCTTCATGGCTTTATGGCGTGTGATAAATAGTCATAAATAGGTGCGATGGGTATTGTTCTTTTCATTTCAACTCTGAGTTTTCCTTTATAAGAGCATTCATAGAACTCATTTTTATTTCTCCTTTGAGAGTTCTCTGTGCATATTCCTTTTCAGACCTTTACAACTAGACTTGAAAGCAAACTTCTTGGCTTCACTTCTGTTAGCTCCCACAGCTAGCACAGAACATTTGTAGAAACTTGAAATGGTAAATTCTGCTATTCTGTTGGCACTTGATTTTAAGAATTTTATAAGTGTTATTATCATAGAAAGTAATGCCTTGAAAGTCAATATTTTTTTAAAAAGGTATGCTTTAGCAATTTTTCTGATCTCTTTACCTTTTTATGGTTTACCCACATTGAATAATTTTCTGCTTTTTCCATCCAGGAAAGCAGATGCTCATGGTTCTGAATGTAAGCTCCCAGGGAATAAAATAGGACTTGGTTTTCATCGTGGAATGTGCCATACTGTATAACACAAGTGACATTCCCAGCTATAGTAGTTGTATAAAGACATAAAGAAAAAATAAATAAATTCACAATAGTGGCCCCTAAAGAATTGTTAAAAATTAGACAAGATTTATATTATTCCCATATTGGCAGTAACGTTTTTTTCCTGTTACCATATAATTGTAAAGATTTGTGCTACTCAGTGAGTCAATAAAAACTCTGAACAGGAACTCTTTAGATGAGGCCTACTTGCTAAGCAGATTTTATAGCAGGGTCTGAAATGTTCATTACTTTCTTTGTAGGACACACAACCTATACTATTAGATAGAAAGTTAAAAGAATAAATTACAAGCTTTAAATGAAAGGCAGTTTTTCCTGAGTAATTTTTGGCTACAAAGAGTGCTTACATTTTAAATTAGAATTATATTTACTTTTGATTCTAGCAAAACAAACCTGAGTTCAGTAACTTATGTTTGCAAGTTTGTAAAGATTGCTAATCAAATCTTATTATTAAAGAAAACTAATCCAATACTTGAGTAATTTAGTTATCATCTACTGAGGTGATTTTTCATTCTGATTTCCTAATATTTATGTGTGGAAAATAATATATGATAGGTGAAAATTTCTGTAAAATGTACTTGCCTAAGTTATTGCAGCTTTGCTTCAGGTTTTATACTGAAAAGTGAAACTAATCATGAAGCTTTTCTACATTCATAATTTAGAAAATATTAACAATTATATTATAGTAAATAATCTTTAAATATTACTTGCAATTGAATTAACCAGATGAATCTTATGTGAGATAATAATGTTGCATTGATTAGCTTAGAACTGTAAATTCGTTATACATATGAGTATATGCTCAAAAATAAAATTATAGAATATGAAATAGAAATTAAAATGTTATAATTTTTACATTGATATAAATGTAGTAGAAGTTTACTAGATATATATGTTTTAAGCATGTAGTTCTTTGTCCTTTAAATTGAGACTCACATATCACTGCAAATGAAACTGACTTGAAAAAATATTAAATGTCTGAAATTTCAAAATTTAGATATAATCAGATGTGATGCAACTGAGTGAAATATTTCAGTAGTAAATATTTTAAAAATTAAATGCTATCTTGGATTTTTAAAGCTGCATAGTCAAACGGTGTCTGTCGGTTAAAAAGGAAAATTTCAAACTCCATTAAACTTTAAAACTCCAAGTATAATCTTTCAGGAAATAGTATGAATGGGGTCCCTGTTGATAGATTTAGTATCTTACTCCTTACTGCACATATGCATTGAATTAAAGGAACAGTAGCAGTACTATTTTACAGAGTTGACACTCAATATGCATATTTTGTCATTTTCTTGGTTTCTGTACTCTTCTATACTTTGGCTATTTTCCTCAAACTACTCTAACTGCTTTAACATTTTACTTTAATAATTTAGAAGCTCAATTTAAAATAGTATTCCGCCACTTTAGGGCATGCCCTTAATTACCATCTTCTCAAAAACTCCTAAGATTTTTCTGCAGTGGGGCTTTTCGCTTAGATGTATCCTTGTCTTGAAATTTCAAAATTCTTGCTGTTCCTGGGGTTTACATTTGGTCTGTTTTCTTTCTTGTTTGTTTGTTTAGCCTTTTTATTTTATTTAGAGAATGTTAGACTTAAAAATCAGAAAGAAAAACATATATATCCATGGATGTATACACACATAGTGTTTTATTCCACAGAAAATCTAATTTTTGATCTGTTTGACACCAAACTCTACCATTTCCCTTTGTAATATGTCACTTCATGGAGAAGTCTTTTTTTTTTTAATGAGTGTTATAAAAACATTCAACATAATCACCAAAACATGTCTAAGAAGTTCTCTAGCAAAATAGCTATGATCAAAAACTTTCTGTGAAAAATTTGTAATTTCACTTTACCACAGAAGTATACCAATAGTTTAATTTTGAGAAGATCAAAACAAAGGTAAATAATTCATGTTCCTAGAGTGAGAAATCCATTGATACTTTGGAATTGCCACAGAGACTAAGAAAACCACAATTCATCTTCTCAAATTATTTCAAGAGAAACACTTCAAATACCTGATTATGTTTTAATGATCATGATACATGTGTTAATTTACTATTTTTTTTTTTTTGGTCTTTTTAGGGCTGCACCCACGGCATATGGAGGTTCCCAGGCTAGGGGTCGAATTGGAGCTGGAGCCACTGGCCTACTCCACAGCCACAGCAACGCCAGATCCAAGCCACATCTGCAACCTACACCACAGCTCGCACCTTAAACCACTGAGTGAGGCCAGGGATGGAACCTGCCTCCTCATGGATGCTAGTCAGATTCGTTTCCTCTGAGCCAGGACGGGAACACTGACATTTGTGTTTAAATCAAAACCACCACATTTTTTTGTTCATTGTAAATTGATGCTTCTCATTTAGTTGCACTTGTCTTGATGGAAATGATTTCTGCTTTGTAATGAGTAGGTATATTTGGATTTAGATATGTAATGTGTAATGACTGCATTTCTGTGAGCTTGGCTCTCCTAAAACAAAGGATTGTGTGAACCACTTTTTCACTTGGTAATGTTTCTCTTGGTCATCTGAAAAAATTAGTTAATACCTGCCATACAGTAAGCAACTGGATAGAAATGACATCCAGTATTTGGTTGTGAGCTTTTACATTTTCAAGAAATGACTATGGACCTTGCTCTCGGGAAACAAAAGGATGATGTGCTATCTAATGAAAATTTTTTCTTCATCAGATTGTTTGATAACTTAGGATTGTGTTTCGAAAAACAATCAGAAAATTCCAAAAATTTTAAAAAATGTTGAAAAGCAAAGGGAAATAATTAATAGTAACTCATTTTTATTGTTTTGTATTCTCTTGTTAATCTGTTTTTAATATTATAGCAATACTGGAAAAATTTTATTAAGTCAAATGGCTAAAGGAGAAAAATTGTGAGAATTATGTTTACCTCTAGTTTGATTCTTTATTTTGGATAGCTGAAAAACTAAATGTCATAATTTTTAACCATCCCCGAAGTGGTTTGTGAAAAAGCGTAAGTCTGAATAAAATGTTAAAGATAGTGTTACCAAATTTTGAAATATCTTGTTTAATTTTAAGTATTTCCTTATCAGCAATTGAAGAGGAATGTTAAGGAAGCTGTGGTTTTATTGTTACAAGATACCTGTAGTTCTGATTAACTGGCCTTGAATGACTGACCACAGCTCTCTTTAAAAAATAGGGTCATCGCAAAATTTATTGAGTGAAAGTCTATTTAGAGAATTGGAAATTGCCTAGGCTATGTATTGAATTAATTAGGAAATTTTAAATTAAACACCAAGAATCTACATGAATTGCTAAGCTTTTCTTTAAAAGTCTGTGCTTTCACTAATTGCTTATTTATTTATTTATTTTTGTTTATTTGCCTTTTTCTAGGGCCACACTCCTGGCATATGGAGGTTTCCAGGCTAGGGGTCTAATTGGAGCTGTAGCTGCCGGCCTACACCACAGCCACAGCAATGCCAGATCCGAGCCATGTCTGTGACCCACACCACAGCTCACGGCAACACCGGATCCTTAACCCACTGAGCAAGGCCAGGGATCAAACCCACAACCTCATGGTTCCTAGTCAGATTCGTTAACCACTGAGCCACAATGGGAACTCTTGATTGCTTATTTTGATAGTCATTAAAAATATTTAATGTTAGAGCTCTTTTCTGATATTAAGTATTTCTAATACTTACTTTATAAGATAGTGTCTAATATAGTTTTAATATTTATTCTTAGGGTAATTTAAAGTTTACATGAGGAACATAGAAACAAAAATCCATATTTTTATTCACAGATGAACTACGAAGTAGCTAGTGAAATAGATATTTCTAGTCAAATTCTCATCTAGCTACTTTTTTAGTCAAACTTAATTAACATAGATCCCATGGTTAATTAATTAATTCTTACTCTTAACTTTGATTTCACTTATTACTCAGTAGAGCAAACTTTAGGTTATTTTTTTTCTTTTCTCTTTCCTTTCCTTTCCTTTTTTTTTTTTTTTTTTTGCTTTTTATGGAGCTAGCTAAGGGATCTTTATAGCTTAAACTGAGGGTGTCACTACTGTGTAAAATAAGCATTAAATTTAAAACATACAATCTAAAATCAGCTCGTGTACCACCAGTGGAATAGCTGTTATTTTAGAAGAGCTATGGTTCATGGTGCACTGGAATTACTTCTTCCTTTGAGAAGAAAAATTGTTCATAACACATTCAATTAGGAACAAGTGATTCTGGATTCTTTCTATTTTTCATGCTTTCCTACAATAGATCTGTTCTCAGGTCTCTTTATCAGGGAAAAGAGATATGGAACAGATAGCTACATATACAGGTGTTATAAAAGCTCTGTCAAGGATTTCCTGCAGGGTTCAATGGGATGGGTGGTGTCTTGGGAGTGCTGGGACACGGGTTTGATACCTACCTGGCACAGTGGGTCAACCATCCAAAGCTGCTGCTGCTGCAGCTTAAGTCGTGACCACAGCTTGGATCTGATCCCTAGCTCTGGAACTCCATATGCCTCAGGGTGGCCAAAAAAATAAAATAAAGAAATAAAAATCTCTGTCAAAGCCAAACCTAATTTAGTCTAGGTTGATAGCCTCCATCAGGGAAGGAGGCTTTGCTGCAGGCATGAGATTTAAAACTCAGCCTTGAAAAATCTGTAGGGATGAAATGGAAGAAAGGTGTTAGATTGGAGGAAATGACATGTGTGAAGGTACTGAAGTGGAAATGAGCAGACTATTTTCCATGAAACAATATTGCCTCTCTATGTCCTCATCCCATTCTCTTTTACATTATGGGAGATATTTTGAGGCTTGTCCTTCATGTAATCACTGTTATGTTCTGCAAGATTCCTTTTGTTCTTATTAATTTTAATAGTTTTTACATTTTACTATGGCATTATAAATTCTTTAGAGTTTTCTAAATTCGGCCATTTCTCTCTCAAAAAAAAATTCCTTACTTTTACCCAGACATTTACGTGAAATAGGTATTCTTTTTTTTTTTTTGTCTTTTTGTCAGTTTTAGGGCCGCACCTGTGGAGGTACCCAGGCTAGGGGTCGAATTGGAGCTGGAGCCGCCAGTCTACGCCACAGCCACAGCAACGCCAGATCCGAGCCACGTCTGCCACCACACCACAGCCCAAGGCAACACCGGATTGTTAACCCACTGAGCAAAGCCAGGGATTGAACCCTCAACCTCATGGTTCCTAGTTGGATTCGTTTCCGCTGCGCCACAACGGAACTCCTGAAATTGGTATTCTTTTACCAGTGTTACATATGAAAAATAGAGGTTGAGCAAGTTAAAGAAATTACTTTTGGTTACCCAGCTTATGGTATATAAAAGGCAGTTTATCCATGACAAAGGTAGAGTATAATAGTTACTTTGCAGGACTACCTTATTACTAATTAGGGTACATATTAATTCCCCCAATATCAGTGTGTTTCCCACTACTGTCAGAAAGGAGATAGACCCAGATTACCATAATAGCTTATGAAAATCTAACACACAGACACACACACAGACACACATACAGACATACACATAGCCACACACATGTGCACAACACCCCAACGTTCTCCATTTCCTGGTTGATAAACTTCATGTCCTTATTTTAATTTAATTTGCAACTTAAGTTTCTAGAATCAAATTCATCAACAAGTTTCTCACAAACTGTCAATTCATTCATTCCTCTGTAGTATCCTTATACATAAACAAAGAAATAATCCATACCTCAAATATCAAAACTAATGTTATTCTGTAATTACATACAACTTCACTTTAAAGACAAGGATAGACTTGTTCCAAAGTGAATCATGTTAGCATGAACTCATTTATTTCAACTTTCCATCTTGGGACTGAATGTTCCAGCCAACCTGCACAATTCTGGATGTTCTATTGCATTTTTAGGGCTTGCAAATTATACATTTGTTTCAAATGCCCTGTTTTCCTTTTAAAAAGGCACATCTTCACCTAATTAATTGGCATAGTCAATTCCAGTCATTGCTGTCTAATGTCACCATTTGAAGGGGGTTGCATCCTACAGCTACTACCCCATAGTATTCATGGCAAAAATCTCAGAAAGTGGTTTAGTAAGACTGTCAACAAAGGATGATTCAAGTGATCTTACAGAAAAAAAAGTTTTGACAAGAATGTTGGAAGTAAATTATCCACGTTAATAAAAGCTCCAGGGAATAAAGTGATATCAGAGATATAAAATAGAGAAAATAAAAAACGAAAAGAATTGTTGGTGTTTGAGAAGAAAGAGTTGCCATTTAGTCTCTCTACCAAATAAGCTATTTTGTGGAATCTTTACAACTCAGAATGTACTGTGGTTTAAGAGAGGGTAGCATTTCACTAGTTATTTACTCTGTGACTGCCTCATTCCAACTAAAACATAATTCTTTGCATAACGTATTCTCTTTTACTTAAATCCCCACATGGAATTCATCAGACATGATAAAATACTGTACTTATTCCTCTTCAGATCTTGGAGAAAGAGAGCTCTACTTTAAAAGTGTAACCAAATCATGCTTTCCTTTGCAATTCTTTGATCTTTTACTTTTTCTCTATATTTCCTAGAGGACTTTGAGTTTAGTAACAAATAAATACATTGCATGGAATGTAAAATGTTTTAATAAATTGGTTTAGAGTTTAATAAAAAAAATAAGAATTGCTTGCCCTTAGGAGCAACATCTATTAATCAGCTGATGTTTATTTTACCTGTCACTTTGTGGGAGATGTAGGTGATCTGAAAGGTCCTTGACCTCTAGAAGGCCAGACAGATAAAGCGTGTGATAAAAATAGAAAATGATGAAGTGCTAAAAACAGTGAGACAGAAGAGTTCAGAGAAGTGAAAGATTGATGTGTATTCACCCTAGACATGGGATTGACTTAGAACTTTAATGCTAAATACTATTTAGAAAGCACCAGGGGAAGTGATTAGTTGAGATAAAAGGAAATAATATGAATTAGGCACTGTTGTTGAATGAATATGTCACATTAAAGAGAAAGTAATTACATTAAGCCTAAGCAGATCAAAGTTTAGGTGTTGAGAAAGAAGTAACAGACTATAAGGATGGAAAAGTATGTTGCCAGAAATTTGACAGATCAAGAAAACAGGGGAAGAGTATAAATTCTGATTTTCTATTAAAGACAATAGAGATCTGTTGTCAGTTCTTGAGGAGAAATAAAAAAAACAATGCATTTAAAATTATGTTTAACGATAGTCTTGGTTACAAATTAGAATAACGAAGAAGAGAAAGAATCAAAGATGATTTCGAATTAGATGAGACACTGTTCAGATTGTGAAGAACAATCTTAACTTTGGTGGTGAATGACAGTGTTGGAGCTTGCATTCTATTCGTAGATGTTGCTTACAGAGGAAACATATTGTTAAGTTCTAAAGCAGAATCTTTAGTTTAATGTCTCATGTTATGTTACACAGTTTTGTAAATGAATCGGTCATTTTTATTAGAAATATCAATGATTTCCTGCATGTTTACTGCCTGATTCTTGGATTCTTGGCACTGATAAAAGAACTAGGAGAATTTTGCAAAACAGAGACACGTGGGCAATGTCTAGGTAAGGCATATCAAATATATAAGCCCTTCCATCTTTGTCCATTAACAAACCTACATCTTCAAGACTGAGTTTAAATAACACCCCTCCCTGAGTACTTACCAAATATCTCCTAGAGAAATGCCCACTTTTCATGAATTTCTTAATCCAATCATAATTTTTATTGTATTATTTTAATGGCTTTTAAGTGTTGGAGACCACTGAACAGCTGAACTCTGCAGACAGCAAATATCTGCTGAGTTCTGAAGTACAAGGTCTCCTTCAAAGACAAAATAAGGGAGTTATGCATAAACTATGCTACTCTATAAGCAGCTGCACTATGCCCTAGAAGTATGCACCAGTGCTAATAGTTTCCTTTGTTATTCACTGAGAGGTAGCTTCATCATTGCCTATGCCAGTTCCTGCTCACTAATCTGCATACGCACTTTCCTTAATAAAAGTCATGAGGGCTAACTCCCAGTGCTTTTGTCCTGGGGAACAGAGTGTCTCCTGGACCCCCACTTTCTAAATGTAAAAGAGC
The DNA here is from genome assembly GCA_004024745.2 of Catagonus wagneri. Taxonomy (NCBI): domain Eukaryota; kingdom Metazoa; phylum Chordata; class Mammalia; order Artiodactyla; family Tayassuidae; genus Catagonus; species Catagonus wagneri. Next base: position 1,854,055 of record PVHT020000108.1, read on the forward strand.
CTTGTGTGTTTTGTTATAGTACCACCCAGCTTCTGGGATTCCCCGTTACCCTGCAGCGCTGGATGTGGCATTTAAGCCATTGTTTTGTAGTATTTTTATTCGAATCTCTATTTAATTTAACTTTACCTATGATGTGCTGTGGCATTATTCATTTTATTTGACGGTGTGTGTCATTTAGATTATAAGTACCTTGAAGATAAATCAAGGACAAAGTCAAAAGATGTTTAATGAAACTACATTTATATGCTACTCTTGGTATGTGTAGTAATAGTACTATTCATAGGTTGACTGAAATAGTAAATATTTTCCCATCTTCCATAAGTACTACTGGTACTCATATCATGAATATTCACAGTAATGATTTCTTTTTAAAAGGGAATATCAACGGGGAGTAATGAATGCTCTTTTGTTCAAAAGGTCACATTTTAAAAGTTAGAAGAAAATAACAGACACCTGCGCAAAAAAAATTCTCCCATGTGTGAACATGTATGTATACTCCCTGATAATATATACTTGGTACTCGGTAGTATGTAATGTTTTTTAGTATAAAATATGTTATATTCTTTGAGAAATAAACGAGAAAGTCAAATAGTCTGGGGGGTGCCCAAGATGAGCAGCCAGAAAGAGTAGAGCATATAAGGCAGACCCAGAAGAGAAGGGCAATAGCAGGAAAGAATGTACACATAATACAGTTTATGAGCTGCGTTAGCGATTCACACAGAATAAGTGTGTTCTGAGTGGATGTAGGTGTTCATGGGAAGCGAACATCGCCTTAGTAGTCTTAGTAATCAAGGCACCAAATTAAATTAATTGCCTACACAGATGGGGTATAGTATTGAAGATAAGGCAAAAAGGTAAATTATCCCTAAACTATTCTTTTTTAAAATTTGAAATGGTTTGGCATCTAATAGTCTATAGCAGATAGTCTAAGTCTTTGAACTCACGATATACATAAAATGCATAATATATTATCTAATGTTCTCAGAAGTCAGTCAGTGTTTCTAAATGAAACCATATGTGAACAGCTGTCTCAGAGGAAGGAGAGGAGTTGTCTGGAATCCATGTCTTTTTTGTTTGACTTTTCCCTGGTACATATATCACGTTGAAAATTGACAACATCCCAAGACTATATGAGGGAAAATGGTAGAGGAAGAAGCTAATATTTTCTGAGGAAGCACATGTGTAACAGGACTGGGTGAGACATTCATTTCATATTCTTTATCCCATGCTAATCTTCATAATAAACCTGTATATATTGGTGTTATTATCACCACTTTATAAATGAAGAAACTGAGGTTTGGACAGAGGATGAAATATGCCTAAAGTCAACTGGCTAGCAAGTGGCACAGCTGGTATTCAGTGCCAGAGACCCAGGCCCTTTCCTCTCCTCTGCATTGGCCTCATTCATGAAATGACAATAGGTTGAAAAACTGAAGTTCAATCATTTTTTTCCTTATAGCTTTACAGCAATTTTAGGTTTTGGATTTTTACTAAATATTTTAGAGGGTTGATGATGAAGAAATACAGTTTCCAGATTGATGCTTAAAGTGAACCTGAGCTAAATTGCACTTAAAATTTTTCTGAGGGAGTTCCCTGATGGCTCACTGGATCAAGGATCTTGTGTTGTCACTGCGGTAGCTTGGGTCACTGCCCTGGCATGGATTCTCTCCTTGGCCCAGGAACTTCCACATGCCATGGGTGAGGCCAAAAAATTTTTTTTTTCTTTCTCAACCAAATTTTCCAATGTTCAGAGATCTTGCATTTTTTTTTAAACATCCAAAATATACTTTGCATTGTGGCAAGGTGTATGGGGTGTGAACCGAAGTTCAGCACTTGCCATCAGCCTCTACATGGAGTAGAACACAAGCCACTGTAGCTGCCGACCTGCAGGACCCTCTGAGTGGAGCTCAGGGTTTCAACCAGGAGTGAGGCACTCTGTGCTCTTGGAAAACTGGAAGAACAGGCCTTCAGATAGTTAGAAATTTTCAGGAAAAGATTTTATGAGCCTAATTCTTGCATCTCCTCAAAACTAGAAAAACACTAAAATCCGTCAATGATGACTAATGTCCATACCTAGTAGTAACCTTCACGAGACCAGCAGAAAAATTCTGTAAAATGTGTGCATGACTTATATCTTGATATCCCCCCGTTCCTCTTTGGGGCATTATTTCAGATACTGAAATACTGCCTCTTGGGCTGTAGTTAGTGGGCAAAGCAAAATATGTCAAGGTCACCAATGAGAACAGCCACTACCAAGGGTAGGCCAATGAGCCCTGAGGGAACTCAGGAAAGCATATCAAAGGAATGATTCCGGTAAGCCCAGACTTTGTGTCTTTCCATAGAAGTGGTTTTCTGTAAATCTTCTGTAAATCTGCTTATCTGTAAATCTTTTTTTCCTACTAATTTCCCATTGTTGCAAAACCTCCTTTATCCTAGCCTCCCCCCTTGCCTCCTCTGAGCAGTTTCTTGAGGCTGAGATGCTGTCTCCCAGGCTTAAGTCCTAATTTCGCCCCAAATAAAACTTAACTCTCAACTTGCAGGTTGCGTTTTGTTGTTGTTGTTGTTGTTGTTTAGTGGACAGGCGGTAGAAATAGAATAGGTGGTGACCATACAAAATTGAAAGCAGGTTGTAATCAATTATAACATATAAAATTTTAAAAAAAGAAAGCAAGTTGTAGTGGATTATGTGTGATAGCAGAAATTAGCTGCAGATAATCTTTAATTTTCAAAGATCTAAAGCATTCACCAGAAGAGAGCTTGGTATGTGGTAGACAATCAATATTTTTTATAGCATATATGGATATCTTGTGATAGCAACATCAATTAATGACCTGGGTGGATTGGCAAATTTTAAATTCTCTCACTAGAAATATCAAAGTCTGGAGTTCCCATCGTGGCTCAGTGGAAATGAATCTCACTAACATCCATGAGGCCTCGCTCAGTGGGTTAAGGATCCGGCGTTACCATGACCTGTGGTGTAGGTCACAGATGCGGCTTGAATCTGGAATTGTTGTGGCATAGGATAGCAGCTACACCTCCATTTCGGTCCCTAGCTTGGGAACCTCCATATGCTGCAGGTGCAGCCCTAAAAAAAACAAAAACAAAAACAAAAACAGACATATTAATGTCTATCTTGATGAAAATATCAAAGCAATGATATTTTGATGCATCATCTTAGACTTCTTATAGGTATACTAAAATTAATCAAATAAAATGAATCAAGTGTATTCATATTTATTTTCCAGTGCTCAGCTTCTTGTGGTAAAGGTTTAAAGTACCGTGAGGTGCTTTGCGTTGACCAATTCCATGGGAAACTGGAAGAAAAATATTGCAGTCATCTACAGAAACCTCGAACTCATAAAGTTTGTAGATCTGCCAGATGCCCTTCATGGAAAGCCAACAGATGGAAGGAGGTATGTAAGGTGTTTTATGATAATATATGCACTTTTACCTTTAAAAGAAAATCTTAATTCATTCTGCATGCTTTAAATAACCTTGAAAATTTTACTCCGCTAAATGTTTTATTCTAGTACACATTTTTTATACTATACTCGGAATTAATACTGTACAGTGTTAACACATTTGCTAAATTCATAGTTTAATAACAAATTAATCTTTTTTTTTTTTTTTGGTGTCTGTAAACTTTACAAGAAATTCTGTTACTGACTACTAAGGAGGCTACTGGTGATTATAATATTATTCCAGGTGGTCTATCAGTAAAATATATATGATGAGGTATTTAGCAACTGCCTCGTTTCCACACCAAAGTCTTGGATTTGAGCTGAGGTTGCAACTTGGAAAAGGGACTGGTGAGTTCCACACAGATTGTAACTGGAGGCTGTTTAAAAGTTAAGGACATGACAGGGGAGCCCGGCCAGGTTGGAGGCCAGAGTGGACGCATTTGGAGAGACTCAGCAAACGTGAAGCTGATACGTAGATGAGACCCAGGCCAAGACCTCAGTTTATATAAGAAGAGTGATTGCTCTGGACCATTCAGGAAAGTAAGCTCCACATCCAAACCAGGGAAGGCATACATTTGAATGTGCTTATTAAGCAAAGATCAGCCAGGGAAAAGGCTACAAATGAAGCCAGTAATGTTAACTAGAATAATTTCCTAAGGCCTGTCTGATCTCAGTGGGGCTAGTCTTTAGCACAGCTATCTGGCTGCTCCCAGCTTTACTTCACAGTAGTTATTCCTTCTTTCCTTCCTCCCTTCCTTTTCCTTCTTCATTTATTTAAGTTTTACTGAAGCATTGTTATTTATAATCTTGTGATAATTTCTGCTGTACAACAAAGTGATTGTTATACATGTACACATTCCTATTATTTTTCAGATTATTTTCCCATGTAGATTATCACAGAATATTAGGTAGAGTTCCCTGTGCCATACAGCAGGTCCCTGTTGGCCTATCATTCCATATACCTCAGTGTGCATATGCCAGTCCCAAACCCCGAGTCCATCCTCCGCCCCCCAACCTGGTAACCACCCTGTGGTAACCATAAGTTTGTTTTCAAAGTCTGTGAGTCTTTTTCTGTTCTGCAAATAAATTCACTTGTATCCTTTAGATTCCACATATAAGTGATATCAAGTGATGTATGTCTTTTTCTGTCTAACTTCGCTTAGTATGATAATCTCTAGGTCCATACTTAGCCACTTCTTAAAGGACCTATTTCCACAATGGGAAAAGGAAACTCATCTTCAGCTGATGGAACATCCTTGTCTCTGTCTGATGTTGGAGCTAGGTCTGTTAGGAAGATAGAGGTTCAAACAGGAGCTAGAAGTGGGGTTCCTTAGGGCCCCTACATTTTCATTCTTTAATCCTTGAAAAAGGCATCTTGGTGGAAGGGCACCAGCTTTTAAAGTGACAGTGTCAGTGCATCATTGTTTTTGAATAAAAACTCCCAAATTGAATGAGCATCTCAGGTTTCTGCGTAGAAGAGGCAGCCTCTGTCAAGTGTTAGCGTGCTGAGAATTGTGGAACGCGGTTAATGTCTGACTGAAAATTAGAAGCAAACATGTCTCTGTTTTCTACCTCAAAACAAAAAAACAAATTACACACATATAATAAATACACACACACACATATACATATATAAACATTTCCATCTACATCAAATATTGGTAAATACAGTTATTTCTTGTGTTTGAGCAGAGGTCATGATTCGTGATTTAAAAGATTTCCATTAACCTGTTTATTTTTGTATTTTATTGTAAAATATTTTTTGCTTTTTAGGGCTGCACCTTCCCAGGCTAGGGGTTGAATAAGAGCTGTAGATGGCATCCTACACCACAGCCACACCAGATCTGAGCCAAGTCTGTGACCTACACCATAGCTCTAGGCAATGCCGGATCCTTAACCCTGAGGGGGGCCTGGGATTGAACTTGAGTCTTTATGGATACTAGTTGGGTTCCTTACCTCTGAGCCATGACGAGAACTCCCTAACCTGTTTTATTTAATGAATGCCACTACTACTTACTAAATCATTCAAGAAAGAAATGTTTGCCCCATCCTTTCTCCCTTAACGCCCCGCAGTTAGTCACTCCCTAACTTTTCTCAGTTCTTCTCCCTACTCTTCTCTCTTGAGTCTCTGTGGCAACCACTGCATTCTAGCTCATTATTCTTCTATGACTTAAGGTTATATTTAGGAGGTGAGTCTAAAGCCTAACCCATGCCTGTTTCCTCAGCATTATCTCAGGCCACAGAGTCTTAGACATAATGGCTATCTTGTTCACAGTGCACCCAGCTTAGTATATTGCTAAATAGTTCTTACATTGAATACTGTGATTTAGTTGCAAAATAAAAAGACTGGCCACCTCTTAATTTGTATATTTGTCATATTGTGACAGTTTGCTTTACTTTAAAGATGTGGCAGGATAATGGCATAGTAGCTTTCTCAAAGAGGGAGAAATACTCTAAAGGCCCTGCACCCAGCGTATGGCAGACACCTGCTCATTCTGACGTCAGGCAGGAGCTGCTGGGGATTGTGAGTGGAGATGAGAGAGACTCTCTGCCTTTTGGCCACCAGCATCACTGTTTATCACCAGGATCCTTGTGCTGTCTTGCAGCTGCTGCAGCTGCTGTGGTTGCTGTTCATGAGGGACACTTCCTGAGCCTTGACCTCCAGCTCCACAGAAGTGAATCAATCATCAGTGATAACAGCTTGGCCTTGGCTCACCACCAAGTTGAAATTATGTAAGATTCACTAAAGGAACGTATTTTCAGGAATTTCTAAGCTACAGACATGAATATGTAAAGATTATAAAAAAACACAGTTGCTTTTGTACAGAGTTGGCTTTCTGCTCTTTGAATTGGTTTTCCTTGTCATAGAAATTAGCTTCATACACCCACACAGTCCTCGAATCTCTGCCAGAAACAAATGACCACTTGTGAAGTCGTTGGCTTTTGATTTATTCTATAAAAAGTACCTGCATGAAGTTAACAATTGCAGCTTGTCACCCGCAGTGTGTATAATAATATATTCCACAGAAGTGTAATTTCAGAGGTAGTTACAAAATAATCACCAGTTCCTACTGTGTTCTGCCTGCATAAATGGTAACATTGCTTTAATATAATCACTTGCTATAAAATAATTTTATTTTATTACTGTTTTACCTTATACCTCCAATGGAAAGACTCATTTGGCAAATTGTGACCACAGAGGTACTCACAGCAGTTTTCAAGTTAACACTCTTCATTTGTTATTCGATATCATTTCTTTAGTAATGCATTAAAATGACTGCTGCCAAACAGGAACACACATTGCTATATAGGATCCTTTGTCCTCTGGGTCCAGATGTATACCTTTAGAGGCAAAGGAAATACTAAAATAATTTAAAAGGGAAAGAAAAACCTCATCCTCTCCTTTCTGGAAACAAGCCTTTTTTTGTTTTTGTTTTCATTTAATTTTACCTGTTTTGAAGATACCAGCTTCACTTGTAAATTCAAATTTTTAAGGCCAGCCTGGTGTTACATTCCCATCACCTCAAACTCCATCTGTTCAGTTCAGTGCCATCCTAACATAGTTTTTATGCTCAGGAAAAAGAAAATTCAGAATTCTCACCTCCCCTTGGTCTCAGCAAACTTGCTGGACAGCTTAGAAAGATGCCTAAAGAATCTCAGGTGAACATTTTGAATCTAGAGCCACTTGAGAGCAGTCGCTTACTTGGTTCCCTTTCTGGGGACTCATCATTTTCTTTCTAATATTTTAAGATCACACTTGGAAACTAAGGTCATAAGAATTCCAAAATCACACACATCTACCAGCTAGTATCCCCCTTTTCCAAAGCCCCTAGTCTGAAAAAAAAGGTTTTTTTTGGAAGCTGTTTGCTAGATGCTGGTATATTTAAGTGATTTTATATTTCTCTTATCCCCTATTTTCTATATTTCCAAAATGCATACATGTATCTCTATATTTGACACCATCCTGATACACACACACACACAGACACACATGTATATATATCTTTTATAATCTAAAAAGATGGTGATTCTTGGGGTTCCCATGTGTCTCAGCAGGTTAAGGATCTGGTAGTATCACTTTGCTAGCTCATGTCGCTGCCGTGGCACAAGTTTGATCCCTGGCCGGTATACTGTGGGCACAGTCAAGAAAAAGGAAAAAAAAAAGATAGTAACTCTTAAGTCCCCATGGCCTCCAAGGATCCAGCACCACTTCATCGTTACACTGTGGTTTCTTCCGAGGGACAGGCTAGAGCCCAGGGACAGAGAGGATGTCTTTTTGCTCTGGGACTGAGTGACCTCTGCTTCTCAGTCTTTCCTAACTAGTGCCAGAAATTCTGCTTTGCACTTCTAGGCTGCCTGTTCACTCTTCCTTTATCGTTTTTCTTAATGCTTAAGATGGTCTGCCTGAGTGGGCTGAGATGACAAACACTCTTTGGTTTGAGGCATGTGTCCAGAAAATTTGCAAGGCAGAAATAATGGTATCTCTGTAAGAAAAGTGAAAAGAAATGGGAATAGGAAGCAAGCAGCAAGGGACAGTCACTTTCTGACACTGCATGAGAAATTTCTGCGTTCTTCACAACTGTAGGTATTATTCATTAGGCAGATGAGGAAATAACAGCTTCGAGGTGTTACATAGCTTGTGCAGGGCATGGGCTGGGAAACTGTAGAGGGGACGAGCCTTTGAACAGTGATCTGTTTGACTTTTCCCTACTGTAGTTGCTGTCATAATTATTGTTATCAGTATATGTGAGATCATCTTTATACTTTCTTAGCAACAACTTAATACTTCCTTATCGACATATCGCCCCTCTTAAAAGACACCTAAAGTCAATAATTACAGACTGTCACTGAACTATACATAGCAATACATTCAACAGAAATGTAATTTCTATGTGGTGTTGAATTCATTGCAGGCTTATATATGTATAAAAAGTCTGTTGCATAAATTTAAGATATATATGGCTTTTACATATCTTAGGAAAATAACAGGGTTTTAACTGATCATGTATTGAATATAGTATAGTTACTTCAATCATTAGCAACATATTAGGCTATGTTAGAGTATTCAAATCTTTGCATTAGTAAATTCTGGCCAGATTTTGGGGGCATTACCTATTCTGGAAATCAGATTATTAAAAAAGTATTGACAAATTATCAAATCCCCAGAGAAACACAATCAAATCATTATAACTATTCTGTATCAGTCCCGTTGTGTTCTACTGCAAAAGGAAGAGCCTTGGTTATTAATGGCTTGAATTCAAAGACATTTATTCTTTTTTAAAAATTATTTTTTATTAAAATACAGTTGATTTAAAAATATTGTGCCAATCTGCTGTACAGCAGATACCCGGTCATATATACATATATACACACATTCTTTTTTACAATATTATTTTCCATCATGTTCTATCCCGGGAGATTGGATATAGTTCCCTGTACTATACAGTAAGACTTTGTTGTTTATCCATTCTAAATGTAAGAGTTTGCATCTACTAACCCCAAACTTCCATCCCACTCCCTCCCATCTTGGCAACCACAAGTCTGTTCTCTATGTCTGTGAGTCTGTTTCTGTTTTGTAGATAGGTCCGTAGTTTAGATTCCACACAGAAGTGTTATCATACAGTATTTGTCTTTATCTTTCTGACTTACTTCACTTAGTATGAGAATCTCTAGTTGCATACATTTTGCTGCAGATAGCATTATTTTCTTCTTTCTTACGACTGAGTAGTATTCCACTGTATACGTGCACCATATCTAAAGACACTTATTCTTTACACAAAAAAACAAGAAGTTCACTGGATTTAAGTCTGATTCATTAGCTCCACAATGTCAGGGTGCTGGATTGGCATTTCTGTGATTCTGCTGATCAATTGCTAATTGTCATAAAATGGCTGCCATCATTACAGGCCTCACAACTTTATACCTTCTCACATGAAAGTAAGTATGTATTTATTCCAGGTTAGTAAGGAGGACAGATTCTAGACAGTGCATAAAAGTTTAAGGAAGAATATTTCAGCTCAATGTAGGAGAGGATTTACTAACTTCAGGGTCACCCCAAAATGGAATTATTCCTTTCAGGACATGGCGACTATAACGTATTGAAGCTGTGAAAGTATGGGAAGATTTGATATTCATTCATCACTGATGTAAAATGGACTTCAGAATTGAAGAGGAACTGTGTTTAGATATTCCCAGAGTCTTTTCTAACTCAAAATCCTCCACTACTGCTAGTACTACTGCTCATTATTGATATGCCTAAAAAAAGCTATAGTTACAAATAACTGACTACAAGAAAATCAAAACTTTAATCCATTAATAAGAAATTATAAATAATGCGTCAATAAAGGACTTTACCATTTTCATTTTAAATAATTGTTTATTAAATAGTAGAGAGAGTCGGTCTTTATAAGCCTGTTTTTAAAACGCATCTTTAACATTACTTTGGTCTGCTCTACAATAGCTAAAATGGCTACAGTACCTGTACATTGACTAAAATTTGCATTCTCTAGTTCCGCTGTCTAGTCTTGAAAGAACCAGTCTACAGAGTGTTGAGGTACATTCACACATAGGAAATTTGGCTAATTTCTCCTGTCTGAAGTAAATTATGCAGGGTGATGAGTTAGTGCATTCCAATAAATTATTTATGTTGTAATGATAGACTCACAATGCCTTCATATTATTTACCTACATTTTTAAAGAAAGATAAATTTAACGTGCTCATACATAGGTAGTTCTATAAAGCTGTTGAATAAAGGTACCTATTTTGGAGTTAGAGAAGTAAATGGGGAGGTCATTTTAAGAAATTACCATACTTAAGAGTGAGAGATAATATCTTCACAGCATCCAAAACCAGAAGAGGAGCCAACTGGGCAAGGACTGTAAGTTCTGCTTTCGAAATATTGGATTGAGGTGCCTTTGCCACATGTAGAAAACACATGAACATTCTTATAAACACCTGAAGCATTCTTGTAAAGGCATGAAAATATAAATGCAGAGTTCAGAATTATGATCAAGGCTGGAGAAAACAAATTTAGGAATTCTTGGTACATAGAAGAAATCGGAGAGTGTAAAGAGAAGCAAGAGACATTAACATAAGGGCTAAACATAGAAAATAGAGTCAAGAAAAAGCAAAGTAAGGAGTGTACCTGGAACCAGAGGCGGTTTCAATCACAGAAGCCAGGATGGCTCAACAGCTGTGCTGAATGTGTCAGTGAGATTAACTGAAAAAAGACTTGAAAAGCTTCTCCTGGATTTGGCAGTTAGGGTTATTGATGATATTAGACTAAGAAATATTTCATTTAAGCAATAAATACTCTTCTCTGCTCAAATCTGAAATCACATCAGTTTACTCAGTTGCACCCTTATGTCTAAAAAACTGAAAAACAAGTTACTGTGTTCTCCCAAGTCACAGTCTTTTTTTTTTTTTTTTTTAAATTTTTAAAGTGAGGTCCACAATAGTAGCTACTCATGGTCTCAGTAGATTCTTCTAAACATGTGCTATGGTCAAAGGACCAATAAGTCACTATGGATTACTGAGCCATAGAAAATTCTATTTGTTTGACAGAACTTCTTTGCTAAGCTGTGTTTTATGAATTTTTTACGGTTTTTTTTTTCAGGGTTAGAGATTGGAAGTTTTCCAAATATAGTTTGTATTTCTGAAATCACCCCCCCCCTTGAAAAGAGTCTTATTTTATAAGCTAACCATTTTCACAAGAGATTCAGATTAGCTAAACCACATTCCAACATGACATCCTAGTTTGCTTAATACTATGCCTGTACAGAGGACACAAATTATTATTGTCTCCATGCAAAGGAGCCATGTATTTTTTCATGAAAGCATTTCATAGGTTAGCAAATGTCAACTGCTTAAGCATAAAAATCAAGGTCAATAAAAGTAAGCATGTAGATATGCATAATGTGCATCATAAGTTAAAAAAATACAAAAATTCTCTTCAAGTCAGTGATTGCCAATTATACACACAAGACTGAAAACTAACTTTGAAAGTGCCTTTAGAGTAAAAATGCTGCAAGAGTCTATTAGGTGAATGAAGTTCTTGCTTTTGCGGGATTTGAATTTTTAAAGAAATTCGTAGTGAAACTATATTCTGCAGATAAGTATTTATCATTAGGAAAAAAGAAACCAGTGACTCTGGAAGTCCTGCAGAAATAGAGATCTTAGTGAACCACCTGAGTTTTTACCCTCATAATATCAGAGTTGGAACAGCAAAGAGGTTCCACTTAACCCTCAAAATGAACTCCAATCACTTCTGGAATAACAAAGAGTAGAAAGACCAAGCTCACAAATTAAATAAACACCCCTCGATGTTCTCTACACTTTGTTAATGTTGGTCATCACAGCTCTCAATGGTCAAGGTCTGCTGTTTTATGATCTGGCCTGCAGAGCTGAAAAAGCCTCCTCCATCCCCATAGGCAGCATGCTGAGAGCTCAAAATCTGGAAAAGAAAGAAGTGAGCTTAAACCTGCTTCACCACTGACTCAAGGCAGCAGCTCTGGCAAATGACTTCACATCTCTAAGACTCAGGCCCTCAGCCCTGGTACCTTCTTTGCAGAGCTGTTGTCAGGAATAAATGCGTAGGAATTGTTCTTTGAAATTCTGCAAATAACACGAAATCTTTGTACAGATAAGAACAATGAGACCTGGAGAGATTAAGACAAGGTTACCTAAGTAAACTGTATGTTTACAGTTTCCCCAAATACTTGTCCATTGTAATATAATCATGAATCAATGAATAAGCAAATATTTGGATCCCCAAGTTGTAGTAGGGGTCACACGTTAAAGATGAACATAACACACACTTGGAGATTATTAGTTTTTTTTTTTTTAGGTCTGCAACCTTCAGAGTATAGCAGTTCCCAGGCTAGGGGTGGAATCGGAGCTGTAGCCCCTGGCCTAATCACAGCCACAGCAACTCGGAATCTGAGCTGCGTCTGTGCTCTAAACCACAGCTCAAAGCAATTCTGGATCCTTAACCCACTGAGGGATGCCAGTGATCGAACCTGCATCCTCATGGATACTAGTCAGATTCGTTTCCCCTGAGCCACGATGGGGACTCCAAGATTATTGTTTCTTCGAGTGAGACTAGGCATGCAGAGTAAGAATTTAAATCTTTTTAAACAGTGTAGTTATTAGAATAGTTTGAGTGGCACATTTTTACAGATATGAAGTATGTTTAAGTTAGAAGAGAACTTTGTCAATTTGGACAGAGTATATGGTCACCGTTTCTGTAAAGCTTGGATAGGTGTTGAAAAACAAGGAAAATCTATGTGTATATTTGTATAGATGCTCCAGACCAGACAATATCAAAAATATTTCTTGCATGTACTTTCTAGCTAATGCGTGATATAATATCAGGCTATGTTGAAAAGAAATAAGAAAGTAGGTCATGACTCTGTTTTGTAATTTTTACATAATATTATATTTGTGAGTTAATTATTCAAATTGTTTGGGTTTCTTGGTAGTGCTCTGTGACCTGCGGCTCCGGATTTCAGCAAAGGGATGTGTTCTGCAGGCTGCGAGGCGTTGGTAGGGTGGCAGAAGAAAAGTGTGATCGCTCTACACGGCCTTATTTTCAGAGACAATGTTGGCGTCAGGACTGCATACACTACCAGTGGGTGGCAGGCGGGTGGCTGGATGTGAGTATTGACTATTTATTTATTTTTTTGGCTGTGCCCCTGGCATGCAGAAGTTCCCGGGCCAGGGCTTGAACTTGTGCCACAGCAGCAACAAGAGCCACTGCAGTGACAACGCAGTATCCTTAACCAGCTGAGCCACAGGAGAACTCCTAGATGTGAGTATTGACAAGTAAACTTCTAAAGACAACTCTTCAATAAAAGAATATGTTCTTCATTTTGTCCTTGTGTTTCTAGTGTTCAACATCATGTAAGAAAAGAGAGACACATCGGCAAGTAAAGTGCGTGGATGTACGAAACATTCAAGTGAATGAAAGTTTCTGTGATCCTTTAACCAGACCACCTTCAGTCAAAAAGTGCAGAAACCCTCCCTGCAAGTATATTGTGGTAACAGGAGACTCATCACAGGTAAGGCAAAGAAAGGACATTGAGAATTTTTGCTCCTGGAAAATACAACTGGATCTCAAGTTTGACCCTGTTGAAACTGGTTCTAAATTTGAATATGGGAGCAAATAATGATGTACATATCAGTCTAAGGAATAAAACTGCTGGCAGCTGAACGGTGCAAGTAGAGTCAAAGTGACGTGTAAGCTAAACTCTGGTGCAGTTCTGGAGTGCCAAGTGGTGACAACTGTGAAACCACCTACCAGGAACAGTTTGGCCTCTGACCCTGCATATTTGCTGCTTAAAAAATTTTTTTTCTGGGAGTTCCCATTGTGGGCTCAGTGGGTTATGAACCCAACTAGTATCCATAAGGATGCACTTTTAATACGTGGCCTCACTCAGTGGGTTAAGAATCCATCATTACTGTGCTCTGTGGTGTAGGTCACAGATGTGGCTTGGGTCCCATGTTGCTGTGGCTGTGGCATAGGCTGGCAGCTGCAGCTCTAATTCAACCCCTAGCCTAGGAACTTCCATATACCATGGGTGCAGCCCTAAAAAAGCAAAAAAAAAAAAAATCTTCCAGTTTTATTGAGATATAATTAACACATGGCGCTGTGTTAAGTTTAAGGTGTATGATAGATGATAGATAAATGGGTAGATAGATAGATGGATAGACAGATAATCTTTAGCTATTCCTCTATTTATGGAAATGTAGGTTGCTTCCATACTTTGGTTGTTGTAATTAATGCTGCAGTGAATATTGGGTGCATATATATTTTTGAGTTAGTGTTTTTGTTTTCTTCAGGACAATATCCGGAAGTGGACTTTTGCTGGATCATACGGTAGTTCTATTGAGAGATTTTTAGGAAGTTCCGTAATGTTTTCTGTAGTCGCTGTGCCAATTTATATCCCACCAGTAGTGCAAGAGGGTTACCTTTTCTCCACATCCTTGCCAACACTATAATCTTTCTGATTATAGCCATTCTGACAAGTGTGAGGTGATATCATTGTTTTGAGTGAATTTCCTTGATGACTAGTAGTGGTGAGGATTTTTTCATGTGTCTGTGGGCCATCTGTATGTCTTCCTTGGAAAAATACCTATTCAGTTCCTCTGCCTATTTTTTAACTGGATTGTTTGCTTTTTTTGATATTCAGTCGTGTGAGTTCTTTACATAATTTGGATGTTAACTCCTTATCGGATATATTATTTGCAAATACATTGTCTCATTCACTAGGCTGCCTTTTCATTTTGTTGATAGTCTCTTTTGCTGGGCAAAATATTTTTATTGTGATGTGGTCCCATTTGTTTTCACTTTTGTTATCCTTGACTGAGGAGATGTATGCAAAAAAAAAAAAAACACTGCTAAAACTGGTGGAAAAGAACATATTCCATGTATTTTCTTCCAGGAGTTTTAAGGTTTCAAGTCTTACATTTAAATTTTTAGTCATTTTGAGTTTATTTTTGTATATAGTGTAAGAAAGTCACCCAGTTTCTGTTTTGCACATATAGCTGTCCAGTTTTTCCAACACCATTTATCGATGACACTGTTTTTTGCTCTATTGTGTATTCTCAGATTTTTGTTATAGATTAACTGAACATATAAGAATGGGTTTATTTCTGGGGTTTTTATTCTGTACCATTCCTCTATATGTCACTACCATACTGTTTTTGATTACTACAGCTTTATAGCATAGTTTGGAATAAAAAAGCATGGTACCTCCGTTTTTTTTTCTTTTTCCCCCATAAGATTTCTTTGGCTTTTCCAGGCCTTTTGTGGTTCCACTCACATTTTAGAACTTCGTATTCTAGTTCTGTGAAAAATGCCATTGGTATTTTGATAGGGATTGCATTAAATCTATGGATTGCTTTGGGTTGTATGGACATTTTTCCACCACTCATATGGAAGTTCCCAGGCCAGGGATTGAATATGAGCTGCAGCTGCAATTTAAACTGCAGCTGTGGCAACGCTGTATCTTTTAACCTACTGCACAGGGTTGGGAATCAAGCCCATGCCTCCATAGTGATCCAAGCCACTGCAGTTAGATTCATAACCCACTGTGCAGCAGGAGGAACTCCAGTATGGGCATTTTAACAATGTTAATGGTTCCAATCCATAAGCACAGAGTATCTTTCTAATTTATTTGTGTATTCTTCAGTTTCTTTCAACTGTCTGTTTTTTTTTTTTTTTTTTTTGGCATTTTAGGGCCACACCCATGGCCTATGGAGGTTCTCAGGCTAGGGGTCTAACAGGAGCTGTAGCCGCCGGCCTTCGCCACAGCCAAAGCAACGCGGGATCCAAACCGCGTCTGCAACCTACACCACAGCTCACGGCAATGCCGGATGCTTAACCCACTGAGCGAGGCCAGAGATCAAACCCACAACCTCATGTTTCCTAGTTAGATTCATTAACCCCTGAGCCACAACGGGAACTCTTCATCAGTGTCATAGTTTGCAGAGTACAGGTCTGTCACTTCCTTGTTTAAATTTATCCCAGGCATTTTATTACTTTTGAAGCAGTTGTAAACAGACTGGTTTTTAATAATTCTCTTTCTGATAGTTTGTTATTAGTGTATAGAAATGAAATTATGTATATTGATTCTGTATCCTATCACTAATAGTTAATTTATTAGTTTTAATAGTTTTTTGGTGGAGTGTTTAGAGTTTTCTATGTCTAATATCATGTCATTTGCAAATAGTAATGGTTTTGCTACTTCCTTTCCAATTTGAATGGTTTTATATCTTTCTCTTATCTGACTGCTATGACTAGAACTTCCAAAACTCTGTTGAATAAAAGTGGTAAGACTGGGCATCTTTGTCTTTTTCCTGATCTTAGAGGAAAACTTTCAGCTTTTCATTATTGAGTAGGATGTTAGCTGTGGGTTTGTCATCTCTAATCTTTATTATATTGGGGTATGTTCCCTGTACTATTGAGATAGTAATAAGATTTTTATCCTTCATTTTCTTAATGTGGCATTATTACATTGATTGATTTGTGTATATTGAGCCATCCTTGCATCCCTGGACTAAATCCTGCTTGAATTTGATTTGCTGACATTTGGTTGAGGATTTTTGCAGCTATGTTCATCAATGATATTGATGTGTGTGTGTGTGTGTGTGTGTGTGTGTGTGTAATATCTTTGTCTAGTTTGGGTATCAGAGTAATGCTTACCTTATAGAATGAGTTTGGAAGTGTTCCTTCATCTGCCTTGTTTTTTTTTTTTTTGGAATATTTTGAGAAGGATAAGTGTTAACTCTTCTCTGAAAGTTTGGATGCACTCATCTGTGAGGCAATCTTACCCCAGATTTTTGTTTGTTGGGTGCTGTTTTATTACTGATTCAATCTCATTAAAGGTAATTAGTCTGTTCATGTTTTCTGGGTTTTTTTAATGGTTCAGTTTTGGGAGATTATACATTTCTAGAAATTTATCCATGTCTCTTAGGTTTTCTCATTAGCTGATGTATAATTCTTTGCAGTAATCTTTTATGATCTTTGTATTTCTATGGTGTTGGTTGTAACTTTTTCTTTTGCATTTCACTTTCCTGATAGTGTCTCTAATGCACAAATATGTTTA
Source organism: Catagonus wagneri (assembly GCA_004024745.2). Taxonomy (NCBI): domain Eukaryota; kingdom Metazoa; phylum Chordata; class Mammalia; order Artiodactyla; family Tayassuidae; genus Catagonus; species Catagonus wagneri. The sequence continues at coordinate 1,871,124 of PVHT020000108.1, forward strand.
ATTTTGATGAAGTCAAGTTTATCTTTTTTGTTTTTCTTGTACTTAGGTATCATATCTAAGAAACTATTGCCTAGTCAAAGTTACAAAGATTCATGCTTATATTTTCTTCTAAGAATTTTATAATTTGAGCTCCTACATTGAGGTCTGTGTTCCACTTTGTATTACTTTTTGTGTATGACATGAAGTGGGGTCTAACTTTATCCTTTTGCATGTGGCTATTCATATGTTCCAACACAATTTTTTGAAAAGACCATGCTTTCCTCATCAAATTATCTATTACTGAAGAGTTATTTCTTAGCTATCAATTTCCCAGTTTGTGTGGCTATCCTTATTCAGCACTACATAGTCTTGGTTTTATAGTAAGGCAGTTTTATTGTAAGTTTTGAAATAAGAATGTGTGAAGGAACCAATTTTGCTTTTCCTTTTCAAGATTATTTTCTTATGCTTTGTCCCTTACTTTTCTAAATTTTAGATCATTTTGTCATATTGTATGTAAAACCCAGCTGGGATTTTGTTAGAGATTACATTTAATCTTGATAAATTTGAAGAATGTTGCCATCTTAATAATGTATTCCAATTCATGAACATGACATACTTTCCCTTTATTTAGGTCTGATTAATTTCTTTCAAGGATGCTTTTTAGTTTATAGTTTTCATTGCACAAAACAAGCACTTTCTTGGTTATTTTTTTTCCTATGGATTTTATCAATTTTTATGCTTCTGGAGATGGAATTGTACTCTTAATGTCACCTATTCGTCCATTGATAACGTATAGAAATAGAATTGATTTTTGTATATTAAACACTTTTACTTTGTCCAGTTCTTTTTTTGTGGGGATTACTTAAGATTTTCTATATACAGAAGTATATCATTTGCAAATATATCATTTGCAAATACAGATAGTTCTGCTTCTTCCTCTAAATCTTGGTGCCTTTTACATCTTATTTCTTGCCTAGTCTCTCTGGCCAGAAATTCCAAAACAATGTTGAGTTCTCTGGAAATGAGGCTAAGAAAGATGTCCAGTCCTTCTGGTGGCTTCCAGGCTGCTGTTTTTCACCATGTTTTCAGGGCTGTTGATTTTCAAGGCTACTTTGGAGCTGGAGAGCCAGGAATTGGAATAGGGCAAAATATAACACACAAAGCTCACTCTTTTTACTGAGATTTAGCCTTATTACTTGAATAAATGCTTACAGATTGCTGCAAGCCTTTGGTTAATTTACAGAGTTCTGAAAAAAGGTTGATTTTTACAAGTATTGCCAATTGTCTCATTGTCTTTATGGAAAGAGAACATTTTCAGACATCCTTACTTTTCTATTTTCACTGATGTCACAGACACCTCTGGGTTTGCTTTGATAGATGGATCTTTCTTCCCGTCTTAAATTATATTTTCCTGCCTCTTTGCATGACAGGAATTTTTTTATTGCTTAATAGATATTATGAATTTTACTTTGTTGACTACCAGATAATTTTTATTCATATATGTATATTGAGCTTTGCTCTGGAATGCAGTTATTTTGTTTATAAGCAGTTTGATCTTTTCTTGTCTCTTAAGATTTTTTATGTGAGACCTGTGCACTATTTAATATAGGGTTAGCTATTCCGCTCTACTGTGGCAGGACCCTTTTGAGCATTTTACCTATTACTGCATGCATATAAAGTTTTCCAGTCTAAATGAAAGAAAAGACACAATATGTCTGTGTGAGTGCCAGACACAGTGATTTGAATGTCTTCTAATTCATCAATCTTTGTTCTCCCTTGGCATCCTCACATATATGTGTGTACTGGTCATAATGTTGCCATCCCTTTGGGATCCCCTTCCTTTTTCCAAGACCCGAATACCCTCTCAAGGCAGTAAGCTGGAGCAATTACATGGTTATATTTTTGTTTTCATCTCCCGGATATCCTATTCTTCATTGTCTGGTGTCCAGTGTCTGAAGAGCCACTGCTTTATCCATTTTGTCCAGGTGTTCTGATTGTTTTAGTTTAGAGGGTAATTCTATTCCTTGTTACTCCTTTTTCCTGGAACCAGAAATTTGCCCATTTTTGGCCTGGACCTTTAATTTGTATCTAGATCACTTACCTATTCTATCCAAATGGTAGCACCCAACACATTATCTGTATAAAGATAAATATATGATAAACTTATATATGGTTACTAGAATATTAAGACTAATAAATATCCTTTATTCCAGGTAAGAACCATTGATATCTTTCATTTCTCCAAGGCTGTGCTTCTAGGAGATACAGTTGCTTCCAATTATGCTGTTCTTTTAGTATAACAACAACAAATAAACCATAGACCCCGCAGATCAACAATCTATCCTGAATCTGCATCCTTTCCATTCATTGGTACAACCCTGGGAAAGCTGTCTAATGTCTCTGAGCCTTTGTTTACCCATCTGTAAATGAAGCTAATAAATAGGATTATTGTGAGGATAACAAAAACGTAATATATATTAAGCACCTGCCAAGTAGTGGGCCCTGGTTAAGTTTAAGGCAGCATCTTCTCCCCTTGTAACAGTGTATTTTTCAGTGTGCAGGTAACTGTGGATTTAGTTACCGACAAAGGATTACATATTGCATTGGGATCCGATCTACCGAAAAATATAAGGTTCATCATCTGTGGCCTGTGGACTATCGAGAATGCCCTGTGCTGCCTTCTCCTCAGGTTTACAAATGCAATTTTAGGACATGTTTGCACATGGCCACTTGGAAAGTTGGAAAATGGAGCAAGGTCAGTATATAGCTATAAATTTATATTCAGACTGTCTTCTAAATGAGACTTTCTAGTTGTGGGATTCCTTTTAATCAGCATGTCTAACTAGTTATCAGAGTTGTCTCTTGCTGCTGTTGCTAACAATCACTTTATCAGTGATGGGTATAATTATCTCATCTCTCTTTATATGTTGACTATAACATGGTTTAAGCAGGGATCATAACTAATACTTCTATTTCTTGATAGAGAGCCTGGCACAGTAACTTGCATTTTAGTAGATGCTTAAGAAATGTTTATTGGTTAAGTGAAAAAGTAAATAAATCTAATATGTGAACAATACAAGTTATTATATTCCATTTCCAGTTTAACTGACAGAAAGCGAGTGAAGATTGATTTGCAAACTTAGCATTTTTTTTTTGTCTTTTTGCCTTTTATCTAGACCCGCACCTGCGGCATATGGAGGTTCCCAGACTAGGGGTCTAACAGGAGCTGTAGCCGCCAGCCTTCGCCACAGCCACAGCAACGCGAGATCCGAGCCGCGTCTGCAACCTACACCACAGCTCAAGGCAACGCCGGATCCTTAACCCACTGAGCAAGGCCAGGGATCAAACCCGCAACCTCATGGTTCTTAGTCTATTCGTTAACCACTGAGCCACGAAGGGAACTCCGCAAACTTAGCATTTAATAATGAGAAAAATCTTAGTAGTCTTAATAACCATCAACAAATATTTATCAAGTATTTACAATATACTGCTGAGATAACCATACAAAATAAATGGAAAGAAGCCAGTAACTGAGAAATAATAGATTCTGTCTCCTAAGGATTACTCCCATCTGTGATTGTCCAGGCTTCAGGATATTTTTGTATTTGCAGTAATTCTAACCACTATCAATTATCAGTTTGTTTCAAAAGGACCTGGTTTGAGAGGAGGCAATATGCATTTTTTTATTATCCATTATACTTTTATCTTTTATATATTTTACCTTCAAATTTTATTCTGTTCCCAGTGCTCTGTGACCTGTGGAGCCGGGGTAATGGAGAGAAGAGTGGAATGTATGGCTGAAAATGGTTGGTCCAGTGACTTATGTTTAAAGCATTTAAAACCAGATGCTCAAAAGAAATGTTATGTCAATGACTGTAAGTAATAGACTTCAAAAATCTACCTGGTACCTAAGTGTTCCTAAGATGTTTTAATTAAATTTTGAAAATAATTATTTGGAATAGTCATACACTCCACAAAATGAAGAGTCTATTTGTTTTGTTTTGTTTTTTTAGGGTAGAACAATATTTGTATGATTGAGTTTAATTCATGTTGTTATTGGTAATTTGTTCCATTGTTGATAAGTTGTATGCACTTGTTCTTGCAGGTAAGACATTTACCAACTGCAAAGAAATCCAAGTGAAAAACAACAGTACCAAGGATGGTGACTATTACCTTAACATTAAAGGAAAAATAATAAAGGTTTTATGAAAGTAGTTCCTACTTAATTTTAACATTAACCATTGATGACTTTGGAAAAAGCTTTTCTAGATGTTTGCATTTTCTTCTTAGATCTATTGTGCAGGCATGCACTTGGAGAATCCCAAGGAATATATATCACTGGTCAAAGGTGAAGAAGACAACTTTTCTGAAGTGTATGGCTTTAGGTATGAGCTGTGTTTTTGCTTATCTTTACATTTTTATGGTCCTTAGGAGAATTAGATGTTCCAGAGTTCAGAGTGGTACTTGAATAGTTCACAGTGGGGTAAGTAATTTAGGATGTATTAGGACCTAAGCCAGAAGCTATTCATGCCTTTTCAGTAATAAGGATTTGGGTATTAACATGTACTCTCAAGGAGACTGCCTAAGAAGGATACTGTGGGTGAACACTGGGACAACAGAGGAGGGAAGAATTTAAGACCTGTGTATATTTTCATAGAAATCAAATTAATTCCAGTAACAAAAGGTAGGAGAACTGCAGCTGAATTATTTTTTCACAAACTGATCTTGAATTTTCTATTGATTACTTTGTATATTACCCTCAAGCAATTTTTGCTTCTTTCACATTTAGCTTGTGGACACTATAATATTGAAGAGTCTGTCTTTTACTTTCCCACTTCCAAAGTAGACCATTTATCCACGTTATGGTCTAATAACTGCATATAATAAAATATTCTAATCTTGTTACAGACTACAAAATCCATATGAATGTCCTTTTAATGGAAGTAGGAGGCAAGATTGTGAGTGTAAAAATGACTACCTGGCTGCTGGACACACTGTTTTCAGCAAAATAAGAATTGATCTCGCTTCCATGCAAATTAAAAGTAAGTGCGTAATCTCTGTTTGTAAAATGAAAAGCTTTTATTTGCTAATGCAAGTCTAACAGTATGCTCTGTGGTGCACATGGTAGCCAGGGTAGAGTGAATGGACTAGCATTGTGCAGTAATTACTTTTAAAAAATTAAGGTTACTAGCTCTATTCTTCCAACGCAATGACACAGACCATGGACTTTAATAAAAATGTCATTAGTAAAGAGAGTGAAAATACTGCCTTTCCAAGATATAACTCTCTACCTTAAAATCCTTTAATTACTTTAAATGTAAGGAAGTTAATATCCTCAATGTGATTATATAAGCTTTCATTTTTTGCGGGGGCTTAAAGTAATAATGAACATTAGTTTCAGGTTACAGATTGTCAAGTATTTCTTACGCTTTCCCTCATTCAATCTTTTTAACAGCCTGGTACTAGATAAGGCAGTCTTGCTCCACATTGCTGCAAATGATGACATTAAGATGCACTTGTAGAAGCTCAAGTGACTTGTTCCAGTTCTTACAGTTTGTAACTAGCATTGTGTGGAGATAAAATCTCATTCATAGATCCCAGATTGTGAGCCTGTTGCCTTTCTAAGATTTATAGTCCAGTCAAGTCAAAATATATTTATGGAAACTAATGTCCTCTGAGCATAAGGTAGCCTGCCATCCTGGAAGTTACAAAGTGAAATAGAAGGCAAAGAGTTCACTTCAGAAGCAGAAACTCTAAATCACCTTGGATCACAAGTGCCTGGCATAGTGCATAAACCATAAAATAAAACAAACAAACATACAAAAATGTTGAGGAATTCCCCTTGTGGCTCAGCAGAAAACAAATCTGATTAGTATCCATGAGGATGCAGGTTCGATTCCTGGCCTTGCTTAGTGGATTAAGCATCTGGCATTGCCGTGAGCTGCAGTGTAGGTCTCAGAGGTGGCTAGGATCTGGTATTGCTGTGGCTGTGGTGTAGGCCAGCAGCCGTAGCTCCAGTTCGACCCCCTGGGAACCTCCAAATGCTGTGGGTGCAGCCCTAAAAACAAAAGGACCAGCAAAATGTTTGTTGAGACAATGAATGCATGAGTATGTAACCTCTAAATCACAGTCATATAATAATGAACTATTGTTGTAGTCTGTAATAGTGGCTACTATTTACTAAACAGCCACATTACTGCAGTGGGGAAGCATTATACAGTTATGGCTGTGATCATAAACTCAAGTTAGACTGTCTGAGTGTAAATTCTCTGCATCCATTCAAGATATGTTCAGTCATATGACCTTGAATATATGTTGTCAAGCCTGAATTCCCTTATGTCTAAAATGAGATGCCTCTCAGGTTTTTTTTCTTTCTTTTCCCCACGCTTTCTTTCCTTTTTTCTCCCTTTTTTTCCCCCACAGGGGTTAGGATTGAGAGATAATATTTGTAACATACCTAGTAAATGCCTTGCATGTGGTAAGTGCTCTATAAATAATGGCTATTATTTAACAATATATGTTGTGTCAGGTAATTAGAATTACTGAGTACATAATGTGGCACTTGGGAATTTATTTTCTGTTGAGTAAGCCTTTATTTTCCACTCATTTTTCAAACAAACCTGCCATTTTGCCAGCCACTGAGCTGAGCTCTGAAGATACAATTTTCTGCTTGCTCTTTTTCGTCTTCAAACTTGTGTGTCCCCAAACCAGTCTTGATTCAAATAAACCTTTCATTTGCTCTGGACTTGGACCGTGAAACTCACGTGTACCAGACAATACACTGCCTTCCCGACTGATCTCACTTTAAATGCATGACTACTGAGCTCGCACAGACTCTGATCATTTCCTCCCTGACTCTTCTCAATGACTAATTTGTAGCTTCTTCTCCAGTTTCAAACTTCTAAAATTCCGAATACCTCCACTTTAGGCCATCATCACTGACTATCTTGCTTCCTATCTCACTGAGAAACTAAGAACAATTGGAAGGAAATTTCTACCAATGACCCCACCTACCTAAGCCTTGACTTATATAGACTTTGCCTTCTCTCCTGGTTGCCCTGGATGAACTTTTTCTCCTCCCATCTGAGACATCCCTTTATATTTGTGCTCTGGGATCATTGCTTTGTACCTACTCAGAAACATTATTTCAGATAACCTTCCTTTCTCTCCTATATCACCAAGTCTTCCTCCATGTCTCTAAATCCAATAACAAATTCCTGGTTTTCATCTCACTTGATCCATCAGCAGCATTTGGCTTCTGGGGCTCTGCACTCTTATCATTTGGTGCCTGTCTTAGTCACTCTTTCTCCTGTCTTTCTCACCATTTCTCAGCTTGGCTAGTTACTTTTCATCTTCTACAGCACCGAGTATTGAAAAACTTCAGGACTCAGTCATTGCCTTTGGGATCTCTTTCAACTTATGGGTTTTCAAATACCATCTATTAAATGACAATCCCAAGTGTATATTTCCAATTTGGGCTGCTACCCAGAATAATTCCAAAAGTCTACTCTCTACTCCACATATCCACGTGAATGTCTAGTAAGCATCGGGCAATGTATCCAGAGCTGAACTTTCAGTATTTATTCACAACTACTCCTTCTACCCAAATCTTTACCATTTCAGTAAATGGCAACTATAATCTTCTGGCTACTCTTGCTAAAACATAGCCATGTCCTTAACTCGTCCCTTTCTCTCATACCTGCATGCCATCCATCATGTAATTCTGTCAGGTGAATCTTCGGCATACATGCTGCTATGGATTGTATTCTGCCCCTCCCCCCAAATGCATGAGATGAATCCTTAATCCCCAGAGTGATGGTGCTTGGTCCTGGGGAGATAATTAGGTACAGATTAGCTCCTAAGGCTGGGACCCTCTTCATAGATTAATGCCCCTATCAAAAGAGGAGAAGACACCAGAGTGTTGCCTTTCTCTCTCTCCCTCTCTCTCTCCCTCTCTCTCTCCCTCTCTCTCTCTCTCTCTGCCATGTGAGGACATAGCAAGATGATGACCATCTGAAAGCCAGCAAGGAGGCTTCCACCAAAACCTTACCATGCTGGTTCATGTTCTCAGCTTCTAGATCTGTGAAAAATAAGTTTCTGTTGTCTAAACTACCTGGTCTATGACAGTTTGTTAGGGCAGTTTGAGCTAAGACAAGTGCCAAACCTACCTTCTCATTACCTTACTTGCTACCACCTTGATCTGAGTCCATATAATTTATTTTCATTCACTTGGATTATTATGCCTATCAGCTGGTATTCTTGTTTACTCTGGTAGCACTCCAGTTGCATTTCACCTTTCTCCCCATGCCTTACCTAGATTCTCTTTTCAGTGGAGAAGCCAGAGCAATCCCATAGAACATAAGCCATGTCATGTTTTATGCATTATCGCATTTCATCTTTTTTTTTAAAACAACCCCAACCTCTGCTCATAGCTCCCCAAACATTTTCCATCGAACTCATAACAGAACTGAATCTTGCCAATGGTCAATAAAACTCAGCATGTCTTTCTGCTCCTTCCCTCCACACTCCTCCCTTGCACCATTGGCTTCAGACACACACTTATCCCTTTGCTATTCCTTGAATACATCAAACATGCCCCCGTCCCTCCTTGAGGCCTTTGTATTTTCTATTCTGTCTTCCCAGAACAATTGTCCCATAATTATCTGTTGGCTTTACCCCTTAATTTCCTTTGGGTGTCTGTTTAAATACACCTTCCCAGTGAATTTCATCCTGACCATTCTCCACCTAAACTCCCTTTCTGCCCATCCTTTTCCGACTTTATTGTTTTTTTGCTATAGCAATTGTCACCTGTAACATATGATAGTATCTACCCTATTACATGTCTCTCTCGGGTAGCATGCAGTTTCCATCAGCCTCTGTTTCATCCACTGTTTGGCTCTTACAGTACTTATAATAATGGTCAATAATAAGTTCTAAAGAAATACTTGCTGAGGAGTTCTCATCGTGGCTCAGTGGTTAACAAATCCGACTAGGAACCATGAGGTTGTGGGTTCGATCCTTGACCTTGCTCAGTGGATTAACGATCTGGCGTTGCCATGAGCTGTGGTGTAGGTCGCAGACGCGGCTCGGATCCCGCGTTGCTGTGGCTGTGGCGAAGGCCGGCAGCTACAGCTCCTGTTAGACCCCTAGCCTGGGAACCTACACATGCTGCGGGTGCGGCCCTAAAATGACAAAAGACAAAAAAAAAAGAAAGAAATATTTGCTGAATAGAAACCTTCAGCTTTCTTCAAGGAGCTATCTTGAGGAAATCTTAAAGACAAATTTGAAACAACAAAAGTGGAGGAGAGGAGTTTCAGAAGGAGACACTGTAAAGACAAACCTGAAATAGTGAAGCATCTGGGTTCCATAGGGATGGAACAGTTTTGTTTAAGCATAAATTGAATGGAGGTTGGCTGGAGGAGGGAGGGGTAGCTTATTAGAGAGTTTCCCAGAAATCAGAGCATGAAGAACAATATACACTAAACTACACAGTTGGATTTATCTTTTAAGTTATGGGGACCTTTGTAATAAAAGCATGAGCAGGGGAGGGAACAGCCTCAGTTGGGAGGAGAACAAATTTATTATCCACGAAGATAATTAGGAAACTAATGTAATAATTCATATAGAACATGATGAGGACCTAAATGAGGGACATGGTTCATGACAGAGAGCCTGAGAGAAATATTAAAGAGATACACTATATGATTTTCCAATAGAAGGAACATGGGGATTTGTGACATGGAGCATTTAAAAGATTTCTAAAATAACTAGGTTGTTGGTGATACAGTTCAATGAAATGAAAAATATAGCAGAGGGAGGGGAATATGTTCGGATAAAGAGATAAAGCTTTTACCTTAAGCATGTTAAGTCAGCGCTATCAGTGTATTATTCAGTTAAGGATGGAGGCACTAGTAGCAAAGGATAATTTGAAAATTTTGTCTGTTTGCCCAGCTTAACCCTAAGTACCATGCAAAACCAGTGGTATGTGGGTAAATGTTTAAAAACCAGATCTTCATGACCAGGAAAAAAGTCTGATTCATAGTATTTGCCCCTTTCCGTGATGTATGTATTACCACTATGACCAGGTTTCAGTTACCAACATGAAGTCATCGTACATGGAGCTGGGACAAGACACACATGGCTGGTTCTCATGATTTGGCACAAGCTGATTCTGGCATACCACTGAAGGCCTCCTGGTTTTGGAAACTGCCCTTGGAGATATGATATATATTTCCAGAAACGCTGACTTTGGGTGTTGCCTCTAGGGAACTGGCATCATCTTGGGGGCACGCAGTGATCTTGCTCTCCTCTTGAAAAGTGAAGGATTTGAAACAACATTAGGGGAGATGAGAGCCACTGACTGGATGAGCATTAGTTGGGATATTTAAGTGTTTCGAACATAAATAAGTGATTGGATCAGCTGACTTTTAGCATTCCTCTCAACCTATTTTTGGCCAATGACTCTATTTTTTGATACTCTATGTAGAACCCTCAGCGGTATTTCCAATCAAGAAATTGTGCTAACAATGTTCGCAAAAGTAGGAAGAGAATGAAATAATATAATGCAAGAATATAAGAAATCAAAGAAAATAGCACACTTTTTAGCTGGATGTTTTTGAATTCCCTAAGTGAATTGATATGTATACTCTCTGTTAGCACACATGCATTTTTTGTCATAATTTATTTATCCTTAAATAATGTTTCTTCTCTGTAATTTTGCTCCCTGACCTTACTTTGTATATTTTAGGTATTCACTATGATATAAAATATAATAAAGCATTTTTTTAGTATTTAAAGCATCTGGATTAGTTATAGATGACCCTGCCATTTTTAAGGGCAATTTATGATGTGAATATTTTTACATTAAAGAAAAATTTGAGAGCCTGATCTATGTTATGGACTAAAATCGTGCAACATTTTTGCTTAAAACTTTAGGTTATTTTAATATATTTAAGAATGTGATATGAAGACTGTTATGTTTTGCATTGAAGATTTGAAAACATACAATGTCTCAGTGCTCAAGAGTTTTTTTAAAATTATTTTCTAGCTACAGACCTTCTTTTTGCCCAGACAATATTTGGAAATGCAATTCCATTTGCCACAGCTGGAGACTGCTATAGTGCCGCCAGATGCCCACAGGTATTTCATATTTGTTTGGTTACTCTTTCCTCACCTTGAAAAAAAAAATTGATGTTTCTCTTCCTTCATTTTTTTTTTTCTCTTGCTTTTTAAGGTCGCACCCATGGCATGTGTAAGTTCCCAGGCTGGGAGTCGAATTGGAGCTCTAGCTGCCAGCCACATCCACAGCCACGTTTGCGACCTACACCACAGCTCACTGCAAGGCCTGATCCTTAACCCACTGAGCAAGGCCAGGGATGGAACCTACATCCTCATGGATACTAGTTGGATTTGTTATCATTGAGCCACAATTGGAACTCCCTCTCCCTTCATTTTCTTGACTAAAGTACTGAAAAACATAGTAAGTAGAAAATGGAAATTTCTTACATGAAATTTATTTCAAAAGTTATGGATTTTTGTACACCTATAATTGTAATAAAATTCATTAAGAAAGAAACAAAAAAAAAGTTATGGATAAACTTTAGAGGAAAAGCATCTTTGCCAGTATTTGGGTTGTTTAAAAGGTGTAAAAATAAGAATTTTAAATTGTTAAGATCCTACCTTTCCTTCCCTGTTGCTTTCTTTATCGTTTTTAATCTTCCTGCTTGGTGTACAGTGATGAAGAGATGTGTTACAAGGTAAAGGAATAGATCATGAGTATGTGACTTTCACACACTGCTCCTAATATCAGTTATATCATCAGTCTGGGTCTGTAACCTTCTCAGAATGACTTTCTATTGTCTGTGAAATAGTACATTTCCAGGTCTTCCTGCTCTCATCCTTTCTTTTCCAGAGTTCTTGTCATAGACCCTTGTAATGTCATCTATTGAGATTTCTAGTACAGTGTGTATTTCCTGGAAGAGATTTGTTTATCTCATTTTTATCAAAGGATTGTATAAAGTCTATGTGAACAACATTTTTATGATAATATGGAGAGATGTAAGCTAGGTGAATATAACATTATTAGGTATATTGATAGGTATATGGATGGACTGATAATAGATGATTGAAATTCATGTATAACAGGTAGTAATTATAATATTGATATCATATTGAAAAGAAGAAGCTAAGAGTTTGACACAGCCCTCTATTCTACGAATTGCTCATTAACAATTTTCATCATATGACTTGGAAGGTATGCTAACATTGAAAAGAGAGGACATTTTCTGTATTAGAGAAGGATACTGAAAAGAGATCAAAGACACTAGAACTACAAGCTCAGATGAGTATGAAAAGAGTTTACTGGGATTAATATGTAAGTTTTAGGTCCTGAAATGCAAATAGAAGCTGGTAATGTCATTTGAAAAAGACCTAGGTGTTTTATTCAACAACCATGAGTTCAGTATGACACTTGTAGACCAAGCAGTACTTTTTAACTGCCCAGTATAGTCGTAAGGTACCAAAACACAATATCAATACCAAAACACTTTTTTGTGTTTGACCCTGGAATATCACACTTAATTTAAAATTTCTGTCTGAAAAGGTAAAATTTTAGTCTATCTAGGAGGAGAAGGCAACAATCGACAGCTGGGGTTGGGGAAGGATGGTTTAAATTGTGTTACATAAGGAAAATGAAGAAGGTAGCCAGGAAAAGAATGGGAGGTTATGATAACTATCATTAAATGTTAAAAGAGCTCCGTAAAATAGGAGTGACATCAGTATGTCTTACTCTAGGACACACAAAGAGGGCAGAAAATTCCAGTTCAAGATAAAGAAGATTTTGACAGGGAGTTGTCCAGGAAAAAGACCACTTCCCCAAATCTGAGACCTCAATAAGTCACTAATTTTTGCCTATATTTTGGAAAGTGATCTTGTATTCTGCAACCATGCTGAATTCATTATTAGTTGCTATATATATATATAACATAATTATATATATATATATTTTAATATATATTATATACGAAATATATATATAATATATATTGTAATATTATACATATATTTTATATATATATATATTTTTTTTTACTAGATTCCTTAGATTTTTTTATATACATGGTAATGTCATCTACAACATAGTGAGTGTTACTTCTTCCTTTGCAATCTGGATGCCTTTTATTTCTTTACTTTGCTTCATTACACTAGCTAAAACTTCCAATCTAGTGTTGAGTAGCAGTGGCAAAGTGGAATCCTTGTCTTATCCCTGATTTTAGATGGAAAGCATTTAGTCCATTATTGAGTGTATTAGCTTTGAGCATTTTGTAGATGGCTTTGATCAGGTAAAGGAAGTGCCCTTCTAGTCCTAATTTAAGCGGTTTTATCATGAATGTTGGATTTTGTCAGATGCTTCTTCTGTGTCCATTGGTCTATGGAAACGATCCTGTGGTTCTTGTCCATTACCATAGCATTATGGTGTATCACACTGATAGATTTTTGTATATCAAAACAATCTTGCATTCCTGAGGAAAACCCCACTTTGTTATGGTGTATAATTCTTTTTACATATTGCTAGATTTGATATGCTTTGTTGAGAATTTTTCATTTGCATTTGGAAGAGATATTGGCCTATCATTTTCTTTTCTTGCGATGTCTTTGTCTGGTTTTGGTATTAGGGAAATACTGACTTTGTATAATAAATTGGGAAGTGTTCACTCCTTTTCTTTTTTATGGCACAATTTGTGAAAAATTAATATTTGGTAGAATTCACCAGCAAAGCCATCAGAACTTGGGCTCTTCTTTGTGAAAGTTGTTTTATTTACTAATTAAATATCTTTACCTATTGTAGGTTTTTTTTCCAGTTTTCTAGTTCTTTTTGAGTCTGGGTAGTTTATTTTATTTTATTTTTTTTAGGTATTTCTCCATTTTATCAAAATTATCTAATTGGTTACTGTAACAATTATTCACATTATTCCCATATAATCCTTTGTATTCCTGTAAGATTTGCAGTCAGGTCCTCTCTTTCATTCCTGATTTTACTAATTTGAGCCATTCTTGGTTTGACAACTTTGTTCTTTTCAAAAAACCAACTTTTGACTTATGAATTTATCATTTTTCTCTTCATTTCATCAGTTTCTGCTCTATTCTTTATCATTTCTTCTGTTCTGCTTGCTTTATATTTAATTAGGTCTCTGTTTTTTCAGTGTCTTAATGTGGAAAATTACATTACTGGCATAAGATCTTTTTTTCTCTTCACATATAGACATTTACAGCCATGACGTTCCCTTTAAGTATTTCTTTTGTGGCATCCTTGAAGGTTTGGTATATTGTGCATTCATTTTCATTGCTCTTAAAAGTATTTTCTTTTTTTTTTTTTTGTCTTTTTGCCTTTTTTTAATGTAGAGCCACACCCACGGCATATGGAGGTTCCCACGCTAGGGGTCTAATTGGAGCTGGAGCCGCCGGCCTTCGCCACAGCGACGTGGGATCCGAGCCACGTCTGCAACCTACACCACAGCTCACGACAACGCCGGATCCTTAATCCACTGAGCAAGGCCAGGGATTGAACCCGCAACCTCATGGTTCTTAGTCGGATTCGTTAACCACTGAGCCACGAAGGGAACTCCCTTAAAAGTATTTTCTGTTATCACTTGTGATGTCTCATTGGACTCATTGGTTATTTAAGTGTGGTGTTTAAGTCCCATGCATTTGTGAATTTCCCACATTTCCTTCTGCTATTGATTTTTACTTTCATTCCATTGTGGTTGGAAAACACATTTTGTATTATTCAATCTTTTAAAATTTATTGAGGCTTGTTTTATTGCATAGCATATGGTTGTCCTGGAAAATGTTCAGTATGCGCTTGGAAAGAATGTGTGTTCTGTTGTTTTTGGGTGAAGTGTTCTATCGATGTCTGTCAGGCCTTGTTGATTTAAAGTATTGTTCAGCTCTTCCATTTCCTTGTTGATCTTATGCCTAGTTAATTCTATCCACTGAAACTTTGCAGCTATTGCTGAATTTTCTCTTTCTCACTTCAGTCTTTTTGTTTGTATTTGATTTATTTACTTTGTATTTGATTTATTTACTTTGGGATTTTGTTGTACATGATTGTATATTTATAATTATAATAATTTCCTGATACATTGACCCTTTTGTCATTATAAAATGTTCCTTTTTAACTGCAGTACAGTTTTTTTATCTGATGTTAGAATTTATCTGATGTTAGAGGGCTACTCAACTTGCTTACAGTACATGGTGTATACATTTTCATCCCATTTGCTTTTTTATTTTCGTTTTTTTAGGGCCACACCTGCAGCCTATGGAAGTTCCCAGGTTAGGAGTTGAATCAGAGCTACAGCTGCTGGCCTTTGCCACAGCCACAGCAATGCAGAATCCAAGCCACCTCTGCAAACTTTACCACAGCTCACAGCAATGGCGGATCCTCCACCCACTGAGCAAGGCCAGGGAGTGAACCCTCATACTCATGGGTACTATTTGTTTCCGCTGTGCCACAACAGGAACTCCCATTTTTTTCCATTTACTTATTTTTTAAATTGAAGTGTAGTAAATTTACATTTATGTTACTTTAGGTGTGTAGCAAACTGATTCAGTTATATTATTATATCTATAATAATATATCTATTTTTTAGGTTCTTTTTACAAATTTTTCTTGGAATAAAATTGACTTACAAAGCTGTATTAATTTCAGGCATACAGCAAAGTAAACCTGTTATATATGTACATATATATATTTCTTTTCAGATTCTTTTCCCATTTAGGTTATTATACAGCATTGAGTAAATTTCCCTGTGCTTTATAGTAGGCTCTTGTTGGTTATCTATTTTATATATAGTGTTCTACATGGAGCACTTTGTTGGACCTTTGCCTTTTCATTGGATTTTTAATATTATAATTTATATGTCTGGATTTATATTTGCTGTTTTACTTTTGGTTTTTTTAATATGTCTCATTGTATTTGTTTTTCTGTTCCTTTTTTACTGCTATTTTATTCAGTGAATGTTTTCTAGTGTAATATTTTAGTTTTCTTAATGATTTTTCACTTTATTTTTAATTGCTTTCTTTCTCCTTTTTTTTCTTTTTCCTTTTAGGGCTGCACCTTTGGCATATGGAAGTTCCAGGACTAGAGAGTCGACCAGGAGCTGCCACTTTCAGCCTACACCACAGCCACAGCAACATCGGATCCAAGCCACATCTGTGACACATGCCACGGATTGCCCGATGCTGGATCCTTAACCCACTGAGCAGACCAGGGATTGATACTGCATCCTCATGGATGCTATGTTGGGTTCTTAACCCACTGAGCCACAATGGGAATTCCTTTAATTGCTTTCTTAAAGGTTGCTCTAGGATTTACAATGTATAACATCTTAAATTATCAGAATCTACTTCAGATTTATACTACCTAATTCCAGATAGACCTAGAAACGTAACTTCTATATATACTCTATTTCCTCTTCCTTTTTGGTTGTATTTGTTATACATGTACCACATAGCTATGTAACACACCCAATATATGTTTTTATAATGTTACTTTATATAATTTTATATCTTTTAGAGAGAAGAAATGAGAGGACTTACATTTCATAGAACTTTTTTTCATGTTTTTTTATTTAGTATTGCTGATTCTCTTCATTTCTTCCTGTGGATTTGAGTTATCAGATGCTTCATTTAATTGCTCTGAAGGAGCTTTACTTCTACCTGCCTCTTTTGTGGCATTATTGTTAAATATATTATATTTCTCTATATATGACTGGTCAGTAGTATAATTATATACATATTGATTTATACATTGCTTTTTAAGTAAGTTAAGAGAATAAAGAAAAATAAATATGCAATTATAATGTATTTTTTAATTACTACAATTACCTTTACTAGTACACTTTGGTTGTTTTGCATTGATTTGTATTATCTGATGTCACTCGATTTCAGCCTGAAGAACTTTCCTTAGTATGTTAATAAGACCTGTCTATTAATAACAAACCCTCTCAGTTTTGTTTATCTTGGAATGTCTTTGTTTTGCATCCATTCTTAAAAGACTGGTTTGCTATAAATTTTTTTTAACACTTTAAATATCCCATCCCTCTGTCTGCTAGCTTCTAAATAAGCTATTTATCTTATTGGGATTCCATTGTATGTGGTCATTTTTCTCTTGATGCGTTCAGACTTTTTCTTTGTTTTTGACTTTGACATCTTTACTGTGACATTTTTGGATGTGGATCTCTTGTGTCTACTCCACTTAGAGTCTATTGAGCTTCTTAGATGTGTAGATGAATTCATTTCACCAAATTTAGGAGGTTTTCAGCCATTATTTCTTCAAATATATTCTCTATTTATTTTGGTACTTCCATTATGTGTATGTTGGCACACCTAGTGATGTTCCTTCATTTCTCTGAGGCTCTAGTCATTTTTCTTCATTCTTTTCTCTTTGTTTTTTCAGACTGTAGCATCACTGTTAATATCTTTTCAAGTTTGCTGATTCTTTCTTCTTTCAGCTCCCATCTACTGTTTGATGCCATTTAGTGAATTTTTTAATTTTGGTTATTATACTTTTCAATTCTGGAATCATCTCTTGGCTCTTTTTATAACTATATTTCTATCTCTATTGATACTCACTATTTGATGAGACATTATTATCATACCTTCCTTTATTTTTAAAGCATGGTTTTCTTTAGTTCTTTGGACATATTTATAATTGTTACTTTGAAGTCTTTATCTGCTCAGTCTGACATCTGAAACCTCTCAAAAGCAGTTTCTGTTGCATTTCCCCCCATATATGAGTCATCCTTTCCAATTTCTTTGCATGTTTCACAATTTTTGTTGAAAATTGGGTATTTTAGGTAATATATTTTAGCAACTATGGATATAAGGCTCCCCTTCTCTCCAGGACTTGTTTTCTTGCTTATTTACTTGTTTAGTTCCTTGGCTGGGCTGTTTCAGTGACATCTATTTCCCCTGTAGTGAGTAGCATAGTCACCCCAAGCCTCTTGGATTGACAGTGTTTTTAGCTGGGCTTTCTTTGATGAAGTTTCTAGCTGGTCTGCCTCTACTGGTATTACATTCAGCTCTTAGCCTCCACTAATTGGTAAATGGTTGCTCTGTTCTTTCAATAATATCCTGTGGGTATCAATTACTCCATGGTCTGGTGTAATTTAAATCAGGATCCTTGGCCAGGGTAGTCTTAAAGGTCAGTCCTTGAGGTCAGATCAAAAGGAGCCCTTCTTAGCTGTCTCTTTCTTTGGTTTTCTCTGTTAAACTGAGATTTGACCTACCATCTTGCTTGTTACTCTTATTTGGTTACCACTATTCTCCTCTTAACTGCACACCACTCAAATCTTATTTTCAGTAGACACTTTAGGCTTGAACTTCCCCATCTTCTGTCCCAAAGAAGCTCCATCTCCTTAGGAAAAGCTATGGAACATCCTGTTTTTACAACCTGATTGTCCCCCAAAGAAAAACATTTGCACCTTTCTGTGAATTGAATGAGTATGAATAGAGCCCACGTTGCAGAGTGACACGCCACTCTATAAGCAGAACGCTGGATCATGGCAGTGTTCTGTTCTTCTCCGCTTGCTCTGATCACATAGAAACTCTACCCTATCACTGGTTTTGAGTGAGAATGATTCCGGCTTTGTGTTCTTGCCTGCCATGCCTACTCTTCAGATCTGTGAGCAGGAGGTAAGTGGCAGAAAGGAGCTCCAGACTCTCTGTACCTCTTGCTTCTAATATAGTTTCTGTAGGATAGGCCTGGGTAAGATGAGGAAATGCTGGTGTATCTCTCCACCTGCCAGACTCCCTGAGAGAAAGCTTAGCTACAACGGAGAGCTGGGGAAAATGTAGTCCTGGGCCCTTAGCCGAACCCCCGAGGAGTAGAACTATCATCTTGCTGAAGCAGGGGGAGGAGAGGACAGGTCATGGTTCCAATATCACAGATGCTTGCTGTTCTTACCCAGATTTCGTAGATTTTTTTGACTAAATGTTTCTCCATTTGTTATGTAACCTTAGGACAATTTTAAGAGACTTTAAATGGTTGTTATATATTTTTAAAATTATTTTTACCAGTTCCTGTTGTTTCTCCCTCTACATTTTCTAAGGTAGATAACTTTGCAGAGGAATCTCGAGTTCTCATTCACTCTTTGAGACTGGTTAACTCTATTCATTTCTATTTTTCTCCTTCCCTGCTTCTTGCATATTGGTCTACCAGATGTTTGGTCTACCTCCAAGATGGGGACTCTGACCTACATCTTTTATGTAGTTCTATTCCCAGGATTATGTTTTCCCTGGCAAACTCCCTCTTCTAAAGTCTTACATTGTGTCTCTTGGAACACCTGTTCTGAAATCAAGGATGTGTAACCTAAAGCTTATAGCATTCTAAACAATCATTTCCCTCATATATGGATTTTTAAATAACATTTCTATGTTGACCCTTTTGAATGGAGATTATTCATTCTCCAATGATCAACCCATGTCAAGACTGGTCAACTTTGTCTAATAATCCATCTTCTTTCTAATCTCTGCCTTCTGGTCATATACTTGATGTGATTAGAGAGCAGTAAGTTGAAGATGCCACCTAGAGAAGAGAGATGTCTGCTATGAGATTTCACAAATACCATTTGCTTTGGAAAGGTCAAGAAATTCTGTTAATCTGGTCCTTTCCATTACATGTTGAATCAAGTAAGTTCTGATCAATGAGATATCAACAAAATTCACAGGAGACTGATCTAAAAATAAGTAATAGAACTGTCAACTGGAATCAGAAATACTTTTATCTCATTAGTGAACTTTCCTTACAGGAAATATCTTAAAGCTAATTATTATAAACAGATTTTTTTTTTGATGAGCATGGGATCAGAATAAGAAGTCTTAGCATAATCGGGTATTTAAAATGATAAAACAACAATTTTTATTAATTTCTATCTCTATTTCTCCAATTTTGGTGTAATTCCATTTTCCCTCTACAACACTTGAGAAAGCTATGTAGTTGTAAACTGGGAAACCCAAGTTCATAGTTGGAGAAATAGACACTCTGTGTTAACAGCCTGTCCAAGATACCTGAGAAAGTCAGAGGCAGCACCAGTGTAGCAGTAATGTGCTCTTCTCTGCTCATCAAGGTGAGATGCCTCCCTCACATAGTTCTCCAGACATTTCTGGAATGCAAAGCTCTGCTTCCAAAATTAGATGTTATTGGGCATAGGTATATGCTGTGAAAAAAGCCATCCTGTTTTTTAAGTCTGTATTCAACTGCCTGAAACTGTTACCAAAAATACAAACTACCCAGTATTTTTGAGGATGGTTCTGTCAAATATATAAGCCAGATTCTGTGTTAAGTTACACAATATTTGCATGATACTCCCCAGATGTTTGATGTTACAGAACTTATTCTGTTGTTTGGGATTCATCAAAACCACATCCTCTATGTTTGCATATGACAGGGCACTCTGGGACATGAATGCCAAAAAAAGAATGGATACATATGGCAATCTTTATGGAAAATAAACTTTGCCACATTGTAATAGAAGACAAAGTTAGGGAGTGTGATGTGACTTTAGACTATGTACATCAAAAGTGAAGTAAAGTAAAATGTTTGGTACACTTCATAGAGCCATAAAAAGTGTCTATCTCTTTATAATTGTTTTGTAATTAATTTTGATTACATGAGAGAAAGAGAAATAACCAATGACACAGGATCATGGCCAGCATCCATTTTGAGTATTCAGAGCCAGTTTTTAATTTTTTTGTTTTTTTGTCTTCTTAGTGCAGCACCCGTAGCATATGGAGGTTCTCAGGCTAGGGGTTAAATAGGAGCGGTAGACGCCAGCCTGCACCACAGCCACAGCAATGCAGGATCCGAGCCCAGTCTTCAACCTACACCACAGCTCACGGCAACTCTGGACGCTTAACCTGCTGAGCAAGGCCAGGAATCGAAACTGCATCCTCACGGATGCTAGTCAGATTTGTTTCATCTGAGCCAGGATGGGAACTCCTTAAATATTTTTGAACATGTATTCCTTTTGTGTGTGTGTGTGTGTGTGTGTGTGTGTGTGTCTTTTCAGGGCCACACCTATGGCATATGGAGGTTTCCAGGCTAGGGCTCTAATCTGAACTGTAGCTGCTGGCCTACACCAGAGCCACAGCAACGCTAGATCCAAGCCACGTCTGCAACGTACACCACAGCTCACAGCAATGCCAGATCATTAATCCACTAAGCGATGCCAGGTATCAAACCCGCAAACTCATGGTTCCTAGTCAGATTCATTTCCACTGCACCACAATTGGAACTCCTGAAAATGTATTCTTTTATAAGACTGTAGAGTGGATATATAACCATAAATTCTACCCTTTTGTTTATACTCTTTAGATCATCTCCTTAGTTTGCTCACTTGATCCATCTTTTAACTAAAAGAGGTGTATCAAAATTTCCTATTTTTTTTTCCTTTTAGGGCTGTACTCGTGGCATAGGGAAGTTCCCAGAATAGGGGTTGAATTAGAGCTGCAGCTGCAGGCCTACACCACAGCCATATCTGCAACCTGCATGGCATCTTGCGGCAATGCTGGATCCTTAACCCACTGAGCAAGTCCAGGGATCAAACCTCCATCTCATGTATACTGGTTGGGTACTTAATATGCTGAGCAACAACGGGAAATCCAAAATTTCCTATTACTAAATTGTTTATACCTATGTATGCTTTCATGTCATGTAGTTTTTCTTCAAAAAAGTTGCTGTTATTTGACGGATAATATTCATGTGCTATGTCTTCATTATGGATTATGTTTTTTGGCACTTTGTTATATTTTCCTGATTTGAAGCTTGAATTCTACTTTGTACTGTACAACATTTCCTATCCCGTTCTCTTTTTAATGTCCATTTGCCTAGGAGACTCTTGCACATCCTTCTAATTTTGGCCTTTTGGAGTCAGTTGGTTTTAAGCAGGTCTCTTACATATAGCAGGTAGTTGGGTTTTGTTTGTAAGTCAATTGGAAATTTTTTTCTTTAATGAGATGTTATACCCATTCACAATTTTATAATTTAAAAAAATAGCATACAGTAAAATTGCCTTTATTTGTATACAGTTTTAACATATGTACAGATTCATGTTACCAACACCATAATCTGAATATAGAATAGCTTCCTCATACTTCCTCCATGGAAACAATTCCTGCCTCCCACCTGACTCCTGGTAAACACCGATCTTTTCTCTGTTACTTTAGTTTTGCCTTTTCTGGAATGACACGCAAATGCTCTAAAAATGGAGTTATATGTAACCTTTCAAGATTAGCTTCCTTCACTCAGCATAATGCCTTTAAGGTCCATCTGTGCAACTGAATGTATCCATAGTCTGTTCTTTTTTATTGTTGAGAATTATTCCATCATGTGGATGTCATACAGTTGTACTGCAGTTTTCTATTCATATGTTAGAAGAAAATGGGCTGTTTATAGTTTTTGAAGTTTATGAATAAAGTTGATGTGCATATTTATGTACAGATTTTTGTGTGAACATACATTTTCATTTCTCTGCGATAAATGCCTATAAGTGAGATTGTAGGGTCATATGCTATGTGTATATTTAACTATATGGGAAACTGCCAGACTGATAGAGTGGCTGTACCATTTTTTATTCCTACCAGCAGAGATTAAAGTTCTAGTTGCTTTGCTTCCTTGTCATCACTTTAATATTATCAAGTTTTTTGTTTGTTTCCCTATTTTCAGTGGTATCTCATTATAGTTTTAATTTGCATTTCGCTAATGGATAATAATGTTAAGAATCTTTGATGTGCTTATTTGCCATCTGTATATCCTCTTTGGTGAAGTGTATGTCCAAATCTTTGGCTCATTTTTAATATTAGATTGTTTCCTCATTGTTCCTTACTGTTTAATTTTGGGAGTTTATGTATTCTGAATACAAGTCTTTTGTTGGATATAACATTTACAAATATTTTTTTTTCCTGGTCTGAATCTTGTCTTTTCTTTTATTAAGTTTCAGAGTGGAAGTTTTAGTTTAAATTTTTTTTTTTTGGTCTTTTTAGGGCTGCACTCGTGCCATGTGGAGGAACCCAGGCTAGGGATAGAATTGGAGCTGTAGCTGCTGGCCTGCACCACAGCCACATTAATGCCAGATACGAGCCATGTCTGTGGCCTACATCACAGCTCAAGGCAACACCGGATCCTTAAACCTCTGAGCGAGGCTAGGGATCGAATGTGAGTCCTCATGCATACTAGTTAGATTTGTTTCCACTGAGCCATGATGGTAACTCCCAGGAAGTTTTAAATTTTAATGAAGTCAAATTTATCATTTTTTGTCCTTTATGGATTGTGCATTGTGTCATATTTAAGAATTCTTTGACTTTCTCCAATTAATAAAGATTTTTGCCTATGTTTTCCTAAATTGCCTATGTTTTTTTTATAGTTCTACGTTTTACATCTAGACCTATGATTGATTTTGAACAAGTTTGATAAGAAGCCTGAGGAGTTTTGCCTACAGTTATCCAATTGTCCTAACATCATTTGCTGAAAAGGCAGTACTTTCTCCAGTTAATTAATTGGCTTCCCACTTTTGTTAAAAATAAACTGGACATATTAGACTTCCCACTGTGGTGCACTGGGTTAAGGATCTGTTTTTTTTTTCTGCAGTGGTGCGGGTTCGATTCCTGACCCTGTGGGGCAGCTAGTTAAGGATCTGTCATTGCCTCAGCCATGGCATAGGTTGTAGCTGTGACTCAAATTCAGTCCCTGGCCTTGGGGCCTTGCATATGCCACAGATGCGGCCAAAAAAGAAAAAGAAAAAAATCAATAGGACGTATTTATATAGATCTATTTCTGCCTCTCTTTTTCTGTTGACCCACATGTCTCTCTCTTCACCAGTTCAGCCCTATCTTGGTAGTGATAGCTATATAATTAGCATTAAAGAAGATAGCGTTGATTCATCGATTTTATTCTTTTTTTTCAAAATTGTGTTAATTATTTTAAATTCTTTATCATTCAATATAAATTTTAGAATCAGACCTCTACTTCCTGGTGGAATCGTTTTTTGGAATTGCATTAGCCGTATAGATCCCACTCATAATAAAAATATGTGCAATGAACTTTAAAATTGTAAAACCTAATGATGGAATGAGCATATATGAACCAATCCGTTAATCAAAGAAATGGAATATTAAAACTTGCATCAATCTCTGGGCTTTCTATCTTATCTCTTACATAACTACTTTTTTTTTCTTTGATGCAGCTGATTACTCAAGGGCAGGCACTCCAATTGGTTGGATTCCTAGGTCCTTTGAATCACTTGACCTTCCATTTGCGATTTGGCTGTTAGAGTTTTACTTCTTATGGTGGCCTCTTCTAAAAAATGTGAAGAGAGTACGAGAGGAGTTATACTTCATTCTACTTAAAAAAAAAACAACATATTTTCAGTTGCTCCTATCTTGAAATAATTTTTTCAAGTGAAGATTAGGTTGAAGGAAGTTTAAATAGCAATCTTTTTTTTTAATTTTTTTTTTTTTAATTTTTCCATTATAGCTGGTTTACAGATTTCTGTCAGTTTTCCAACTGCACAGCGTAGTGACCCGGTTACAGATACATATATGGATTCTTCACAGTCTAGTGATTAGACAGTTCCTGGTGCTATACAGCCAGATCTCCTTGCTTTTCCTAAATATCAATCTTAAATGAAGTAGTGGAATTGAAATAATTAATTCATACGTTTATTCACTCATTTATTCCTTCTGAAGTTCTACAGGAATATACAAGTACCTTTCTTATGTCTCCTGTAATTCTCTATATTTCAATACATTTATCTATGCACATATGTTATTTCACTTATCAGATGTGTTTTCCCCCATTTTATTA
Organism: Catagonus wagneri; assembly: GCA_004024745.2. Taxonomy (NCBI): domain Eukaryota; kingdom Metazoa; phylum Chordata; class Mammalia; order Artiodactyla; family Tayassuidae; genus Catagonus; species Catagonus wagneri. The sequence continues at coordinate 1,895,962 of PVHT020000108.1, forward strand.
AAATATAATTTTATTAGATATTGTTTTAGTTAAAGGAGTACAACCTAATTATGTGGCTAAACATGTATCAAAAAATGATCACCACAATAATTTTAGTTAACATCCATCGCCTCACATAGTTAGCAATTTTTTTCCCTTGTGATGAGAACTTTTACGATCTACTCTCTTAGCAACTTTCAGATATACAATACTTTTGGAGTTCCCTTCATGGCTCAGGGGAAATGAATCTGACTAGTAACCATGAGGTTGTGGGTTCAATCCCTGGGCTCACTCAGTGGGTTAAGGATCTGGCGTTGCCGCGAGCTGTAGTGTAGGTCACAGACGCGGCTCAGGTCCGATGTTGTCGTGGCTGTGGTGTAGGCTGACAACTACAGCTCTGATTCGACCCCTAGCCTGGGAACCTCTGTATGTCGTGGGTGTGGCCCCAAAAAGTAAACACACACACACACACACACACACACAATACTGTATTGTTATCTGTAGCCACTATGTTGTCACCATTACATCCCCAGGATTTACTTACAGAAATTTGTATTTTCTGTCTGTCCTCGGCATTTCCCCTAGCTCTGACTTCTGCCTCCGGCAACTGTACTTCATTTCTCAGATCTAGAGTAAGAGCTCTCTCTGTACTCCCAGAGTACTTGATACCAAGTCTGTGACTCAATTAATTTTCAACGAACAAGTGAAAAATGTTTTTACCTCTACAATACCACCCCAATTTCAGATGAATTATTTTCCCATGTCTTTGAGATTGTATTATGTAGCTTTTTAATAAGGGCTAAAGATATAAACAAAGCTCATGAAAATCAGTCTGGAGAAATGGAGGAATAGAGATTTCAAGGGCCAACTGATTGTGTTAATGACTACTTAAGTTTTTCAATAGTCAGTTGGGTTTTTTCCTATCACTTCCAGTGTATATATATTTGAATGCTTCTAGCAACCTTGAATAGGAAGCTAACGAATAAATGGAAAAGCAGAATATTATGTTGTGAAAACACTGCATGGCCCAAGTGGAGCACCCAATAAGTGGCTAGTCACAGGAAAACTTACATCACAGAATGTTTCCCTTTTTTTTATTTGGTGAGCAGGCTGTTTATGAGTGAGTGTGGGATGAAATTATTCAGTGCAAAACTTGTATCAGATGACTAAGTATCAAATAGTAGAATGTATCCTTAGAATTAGTTCTTCTCATTCAAGCATTTACTAATATAAAATTCTGATGTGTTAGTCTATTCATTATCATGGAGTATGATGGGCTTATATGTGTTTATGTATTAATTTTATAATGCTAAAATTTAATATTTATAATGCTGCACTAATTTATCATTGTGAAAATATTTACTGAGTACCTAGGCTCTCTTTTGGGCTCTAGGACTACAGCAATGAAGCAAACATATGGATCACAGTCTAAATTTTGTATCCAAATAGTGTATATAATAAGGACTTTCCTTTGAAATTTATCTAAAAACTATTTGTGTTGTAAGGGAAATTCTCCATATATTATTACTTTTTAATTTATTTTTCCCTTTTTATTATTAAAGTATAGTTGATTTACAGTGTTTCAAGATTGTTTTAACATTGCTCTAAGTCTATATTGAATATTGGCAATGGGTTTAATTAGCTATTAAGTACTTCAACTTTCCAGTGTATATTTCTGTACTGCAAAATCTTATAAATGTCTCACAAATTTTACCCATTTTAGTCATGGACGTTGTTGATTAACAGATATTTAAAGCTTAATTTTTAACAGAGGTAGTCTGAAATATTTTGACATGAAAATGGTTCCTGTGTTTTAAAAATAATTAGATCATGAAGCCACTAGGGGGCTCACACACTGTGTGTGTAAATTGTGGCACAGAATACTTCTGAGTACCTGAAAAGGACATGATAGCTGGGGCAGTAACCACATTCAGTAGTTTGTATGGTAGTTTAAGAAGTAATATTTTTACCACAAAAGTTTAGGGCACCAGAACAGAAGATTCTAGCAAATACATTACACAGGTGTAACTTATCAATGAAGTTAGCAATGAGAGGTCAAACACTGAAACTGAAGAAATATTAAAGCCTGGTATTAGTCCCTAGAAACACCCCATTTGTCCAGACTTGTCTGTTGCTATAGGAACATGAACTCTAGCTGTTAGAGCCTTAGTGTCCTAGGGTTGGAGAGAATGACTTTTGCATAAATAACGTTATTCAGTGTTATTTCCTTTGTCTCTTGTAACTGAGAAGACTTATTTGTAATCAGTTTACAAAATCATGAGCTGGCTCGTTTTCTTTAGAGTAAGGTTGTAGCAATGTTCTTTCATTTTCTGAAGGAAAAACCTTGAAAACCAAGTTGAGTACTTTCTTATGTAATCCCAATTCAGGTGTTTCCAGCCAAGTGCATTCTTAAATATTTTATGAATTCCATCTCTTTTTCTTTTGTTCACCATCCAGGGACAGTTCAGCATTAATTTGGCAGGAACTGGGATGAAGATAGCCAGTACAGCGAAGTGGCTTGCTCAGGGCAGTTATGCCTCTGTCATAATACACAGATCTCAGGTAAGTCCTGATGGACTGAAAAGTCTGTTTGAAATGCTTTACTAGCATTACAGGGACCCTACATTAAATTTAGTGTTATATGAAGCTACTGACTAATGAGTTATAGCATATAATGGGCTATATTACATATAATGATGTATAACAATCATTCATTAAATTTTGGAATTAAGTTCTTTTTTTTTTTTCAGTTTATGGCTGCACCTGTAGTATATAGAAGTTCTCAGGCTAGGGGTCAAATTGGAGTTGCTGCAGCTTGCCAACCTATGTCACAGCCACAGCAACACAGGATCCAAACTGTGTCTGCAACCTACACCGAACAGGCAATGCCGAATACTTAACCCACTGAGTGAGGCCAGGGATTGAACCCACATCCTCATGGATACTAGCTGGGTTTTTTACTACTGAGCCACAACAGGAACTCCTAAGTTCATTTTTATTCATGTGCTTATATGTAGGTTTTATATACATACAAATTCATATACAGGCTACAAATATCTGAACATGAAATTAAATGCTAGAGCACATGGATTTAATTAGATCAAGTTTGGGGCTAATGGCTTGAAACACAGGTACTTCAGAAAAAAAGGTAGTGCTTTTAGCTATACTTTCATTAGTTAGGGTTTGTAGGTTATACTATTTCAAAACAAGGAATAAATTTTTGGTTTAATTACCTCAGTGCTTTTAGTGATGGGGATGATGTTGGAGCCATTTTCCATTTAACAAATATCCTTTATAATTTTTTCAAGAAATAGGACTTTTTTTTTATGGTTGTGTACATATTTTCCTTTTTTTTTTTTTTGGCCATCCGAGGCATATGGAATTCCTGGGCCAGGGATCAGATCCCAGTTGCAGTTGTGACCTACACCAAAGCTGTGGCAATGCCAGATCCTTAACCTTGAGCCTGGGTGCTGCAGAGATGCTGCTGATCCATTGTGCCATGGCAGGAACTCCTCCTCTATTTTTACCTAGATAGCACTGTTATCTGACTTTTATCTATAGCACATGTATTATCTAAAGTAGAATCCATTTAATTTCGCTGCCAGTGTGGTGTACTAGCAGGTACACTTTTTGAGATGGCCCCTGGTACTTAGAGTTATGTGTCTTAGAGCATGGCTCTACCTATAGCAAATCGGGATCTACATTATACATGTTCTCACCTATTTGCACATAAATCAGCACCATCAACAGCGCCTGTCTACTCTACTGTTTTAGGATTTTTCTTTCTTTTCATAAGTGACTTCTGTTACACACCTATTTATATGAATACTTCTTGTGAGTGAAATTTCATTTTCTGAAACTCACAGTTTTCTTTTTTTTTTTTTTTGTCTTTTGTCATTTTAGGGCCACACCCATGACATGTGGAGATTCCCAGGCTAGGGGTCTAATCAGAACTACAACTGCTGACCTATGTCACAGCCACAGCAACGTGGGATCCGAGCCGTGTCTGCAATCTACACCACAGCTCATGGCAATGCCGGATCCTTAACCCACTGAGCAAGGCCAGGGATCGAACCTGCAACCTCATGGTTCCTAGTTGAATTCATTTCCACTGCGCCATGACAGGAACTCCATGAAATTCACAGATTTTAAAACATTCTATTTCTGAAGATTATGAAAGTGTTTTAATTATTAATTAAATAATTTAAATGTTTATTATTTCTATCATATGGGTGAGTAGAAGGCTTTAAAAACAAATCACTATTTTTAATTATTTATTTGGCATATTTAGATATAATCTTTTTTTTGGTAGAAGAATAGAAAAAATAATTACTTTAAGTATATTCTGAGCAGGTATAAATGTAGAGAGAACAGGAGATATTCTGATCGTATTTATCCAGCTTTTAGATGTCTTTTGGGCAATGATACCTGGCTGAGGTCAACAGTAAAAATTAATATTTAGTGTAACCATGCTTTCTGCTTTGATTTAAGTGCTAGTGAATACTTATTTATTTATCTAATTGAGAATTTCTACCTCAATCAAAGATGTTGCACATGAAAGTATTCCTTGAGTCTGATGCCTGGTGTGAGACTGAGACTTGTGAATCGCAAATACACTTATGGAAATGAAAACATGTTTTCATGTACTGGTGAATTTAATCAAGATTAAGGGTTACTTAATCCATCTGTGAACAGGAATGTATATACATTGGAATTTTTATTACCATTCGCTTTACTGTTTATTCAGGTTCTCTAGAGTTTAAAAAGCTTCTGAAAGAAAAGGCAGCTTCAAATGCCCCTAATCTCAAAATATTCTTCATCCTTAAAAGTTCCAGAAACCCAAAATTTCCTCTCTACGCTCCTTCCTTAGATTAAACAAAACAAAACAAAACTTACTTTTCCCCAAAACTACAGAAGTTCAAGCTGTTTTTGCTTCATCCTATCAAAATGCCTTTTGACTTTTGGACCTGAATATAGAAGATAATCTGGAAATAAAATCTAGCATGTCCTGACCGCATTCCTTACCAGCTGCTACCTACCCTTTCCACAGTGAACAGCTCTGCTTTTCTTTTCTTTTTTTTTTTTGTGTCTCCTTTTTTTTGCTTTATCTAGGGCCACACCCGAGGAATATGGAGGTTCCCAGGCTAGGGGTCTAACAGGAGCTGTAGCTGCCGGCCTTCGCCACAGCCACAGCAACGCGGGATCCGAGCCGCGTCTGTGACCTACACCACAGCTCACAGCAACGCCGGATCCTTAACCCACTGAGCGAGGCCAGGGATCGAACCCACAACCTCATGGTTCTTAGTCGGATTCGTTAACCACTGAGCCACGACGGGAACTCCCAGCTCTGCTTTTCTTAAAAAAAATACACTTTTTAGTCCTTTTTTAGTTATAATTACTGCTTCCAGTCCAATTCTCCCACCAACCATTTTATCATCTTCTAGGTGTCCTCGAAATGTTTGAGGTTAACATGACTTGTATACAGTTAAGGTCAAGGTGACATAATATCTTTCTTTTATTTAGTCTGTGATAATCTTATATAAAATGATGTAAATATTGGGAGAGGTTTTAATAAACTCACTGAATGAAGCAAATAGATACCTTGAAAAATATGTGGATTGAGATGATTTGTCTAAATTAGAGTGTGGTTTATAATAATCAAGAAGCCAATCTGAACCTCACATTATCAAATTCCCATGACTACCAATTTCACCTAATCTCAAAATGGCATGACATTTGACCTCAAGTGCAGTTGTTATAGGACACCTTGGTTAACCCTTTCAACCACAAGATTCGAAGCATTTGCTTTTTCTGCCCTGTGCATGCAGGTACCACCTTGTAAGAGATTCTTCTCTATCTCTGCCTCTTTCTATTTTCAGGATGGAACTAAAGTGTTCGGTAGATGTGGAGGGTTCTGTGGAAAATGTATTCCTCACATGACTACTGGTCTCCCAATTCAAGTAATATGAACATTCAGAAGTGGGAAATGTGACCCAAAGAGGAGACTTTCTCTGGAACCTGCAAATAGCTGGTGCTTGTTTCTCTGTTCTTCCCTTCCTGAGATTTCCATTTCCAGGTCTAAAATGTCTGTGCCTTTTTTTTCAAGGTGCTCATCAGGGAATCATATCACTGCTTATTACTTTCTCAAGGCTTTCAGAATACGCTGAACAATATGTGATTCTAATTGAGATCCTTAAAAGGACATACAAATTTAGGGTAGGACATACAGGGATGTTTGAGTGAATTATACCAAGATAACATTGCTAATAACAACTTGGACTGGACCACAATTATGCTATACCTATAAACACACACGTAAATCTCTACTCAGTAAGCTACTGTACAATGAAGTGTTTTACTTGTTAAAAAGGAACAAGTAAAAATTAGGAAAATGAACTTATTTAAACTTACCATAAACATTACTGAATCTGGCAGGTGAATAACACAGCAAATCAATAGTTACATCAAAAAAAGTACATAGCCATTATACTTTCTACTGATACAGCTTAGATACCTTGTTTTATATTCCTTTTAATTTTTAATTGTGCATTATGGTGCTTCAAAAAAATCATCCTAAAAATGTGGTATAATTTTGCATTTAAAGTATGTGCTTGTGTTAAGTACTAAACATGAAATCTGTGGGTATAATACAGTAGGGCATATGATATGGTAGAATTTGACTTAAAACACCTACCTCTAATTTGATTGTACTTATATTAGAGCAGTACATTATTTTTATAATGTTTATATTCTGTCTTTATAACTAATATTTATGTCTATTCTTAAAATTTTTTTCTCAAATTATGTACTGTATTTTATTAATCAAGTAGAGAAGTAAGAATTATTGAAATTCTGAAGGTCCTATTTTGGGAAACATAAAATTATATTTACATATGCAAAATTTTTATTAGACATGTGCTGATTATTTTATATTTGAGGTTTCTTAAAGCTATAACATAAGAGATAATATAAAAAATTAATGATTCATGGGCAAATTCTCAGGTATTAAGATTTTTTTTTCAGGTGAGTAATCTAATTGTGTACTATATAAGAATATCATTACAAAAGAGTCATAGACAAATAATGTTTTTCTATGACAGCCTACTCTATAAACCAAGACAACTGAATCTACTAATAGATTTTTGCCAGTAAATAGTAGTATACTAGTTTTACCCACAAAGTTTTTGTTTTCCAAACATTTGTTAAGGGTATATTGTACCATATAAGGTACTAAAGCAATTTTGTGCCAATGTGGTTAGATAAACATTTAGGGATCTCTGTATCAGAAATGAAGTATTTTGCACTATGTGCTTAAAACCAGTTACAAACATTAATACAAAATATGTAACATGTTCTAGAAAACTTTTTTGTTCATAAATAAAATATTATAATTTATAAACTTTTAAAAAATAAACATATTTGTGTGATACATTAAGACTTTACTTTTTTGTTTGTTTTTGTTTTAGGGACACATTCACGGCATATAGAGGTTTCCAGGCTAGGGGTCTAATGGGAACTACAGCTGCTGGCCTACACCATAGCAATGCTGGATCTGAGCCGCGTCTGCAACCTACACTGCAGCTCACGGCAATGCTGGATCCTTAACCCACTGATGGAGGCCAGGGATTGAACCCTCAATCTCCTGGTTCCTAGTTGGATTTGTTTCCACTGTGCCATGATGGGACTCCCCTAAGACTTTGTTTTCCTTTTACTTAGGTATAAAAAAAGAACTCTTCACCAAAAAAAAATCTATAACTCTATAATCACTTTAGAAATTCTAAAAAAGGTTTTACTCAAATTGATGTAGTTGGGATGGAAAAAACTCCAATCTATTACACACCCATCTCATGGAAATATGGACAGGAAGCTGACAAAATTTGCAATACCTTTAAAGCTTCTGTTCAAGGAAGGAGCACCCAGGTCTGCTCATATTCAATTGGCCAAATTAAATCACATGACCAAATCCTAGTCAGTGGGGCAGGGAAATATACCCCCTCTACAGGTCAGTTTGGCCAGACATATGGACATGAGTGAAGACTTCCAAGACTCTTCCAAAAGAGGGAGCAGATCCTTGTTAATAATAATATGATGCATTTGTCCATCTTCCACTTCCTTAGAAATTGCCAAAGTACTAATTTCTAAAGCAGTTAAATCAATTTAATTTACTGCCTGCAGAGTGCAAAAATTTTAGTTGATCCACATCCTCAGTGAAATGTGAAATAGTTTTTTCTGATCTGATAATGGGTATTTCTGATCGTCGCATTTCATTAAGTTTATATTTATCAAATTACTGTATTGGATGAAGATTCTTTCATATATTTCTTTCTATTAGGAAGAAACTTCTTTTTCTGAGAATTGCTTGTTTATTTTTCTGTTCCCTTTACCTCCCCTCTTCTCCACCTTTCCAAGCTTCCCCCATTCTTGATGCCTCCCATTCCCTCCAATTTAAAAAAAAAAGGAAGAAAGGAAACAAACATAAGTGAGTAAAAGTTTTATGTGAATGTGATTTAAAACATTTGAGAATCTCTTATCAAAAAGCCTGCTTTTGCACTATACCTTAAACTATTTACAAATATTAAAATGCAGTGTGTAGTAATTTTCTGTACTTATCATTTATGATGAAGTGTGCTCTACATTTATTTTATTTGCTTTTTCCTGCTCCTTAGGGAAAAGACTTCCCTGCTCATATGAAAGCCTAATCCCCCAGTTGCAGCTCTTGATTTCCTTCCCCTCTGAATTCTCCAGGATCTTTCTCCACAGATTAGTCTCTCTCTTTTTCCTGTCTCTCTTTACTAGCTCTTTCTTTTCATTCAAAAAACACATTTACCTCTCATATTTTAAAAGTATGTCCTCCCCCACTACCCCTCTTCAGCCTCTCTTCCTCTCACTGTCAAACGGATCCTAAAAGGAGCAGTTCTCATAGTCTCTTCGTCTTTACCTTTCCTTCAAGCTTTGGTTTGTTATAACATGGTTTCTAACCCTCAACATTTCATTGATAGTCTTTTCACTAAAATCACAAATGAATTCCTCATTGCCAAGCACAATTACGTATTTTGAGTTCTTTCCTTTTTATGTCAGAATAGTATTTGGCAAAGCAGAGGGAGAGTTTCATGAAGTGCTATGACTTGTTTAATGGTACAGTGTATGGTCTATCTCAGTACATACTAATGTGCACTTGAAAATCATATGTATTCTTCAGTAATTTTGTGTAGTTTCAGACACAAAGTATGTCAAGTTTTTCACATTATTCAAAATTTTTCTATATTTTTTTCTAATTATAGTATCATTATTGAGAGAAATAAATTTTCTAATGGTAGTGTCATTTATTGTAGTATTGATTGAGATATTTTTCTAAGTGTAGAATCAATTGTTTTTCTAATCACAATATTTAATATTATTAACTATTGATGACGTTATTCTAGTCTACTAATAGCATATTAACAATATTTTTTATTTTTGAAGTTTTAGTGGAGTATAGTTGATTTACAATGTTGTGATAACTTCTGCTTACAACAAAGTGATTCAGTTATACACATACACATATTCTATTAACCCTACTAATGTAAAATTCTTCAACTATAATTGTGAATTTATTTCTCCTTTTAGTTCTGCCAGATTTTTTAATGAATTTAATAGCTCTGTTATTAGGTACATACATGTTTATGAGAATTAATGTCTTTTTGATGAATTTAACATCTTACCTTTATGAAATGTTTCTGAATATCTCCAGTGATATTTCTTGCCTTAAAGTTTACATTGGCATTAAAGTTACTACCTCAAATTTCTTTTAATTAGTGTTCACATGGTATATATTTTGCCATCCTTTATTTTTAACCAATATATATCTTTAAATTTTCTTTTATAAATAACATATAATCGTTTTGTGGTTTTTCATTTTTCAATCCGGTCTGACAATCTGATTTTTTTCTTGAAGTGTTTTAAGACCATTTACAATTAATACAATTATTGATATAGTCTAATTTGTCTACCTTTTTGTTATTTGTATTTTACTTGCCGTATAATTCTTTCTTCCATTGTTCTTTCTTTTCTGCCTTGAGTTAACTGATTTTTGTATGCATTTTTATGTTCTCTTTTTTATGTGTTTATTTTTTTAGTGTTTGCCTCACAGATTCCAATATATATCCTCAAACTATTACAGTCTACCTCAAACATTATAAACTCCAAATACATTTTAATGTAAATTTTTTTAGTCAAGTGTTTTTAAAATAAATAACATAGCAGAGAACTATCCTTTATATATATCCACATAATTATTATTTCCTGCTCTCTTTATTATTTCCTATAGATCTGAGTTTCTATTATCACTTCTCTCAAGCTTGAAGAATTTTCTCCATAATTTTTTAACAATGTGAGTCTTCTGGCACAAGTTCATCTTGTGTTTATCTGACTAAAACTTCATCTGTTAAACTTTAAATAATTAAAACTTACAAAACCCTGCAAGGATGGTACAAGAGGATATCATATATCCTTTCTAGATTCACCAATTTTTAACACCCTACAATGTTTGCTACATCATTCTCCCTTTCTCTTTTTTCATATGTACATATAAATATACATAGAGATATATATGTACAATATTATTTTTTAGTAATTTGGGATTTGATTGAATAAATATCTCATTACTTTTTACTCCATAATACCTTAGTATGTATTTCTTTTAAAAAAATCTCTTACATAATCATGATATTGTTATAAACTGCATTAATTTTACCACAATTTCTAAATATACTGTGATGCACACAATTCATTTTGGATATACTATTGGTTGGAATGCTGTAGGAGAATTGCCATATTTGTTTGGTTCTTCTATCAAATCCTGTTCTTTCTTTACCTTAAGATTATTTTACATTCGTCTACATTTTAAATACTTATTTCTCCCTTATCTGAGTTATAGTTCTCTGTCTTTTCATTTTTATAGGTTTTTGGTGTGGTGACCTTTTCGCAGACAATAGGGTTGTAGCCTCTCTTAACTTCAGTGTCTGAAGTTGGTATGGGGGCTTGCTGTAGGCTTCCTGATCACACATCTTTTTTTTTTTTTTTTTGTCTTTTTGCCTTTTCTAGGGCCACACTTGCGGCATATGGAGGTTCCCAGGCTAGGGGTCTAATTGGAGCTGTAGCCGCCGGTCTATACTGCAGCCACAGCAACGTGGGATCTGAGCTGCATCTGCAACCTACACCACAGCTGACGGCAATGCCGGATCCTTAATGCACTGAGCAAGGCCAGGGATCGAACGCCGCAACCTCATGGTTCCTAGTCGAATTCGTTAATCACTGAGCCAGGATGGGAACTCCTACTGTACTCTTTGTTTAAGAGGAGAAACTATGCTTATTCTATTCTGAATCATTCACAGCAACTATCAGAGTATTGACTACACAGAATAGATTTAATACTTTCTTGTGAATAAATTAAAGTACCTAGGAATTCAGTTCTACCTGAAAATATATGAAAAAAATCTATTTGAGAGTTTCCATTGTGGCTCAGTGCGTTAAGAACCCAACATACTCTTTGTGAGGATTTGGGTTGGAACCCTGGCCTCACCTGATGGATTAAGTCTCTGGCATTGCCAAAAGCTGCAGTGTAGGTCACAGATGCAGCTTGGATCTGGCATTGCTGTGGCTGTGGCATAGGCCTGTAGCTGCAGCTCTGATCTGACCCCTAGCCTGGGAACTTCCATATGCCACAGGTATGGCTGTAAAAAAAAAAGAAAATCTGTTTGAACTAAAATTTACAGATTTTTGGTAGGATTGGTTTTTTTTTCATAAAAAATGAAGAGGCATAGCCAGAATATGTTTGGGAAGATACAGATACTCTTAGAGATGTCAGTCATGTGCCACTGTGGAATTTGTGAGGCCAGCCTAAAAGTAAACAACAGCTACTATGTATATTTTTTCCAAGGAATAGTTTATGTAGATCCACTTTAAATTTCATGTTTTAAATTATTTTAAAAACAACACTGCAAATATTGATGGAAATATAAGATGGTAGCATAATTAATAGTAAATTTTGTAGTAACTCATTTACCATTGGGTGTAGGTTTGATAAATACAAAACTGTTTATGATGCTTCAATAGTAGCAAAAAAGAATAGAACTGGTGTTTTATTTTACTCTTTTTTGATATCATCCATCAGGATAGGATATATATACATGCTATTAAATATAGCTATAGTCAACATTGGTGAGTGTATCAACTCCTAGTTTTTAAACACGGTAATTATTTTCAAACATTTAAGACTTACTGGTTCTTTCTAATTTTTTTCTAAAAATTTATTTCCTTTCTTTTACCTGCCAAGTATCTAATTAACTGCTTTGCTTAAAGGTAAATAATAAGACCCAATTATGCCTTACCTTTGCCACTTATCTTTTTAAAGGTAATATGATTATTTTTTGTTACACTCTACATAACCCCAGTTTTTTCCTCAATGACTTAGCCTTTGTTTGAAACATGAAAAATTACTTACAACTGACAACAGTGGCATCTGCTGGTCACTCTTTTAACTGTTTCTCAGTATGATAAAAAAAATGTCGAACTAATTTTCCTCTGCAGTTTTCTGAAGAGCTTAAGGAGCCACTGCTTGTAATGCAGTAGGTGCTCTGAGTTCTCCTTAACACAACTAAACATTGATACCTATATCCTGACTCATATCTGTATCTCTATCACATGTAACTTAAACATACCTATCTTAAACATACCTGTGTCCTTTTCACTACTTCAATCTCAGAAGATTCTTAACAATGCAGAATCTTCCCTGGCTTCCAGGAACAAAGAAAGTATTTTATTTTTTATCGCCACTCCCCTGGCTTACGGAAGTTCCAAGACCAGGGATTGAATCCGAGCCACAGCTGTGACAACTCTGGGTCCTTTGACCCACTGCACCCAGCAGGGGATCAAACACATGCCTCTACAGTGACCTGAGATGCTTCAGTTGGATTTTTCTTTTTGTTTTAGGGCTGCACCTGTGGCATATGGAAGTTCTGGGGCTAGCGGCTGAATAGAAGCTGCAGCTGCTGGCCTACACCACAGTCACAGCAAAGTGGGATCCGAGGCGCATCTGCAACCTACACCAGAGCTCACAGAAATGCTGGATCCTTAACCCACTGAGCGAGGTCAGGGATCGAACCCGCATCCTCATGGATCCTAGTCAGGTTCATTAACTGCTGAGCCCGAAGGAAACTCCTCAGTTGGATTCTCAACCCACTGTGCCACTTGGAGTGGGAATTCCAAGAAGTTGTTTTAAAGCAATAATTTTGGGGAGAAATTCTATGCTATAGAAAGAAACTTGGAATGGGAACAAGAGCTTAGGGACACCTCAGATTGCTAGACCAGGGTCTGATATTAACAAACAGCATTAACACTAAACTTTAGATTTGTGTCCTCAGCTGTAAAACAGGGGATTTAAATAACTTCTAAGGTACTTTTCAGCTCTAAAAGTTGGTAAGTGTAAATTGTGTCTGGTGCATTAGTTGGCTCTTCATTCAGTTTACTGTGTAAATCATTGGTAGTTCATATATGCATTTTGAAGTAGCAATACTGAACAGCCTCATTTCTTAATTTTTTTTCTTTTTTGGGCCACACCTGGAACATATGGAAGTTCCCAGGCTAGGGGTCAAATCGGAGCTGCAGCTACCAGCCTATGCCACAGCCACAGCCACAGCAATGCAGACCCAAGCCATGCCTGGCACTTACACCACAGCTCATGACAATACCGGATCCTTAACCCACTGAGTGAGGCCAGGGATCAAACCTGGCTCCTCATGGATACTAGTCAGATTCGTTTCCACTGCATCACAATGAGAACTACCTTCTTCCCTCTTTAAGGCTAGTAATATTCCATTGTGTATACTGTATTTTGGTTATCCATTGATCTGTCAATGGACACTTGGGTTACTTCCATGTTTTAGCTATTGTGAATAATGCTGCTATTGACATGGGTGTACAAGAATTTCTTTGAGATCCTGCTTTCAAATCCTTTGAGTATATACCTAAAAGTGGAACTGCCGATAATATGGTAGTTATGTTTATCTTTTTGAGAAACCACCATACTGTTTCATACTGTTTTCCATAGTATGTGCACCATTTTACAGTCCTCTGAACAGCTCGAAAGGAGTGTAATGTCTCTCCATCTTTGTCAACAGTTGATATTTTAAGTTTTTTGTAGTAGCCATACTAATGGGTGTGAGTTGTTAATTCATTGTGGTTTTGATTTGTGTTTTCCTAATGATTAGTAATTTTGAACATTTTTTATATGCTTATTGGCTATTCATATATCTTCTTTTGAGAAATTTCTGTTCAAGTTCTTTGCCCATTTTTAAATTAGGTTGTTTGTTTTGTTGTTGAATTGTTGAGTTTTTATTCTGGGTATTAGTCCTATACTTGCAAATATTTTTCCTATTGCATAGATTGCATTAATGTTCATAAGGGTTTTGACCTGTAGTATAGTTGACTTTGGTACTGGCAGAATGCTGGCCTCAAAAAATGAGGAGTTAGAAGTTAGGAACTGTTCACTCTAATTTTTTTTTTTTTTTTTTGGGAGGGTGGAACTTTAGAAGGATTGGTGTTAGTGCTTTAAATGTTTGATGGAATACACAAGTGAAACCATTAGGTTAAGGATTTTCTTTGTCGGAATATTTTTGATTCCTGATTCAATTCCTTCTAGTTGTAAGTCTAACCAGGTTTTCTATATCTTTGTAATTTAGGTCTAAGCAGGTTTCCTATATCTTTGTAATTCAGTCTAGATAGGCTTTATATTTTTCAAATTTTTCTATTTCATCTATGCTATCTAATTTGACTGCACACAACTGTTCATATTACTCTTATAATCCTTTTTATTTCTGTAGAATTGGTAGTAATGTCTCCACTTTCATTTCTGATTTGATTCGATTCTACTCTCTTTTTCTTAGTCATTCCAACTAAAGGTTTTCAATTTTGTTGATATTTTCAAAAATCAACTTTTGGTTTTATTGATATTTATCTATTGCTTGTTATCTATTTTGTTTGTTCTAATCTATTTTATTTTCTTCCTTTTACTAGTTTTAGTTTAGTTTTTCTTCTTTCAATCTCTTTAAATTGTAAAGGTAGGTTGTCAATTTGAGAGCTTTCTTCTTTTTATTCTTTTTAGTTATAAATTTCCTACTTAGCATTGCTTTTGCTGTATCCTGTAAATGTCAGTATATTGTGTTTTCATTTTCATTCATCTCTAAGTATTTTCTAATTTCTCTTATGATTTCTTTGATATATTGGTATGTTATTTCATTTCTACATATTTGTGAATTTTCCAGTTTTAGTTCTATTTTATTTCTAACTTCATCTTGTGTCATAAAAGACACTCTGTGTGATATCTCTCTTATTAAAACTCTTAAGACTTAATCCATGGCCTAACACACTGTCCTTGCTTGAAAATGTCCTATGTGCACTTGAAAATAATTGTGCATTCTGATGTTGCTATGTAGAATGTTCTGTATATGTCTGTTAGATGTAGTTAGTTTGCTGTATTATAAGTCCTCTATTTTCTTACTTATTTTCTATCTGATTATTCTATCCACTATTGAGAGTAGAGCATTGAAGTGTCCAACTATTGTAGTAGACATGTCTATTTCTCTTTTCTGTTTTGTCCATTTGTGCTTCATATACATTGATGGTCTGTTATTAGGGGCATAAATGTTTCTATTATAATTTCTTGCAGTATTGAAACTCTCATTATTATATGTCTTTTATGACATTTTTGATTTAAAGTCTATTTTGTCTGACATTAGTATAGCCTCTTCTGCTGTCTTATGGTTAGCATTTGCATGAAATATGATTTTCCATCCTTTTACTTTCAATATCAAGTTGTATATATTAAATATGTACAATATTTTATGTCAGTAATGCACTCCAATAAAGTGTTTTAAGTAATTAAACAGCAAGGTTTCACTTTCATTCCAAAAGAGCCTAAAATAAAGAAATAAAAAGTACCGATAAGTGCACTAAAGAAAGAATGATCCAAACCACACTCAAATACTAACATGAATTGATGCTCCTTTGACATTGTGAGCCATTGTCAGTAGAGGATGCTGTTGCCTCTTTTATAAAGTGCTCTTCCAAAGACCGCTTCCCAGGGCTGTGACCCTCTACTAAGGGCAGGAAGGGAAAATGAAAGTGAGTTGCAGAGGTGGAAACTGCCTGGTGAAAATGATTCACCCAATTTGACTTCCTGCTGAGCAAAACAGCAAGGACTAGAAAAAAGAGAAAACATGAAAATGCAAAGGAAATTATAAGCAGATGGAGGCTGTGCCGCCAAAACTGTCCTGAGAGTAATACTCAAAGGTGATTTCAAAGACCAGGAAACTATAAAATTGAGGTAGGTGTATACTGCTATCTCCTTCAATATATGATTTAATCATCATAAGAGCTGACCACCCCTGGATTTCTAGAAGCTTGATCTTAATTAAACAAAGTTGCTCTAACATAGGATATGGATGAAGACAATTTTGATTTATTTCATTCCTTTTTGACTTTTTTGGCAAGGTCAAGTGTAAGGGCTATGGTTTCAGCATTTTCCCTACAGGCCTACGTTGTAGATTTCTTTCATTTATGTATGAAAATGTATTTTGGAATATGATTGCAAAAAAAATAATAGAACTCACCAATAGAACCACTTAAATAGGGCTGAAACCCCTGAATGCGGCACAATTAGATGGTTTTTATAATGGTTTTATACGTGTGGCTAGGACTGAGTACCAGTTCCACTCTCCTCTAGTTTGCGATGTGAATTCCAGGTTATTTTGCCTCTCTGAACCTCTCTGAATAATTTGTAAATTAGTCGCCATAATGGTTTGCATGTAGTAAACCTTCAATATGTGCTAGCGTTATTGATAAATTGTTTCCACTGTCATGTTTGATTTTTGTAAGTTAATGAGGTGGGTGAACAAATTGTTTTTGCGCCCACTTTAGAGATGGAAAAAAGGGGGTTTGGAGAGCTTGAGTTGCATGCAGACACCCTCACGTCTAATAAGAAAGTGGGATTCTGATTCAGTTTTGTCTGAAGTCAAAGGTTTTATATATATACACACACACATACATATATTATTTTTTTTTAAATCACTGTTTCTGATGTCGTGAGGCTTACCCATGGATCCTGAGAGATGTAGCTTCCAGTTCAGTGGGACTGCAGTGGGGCCTGAGGTTTTGCATTTCAAACCTGCACTCAGGTGGCCAGGGACCAGCAGTATCTCCTGAGAGCTAATTAGAAATGAGAGTCTTAACTCCAGATCCACTGAATCAAAATCTGTATTTTAACAAGATCCTCGAAAGATTAAAATGTATAAAGAACTGATTTAGAGCAGGAGACAAAGTTTTTTTCTATAAACAATCAGATGGTAAATATTTTAGGCTTTGCAATCTCCAGTGATTCTCTTGTACCTTAAAGTCTCAGAAGCTCAGGTTTAATCCACGGTTTCTTCTTCCATGAGGGCAGAGTTGTGTCTAATGAAGAAAGGTCTTGCTCAATACCCATGGGTAATTCTTTTTCTCTGGACAATTCTATAAAAATCAGGAGTCTGAAGTTTTTTGCCTGACAACAAAATCCCTTCCAGTGGAAAAAGCACCTACGTGTGCCGCAACTGAAATTCCCATTGAGTGAAATGTCTGACTTCGTGTGAATTCGAACCAGCAGTTTTTGATGCCTCTTTGTAAAGTCTTAAGTGCACCACAAGTATCCTAAAACAAGAATTACAAACAGCAGTGGGCATACGAACCATGTGGCATTCTTGATAGAAGGAAGATGGGCTCTCCCACAAGAGATAATTGGAAGTTTTGAGTAAGACCCAAGAGTCTTCCTTCAAAATCTGCTGCCCAGGTGATCTGAAGCAGGGAGACCTTGGGAAACGCTGGCCCAAGCCCACTGACCTGAACTTGGGTTTGGTACCTCTGATAAAACGGCTGGAAGGCCGTCTCAAGAAGAATTGGTGGTGGAATATCAAATGATATTCTTTTAAATTTGTTAAATCTTATGCATTGTACACTGATTACATGTTGAAATGATATTTTTGGATATATTAGGTAATTATTAAGATAATTTAATTTAATTTATTTAAAATAAATTCTATGGAAGCATAGGTGAATTAAAACAGTGTGTTAATATCAGGTGTACAGAAAAGTGAATCAGCTATACATATACATACATGTCCATTCTTTTCCAGATTCTTTCCTCATATAGGCTTTCATAGAGAAATAGATTTCCTTGAGCTATATAGTAGGTCCTGGTTACCGATCAATTTTATATACAGTAGTATTTATATGCCAAGCCCATCCTCCCAATCCATCCCTCCCTCCCTCCAACGAAACCCTTTGGTAAACATAAGTTTGAATTCAAAATTTACAAGTTAGCTGCTGCTTTGTGAATAAGTTCTTTTGTATCTTTTTTTATTTGATTCTACATATTCATGATCTCGTGATATTTGTCTTTCTCTGTCTGATTTACTTCACTTAGTATGATAATCTCTATGAGTGAAGTATGATAATCTCTGTTTGTCCATACTGCTGCAAATGGCATTATGTTTGTTTTTTTTTTCCCCAGGATCAGGGGTTGAACGCTTGCCACAGCAGTGACCCAAACCACAGCAGAGAAAACTTCAGATCCTTAACCTGCTGAGCCACCAGGGAACTCTTAAAGTAATTTTAAAAAATGATGTCCTTTTATTTTGGTAACTGAATCAGATTTCCCAAAATTTACAAAATGCCTGGATGTATCTTTTAGAGGTCATGATGGAGTCTGTATCAAGAGCAAGTTACTGTTAGAGCAATGGTTCTCAAACCTTTTGGTTTCAGGATCTCTTTAAACTTAAAAATTGGAGAAGACCCCAAAGTGCTTTTTTTCAGGTGAGTTATATATACTTAGATTGATATGTACATATATATCAGAAATAAAACTGGGAAATTTAAAAAATATTTGTTAATTATTATAAAATAATAAACCATTTCTTATGAATATAAATTATGTATTTTATAAAAAAAATTATGTTCTCCAAAACAAAACACAGTTATTGGTAAAAATGCCATGTGTTGAGTTCCCATTGTGGCTCAGTAGGTTAAGAACCTGACTAGTATCCATGAGGTTATGGGTTCGATTCCTGGGCTCACTAAGTAATTTAAGGATCTGGCATTGTGGTGAGCTGTGGTGTAGGTTGCAGTCGTAGCTCAGATCCCAAGTTTCTGTGGCTGTGGCATAGGCTGGCAGCTGCAGCTCCGGTTTGACCCCTAGTCTGGAAACTTCCATATGCCCCAGATGCAACCCTAAAAATAAAAAAAAAATCCATGTGTTTATGGTTTATAAATCTCTTTAATATCTGGCTTAAGAGAGGACCCTTAAATTATTATATCCTTGTGGATTCAATCTTCTGTGATGCACATATCATGGGAAACTCCATAGTAAACTTGTGAGACAATGAGAGTAACAATGGTTATTAATATCTTTGTATTATTGCAGAGATAGTTTTGACCTCATGGACTCTGAAAACCTCATGGAGATCCCTTGGGGTTTTCTAGACCACACTTTGAGAACAACTGCTTAGAACAAAGATAAGCCAGGATTTCAGTGGCTGGGGAATAAAAGTCTAAATTCTTTATCTTAGCCTTCTTAGACCTTTAAAATCTATCTCCAACCAACCTATCTTATATTTATCTCCCATTTCTCTATTGCCTGAATTGTTTAGTTAGACAAATTGCTATTAATCTTCTTGTTTATTTTCCTACTCTTGATCCTCTGCTCTTGTGTTCTTGTGCCTCTACTTATTGTATTAGATTCTTCTCTCTAGATTACCCTCTGTTAAACCTACTATACTCTTACCAGATCAAATACAAGGTCTTCAAATCTGAAAGTTCTCTCTTCAGAGTAAGTTGCTTTTTCAAAAATATCTTCCTTTGTTCCCACTGCTCTTGGAATGATGTCCTTAAATATTGTTTTCCATGACAGTGTCTTCAGTGGATTCTATTTCCCCTTCCTAAACTGAAAGTTCTTTGACGATAACTTTGTATACAATCACAGTGCAGGTTTTTTTTTTTTCTCTCCTGAATGTGATCACTAGTGCTATTTTAATGAATAAATAAAAGAAACAATGATTTTCATAAGATGATGCTGCTATTCAATTTTTTTTTTGTCTTTTTGCCTTTTTCTAGGGCCACACTCGCATCATATGGAGGTTCCCAGTGTAGTGACCAAACTACTCCAGAGCCACAGCAATGGGGGATCCGAGCCGCATCTGCAACCTACACCACAGCTCACGGCAACGCCGGATCCTTAACCCACTGAGAAAGGCCAGGGATCAAACCCTCAACCTCATGGTTCCTAGTCGGACTCGTTAACCACTGAGTCACAACGGGAACGCCCACAAAAATGAGGTTTCCAAAAAAATAGTCAAACCTTCATGTAATTTCTTAAAAATGTTAGAATTTCAAAAATCGGAGATTGAATCATAAGCTATGAATGAATTGATACTTATTTAGAATCAAAGCTGATGGGTTTATTATTTAAAATGTGCTTAATTCTCAGGATCCTATGATCTTATGGCAAAAAGGTGATAAGCTAAAACGTGGAATTACCTTCATTTGTTATTTAGCAGAAATTTGGAAGCACTTTTTATAGAAATATTTTCTATAAGAATGATAAATAGTTATAGGTGAATATTTCATAACCTACAATGTGTCATTCAGAAATATGTTCACATAGACATACTGTATAGTTCATGGTGATTTTCTTTTTATTCAAACCATACAGCCAACATGTTTGCAGCCAGTTTCATATGTTTATGTATATTTCTTCACATGCCTGAGGAAGAAATAGAGTCTCTTTATCTGTTTTGTAGTTTCATCCATTAGGCTGTCAGTCTGAAAATTACCAGTTCTAAACATGTTTGAAACAACAAAACCCTCCCATTGCAGCTGGCAGAAAGCAAGAATCAAGTTCCCATCTTCCATAATGCTACTATCCCTCCCTATTATATATAATTATAAGATTTTCAATTGTAAACTTTTAAACTAAAATTTTCTGGGAACAGAAAAATTTTAACTAAAACATTTGAATCTTTAAGCTATTTTCCCATGGCTAAACTACAAGAAAAAATAAAAAGCCTACACTTAACTGTTCATTCATTCCAGCTAAACTTCATTTAGAATATCCATACTGTAATTTTCTCTTAGAGTGGGTAAAACTCTGACATTCAGCAGACCAAGATTTAATGCTCAACTTCAAATCTTTGGCAGGTTAGTACACATTTCTAACTGTTTCCTGGTTAGTTTAAAACAAACAAACAAAAAAGGCAGTGATATTTACCTTGAAAATTTTGATCACTTATTCAAAGGATAATAGTTATGATTTGTGGGGCATTTTGTAGGCATTATCTTATTTAATCCATACAATAAACATATGTGATGAATATTATGATTCCTCTCCCTTCCTAAGGAATGCTGACTTTTAAACTTTTCTTTTTTTTTTCTTTTGCTTTTTAGGGCTGCACCTGTGGTGTACGGAAGTTCCCAGGCTAGGGGTAGAATCAGAGCTACAGCTGCTGGCCTATGTCACAGCCACAGCAACACCAGATCTGAGCTGTTTCTGTGACCTACACCACAATTCACAGCAACACCAGATCCTTAACACAATGAGCGAGTCCAAGGATCAAACCCACATCCTCATGGATACTAGTCGTATTCCTAACTGCTGAGCCACAATGAGAACTCCCATATTTTTCTTTTTTAGTGAAATATAATTTATATAAAATAAAATACACAGATTTGTGTTCAGTTAAATGGGATTTGATAAATTTCTACAACCAGTAACCAATACTCCAATCAAGGTAAGCAATAGGAAGTTTGATTTTATTTTATTTATTTCTATTTTTTAATTAATTAATTAATTCAATTTAGTTATTGTCTTTTTAGGGCTGCACATGCGGCATATGGAGGTTCCCAGGCTAGGGTCAAATCAGAGCTGTAGCTACTGGCCTACACCACAGCCACAGAAATGCCAGATCTAAGCCACATCTGCAACCTACACCACAACTGAGGCCAAGCAAGATCCTTAACCCACTTAGCAAGGTCAGGGATCGAACCTACATCCTCATGGATTCTAGTCAGATCCGTTTCAGCTGAGCCACTATGGGAACTCCAGAACCTTGATTTTAATTAACTTGCTTCAGGCTACACTGAACTTGGGAAGTCTGATTTCTGACCTGGGATTTGAACCTAGGCAGTCTTATTTCATAGTCCACACTCTTGACATTGTTGTTCATCCTCAGTTTCTTTTCAACTTAATCCTGGAGTTCAGAAATAGAGAATACTTGATTTAAAATTATGCATATCACAACATATATATTTTTTTATTTACATCATTTACATTTATTAAATACAGGGTGAACAGCTTCAACTAGCTATTAATTTGCCCATTTTTAAAACCAGATTTACTGGTTAAGAAGTTTTATTTTTTCTTATGTAGAGACAACCACAACAGCTTACATCAGATTATTCAGTGTAGGGGAGGGGTCTTCCACTATAATAATCTCTTTTAACAATGTTGTTAATATTTCAAACTGGAGAACTTTGTTCTTGTTTACCCCAACTCCAAGTTTTCATAAGCTGATGAGGGGCAATGATAAGTGCTTGTTGGGAACTCATGACTCACAGAGTTTTATAGACATGACAGTTGATCTTTTGCAGGCGATAGAGAAAGGGGTTTAGCTGATGCACTAACAAATGTTTTTTCTAAATCATTTATAAAGTTTCTCATTGATGGTCTTTTGTTCCAAATGGGGTTTAACAGATGATTTTACCTAGTTTCATCATTTATTTATTTATACTTTAAAACGAAAGGTCTTCACATTGAACTGTTTTATTTAGGGTGGGACTGTTTCTGGGAAGGATTTGTAGCAATGTAAAGTATCCAACTACATGAGTAATAAGCCTGACCTTATAAGCTCAGAAACTGAAGATAACAACATAATGGCACATTGTATTTGGGTTATGTTATCCTTCTGAGGTGCTGAAAGCACTTTGTGGACAAATACTGAATTTTTAAACTTTAAGACAGACTGGAAATTAAGACAGACTGGAAATTAAGACAAACATATTATGCGGCTTTGAGAAATATTTTATATTTGATCCAAACCATCTCTCCCTATACAATGATTTTGAAGGTGGTCAAATTAAAACAGAAAAGACAAAGAGGAAGGTTGAGTTTGTTCCAAGCATTTGTAATCTGAATACCTCCCACCTCCAATATTGCAGAAATACAGTGAAAAAGGTATAGATTAGTCTTGCCATTAGAAAGTCTGTATAAAATTTGACATTAGCTTATTTTTTATCTCATGTGACTCAGTCTTTTGTTTATTTGCAAGTACTTATTATCCTTTGTTGAGCAAAATGTGCTTAATAAAGGTGTATTTTACTGTATAGTATAAATAGGACCCTGACTTCTAAATTTTACACTTTTAGTAGTGGAGATACACAAATCTACATAATGTTAAAGAGCATTTAGTAAGCATCGAAGCACAAGTTGAAACTACATAATAGGAAGACTTGGAGGCAAACAAACTCAAGAGATTTTGTTGGAGCATAAATGAAGTTTTCACGGAAGAGACAGCATTTAAATGGTGACTTGAATTGTGGGTATGATTTCTAAAAGCAGATGTTTAGAGGGAAAATGAATAAATATAACTTGTCAAGTAGAGGGAGTAGCATGGACAAAGCGCAAGTAGTGGTGATTTGTGGAGTACATTACTGGGTGAAGCATAAGCAAAGTAATCATAAAACAAGAGATATCTTGGGACAAAAACTTGACATTAAATTGTGGCAAAAAGCCATGGAAAAAAATTCTAGCTGGAAACCAGCAGCATTAGAGCCGTGCTTAACAACAGTTAGTCTGTAGAGGAGTCTAGGGGGGATGTGTGGGAGAGAGACCAGTGCCCTTGAAATCGCTCTGGAATATCCAAACTAAAGTGGTTGCCACGGAAAGAAAAAGACCAAAGGCCCAAGCAACCTTTCAGAAATAGAATCTATGGGACATAGCTGCTGAATGCATGAAGAAGGAGGAGAATAAAGGATTGATAGCAAACTGATGGACATTTAGGTTGCTTCTGTGTCTTGGCTATTGTAAATGGTGCGGCAATGAACATCGGGGTGCATGTATCTTTTTGAATTATAGTTTTCCCCGGTTATATGCCCAGTATCCAAGACATGGAAGCAACATAAATGTCTATCAACAGATGAATGAATAAAAAAGATACAGTACACATGCTGAGCCATGACAGGAACTCCCTAAAAAACCTATTTTTAAAAGCATCAGCACAGCTCTATAAGTAAGGATAATTAAAACAACGGAAATCCCAACAAGGAGGAAGCTTCTTAAAAATAGAGATGAAACAAAGCTGTTAATTTAGGGTCTACCATGACACATTAGAAAACTGAGATGACACAAATTCCCTGGGTTTTTCCCTGTAGAATATTTGCTAAATTCTGCTTTGTTTAGAAGGCCAGGAGCTAGGCCTAAAGGCCTTAAAGGCAGAATGAATGTATTGCAGTGTTGTAAAGCTGAGGAAACAGAGACCAGCTTCCAAGAATTCCTCAGGCCTCCTTACCAAGATCTTTGACAGGTTCTGAAGGGGGGCTGGATCTCCATCAGGGCAGAGGGGACAGAAGCCCGCCAGGCTTCCATCCTAGGTCATGCCTCAGGAACAGGCAAGACTCAGAGATAGGAAAATCAGGCAGAGGGATAGGTTACAATGAAATTCAGCCCAACAAATTCTCTACCAACACAACAGGAAGCTCTGAGGCAGATATTCCCATCAGAGTTGTCTTCTGTTGAAATGGCCAGGCTTTTAGAAGTTACTCAATCTCCAGATGTAGGCAACATTAGATAAAGCAGGGAGATGTGGGCACAGTGCTCTCCTGTCGCTGAGGCAGACCCTGAGGGAACTGACAGTGGAGGCTGTTTACTGCAGGGTGACAGGCCTATTTTGAAGATGTGGAAAATACATCTACATGTCTATCAGTAAGTAAACTAGATAGTTCAAATAAAAGAAGCAGCTTGTCAGACTGGATAAAGAGCCAAGAGATTATTATAGACAACCGACTAGAGACCTTTCTTTTTATTTTTTATGGCTGCACCTGCAGCATGTGGAAGTTCCCAGGCTAGGAGTTGAATCAGAGGTCCAGCTGCAGGCCTACACCACAGCCATGGCAACACTAGGCCTGAGCCACACCTGTGACCTACACACTGCAGCTTGTGGCAACACCAGGTCCTTAGCCCACTAAGCAAGGCCAGGAACAGAACTAGCATCCTCACAGATGCTATGTTGGGTTCTTAACCACTGAACCACAATGGGAACTCCAAGAGACCTTTAAATTCAAGTATATTGAAGTTTCAAAAAAAATTGATGGGGAAAAAACTATATCCTACAAGCACTAACCAAAAGAAAGCTGAAATGAGTATTATTATAAGAGAAATGTTGACTTTAAGGCACAAATCAGTACTGAAAATTAAGAGGAGTATTTCATGATAGTATCTTCCAGCAGAAAGATTTCTCAACTATCAAACTGTGTGCATCCAGTTTTAAGGTAAAGTAATAAAAAAATTTGCTACACACTTTCTCAGTTGGATATGGAAGGTGCAGAAGATGTAATCACACATAAAACACAACTTTCAACAACAATATAGTTAACACTTTTCCATTTAAAATCAAATGTAAATGTTTTTAATACAAAGCATGGTAACAGAAAAGAAGAACTTTGCCCACTGGTGGACTCAATAAGCTAAGAAAAGCATTAGTGACCATAAAAATAGGTCAAAAGATATTGCTCAGACTGAAACACAAAGGGAAAAAAGAGTGGAAAAAATAGAACAGAGCATTCAAAAGCTGTAGGACAGTATCAGTCAATAATATAGAATTGGTATGCCAGAAGCAAAAGAGAGAAAGAATTGAACTAAAATTGCATTCATTGAAAAACTGTTCTTGGTCATATTATGGTAATTTCTTTGAGTTACTAATTAAATTTTTTAAACTAATACTGTACTTATAAATTTGGACTGAATTAAAAATTTTAACTTCCCACCGTGGCACAGTGGGTTAAGAATCCAGTGTTGCCACAGCTAAAGCATGGGTCACAGCTATGGCTTGGATTCAGTCCCTGGCCTGGGAATTTCTGTATGCATGGGTATAGCCATAAAATAAGATAAACTGAAGTAAAAATAAAATAAAAGGTTGGTCTATAGTGTTCTCTCTCTCCCCTCTTTTTTTTCTCTCTTTGCCTTTCTCTGTTTGTATCTCTCTCACGGTCTCTCTGACTTCCTGTCTCTTTTTTTTCTCTTCTTTTTGGTACTATTAATAAGATGTTTGGTTTGATAAAATGAACTAAGAATCTTTACATCCTTTTATTATAGTCTGGGAAAGATCAAATATATTCTGAAATTACCTGTTCCCAGGATTAGAAAAAAAATCAGCTGTAAGATCTTCTTGTATTTGTGCCGCAATAATGATGGAAGAATTTTCATAACATTGGTATGTGCTCAGGATTATTTGCAAAATAACCAACCTAAAACTCAAAGATTTAAACAATGGTATTTTATTCTCACAGGTCTGCAGTTCATTTGGAGTAGCTCTACTCATCTCTGTTGATCTGCCTTACTTGTCTGAACGTCTGCTGGGGATCACTGATCTGCTGGGCTTGGCTAGCACTTTTGTACCACGGGTCTCACATCTTCCTTTCCAGGGTGCAGCCTTTTCATGGCTGCATCAGAGGCAAAGGAAAGGGCAGAAACATCTGAAACTTCTGAGGGCCTAGGCTTAGAGGGCTGGACTCAGACTGGCATACTTGCCCTTCACCCCATATATTTGGTCTTATGACCAAACCCAAAATCAAGAGGTTAAAAAAATACGCAACGACCAGAAGGTAAGTAGAATGAGGAAACTGCCACGCGTTTTAAATCCCTTTTCTTGTCATCAGTTTATACACGCATTCTACATCTTCTTGGGTCAATTTTTTACATTTTGTGAAGTGATCAATTTCCTCTGGGACTTAAAAATATCCATTATGGATTATAGATGACATTGTTTTATAAACTCTCATATTATCAACTGTATTATGCCATCTCCTCATTTCTAAACTGGGATGCTGTTTCTTTCTGTATATTTACCTTAATCAAGCTTGCTAGGAATTATTGTTTTCTAGTTGGCCTTTTCAAATAATACAGTTTGTGTATATACTTTCTTATGTTTCTTTTGACATTAATTTTTGTCTCTGTTTTCTTTTAGTTAATTTTGCCAGTTTTTTTTTCTTTTACATTGTATTCCTTCCTTAAATTTGAAGTCATTCCAGCTTTAGTTGTATCTGGAGATTTTGGTATAATGTTTTCTTTTTCATTTTTTTTCTGTATATAGTTCTGTAATCTTTGTTTTTAGTTTGTGACTTTAAGTTTCTTTAGAATTCCAGATAGTTCCATATAATCATTTCACCATTACCTTCTTATATCTTATTTAACTGATTTATCACCAGAAAATACTACATGTAAAGTCTCTACTATTTTTACTTCATCTAGGCCTGTTTGCAGAGAAACAACAAACTGATTTTTACTAATACCAGTAATAGTTTAAAACTGTAAATTGTTTAATATTTGAAAGCAACAATTTTTTCATATGCTCACTCTTTACACACATGTATGCACACATACACATGCACATAGACACTAAATGGAGCACATTTTTGCTTGTTTTTATTTGAAGATTTAAAATGTTTCTATAATAGTTGATTTACAAATTTCTGTCAATTTCTGCTATGCAGCAAAGTGACTTAGTCATATAAATATATATATACATATATATATATACACACATACACATACATTCTTTTTCTCACGTTATTCTCCATCATGCTCCATCACAAGTGATTAGATATAGTTCCCTGTGCTACACACCAGGATCTCATTGCTTATCCACTCCAAATGCAATAATTTGCATCTACTAACTCCAAACTCCTAGTCCATCTCACATCCTCCCCCTCCCCTTTAGCAACCATAAGTCTGTTCTTCAAGTCCACGAGTTTGTTTTTTTCTGCAGATAGTTTCGTTTGTGCTGTTTATTAGATTCCAGATATTACTGATATTATATGGTATTTGTCTTTCTCTGACTTACTTCACTTAGTACGAGTTTCTAGTTCTATTCATGTTGCTGCAAATGGCATTATTTTGTTCTTTTATTGGCTGAGTAGCATTCCATTGTGACTATGTACCGCATCTTCTTAATTCTTCATCTGTTGATGGACATTTAGATTGTTTCCATGTCTTGGCTATTGTGAATATGCTGCAATGAACATACAGGTGCATGTGTCTTTTTCGATGAAAGTTTTGTCTGGATATATGCCCAGGAGTGGGATTGCTGGGTCATATGGAAGTTTTATATTTACTTTTCAGAGGTACCTCCATACTTTTTTCCAAAGTGGTTGTACTAATTTATATTCTCACTAACAGTGAAGGAGAGTAACCTTTTCTTTACACCATCTCCATCATTTGTTATTTGTTGACTTGTTAGTGATGGCCATTCTGACGAGTGTAAGGTGGTACCTCATTGTGGTTTAGCGTTTTTTTTTTTTTTTTTTGTCTTTCTAGGGCCTCACCTGCAGCATATGGAGGTTCCCAGGCTAGGGGTCTAATCGGATTTGTACTGCCAGCCCACACCATAGCCAGAGCAATGCAGCATCTGAGCCGCGTCTGCGACCTATACCACAGCTCACAGCAACACTGGATCCTTAACCAACTGAGCGAGGCCAGGGATTGAACCTGCAACCTCATGGTTACTAGTCAGATTCGTTAACCACTGAGCCATGATGGGAACTCCAATAAGTGTCTTTTTTTACTTTGCTCTAATATAGGAGCTTATTAGTATGCTTCCCCTCTTTCTATTATATTTATACTATCCTAAAATAGCCCTACCAAACATTGTGTTCAAATTAGTGTTTTCCTCAATTTTGAATTCTCCATTTCCCTTTTCAATAACCCTGGAGTTTCATGTAAATGTGCTGTTTATCGTAAGTGTGCTAAATTTGTATGAAAAGCAAGAAGGAAATCCCAACCCTCTCCAAGGGCGCTCCAAAAACTGCACAAGCACAGGATTCAGGATAGCTCAGAAAGCACCCCATTCAATAGGCAAGGGACATGAAATGGACATTATAGACAGATAAAACTCTTCAGAATTTACCTAAAACTCTCTGCTTCAAGCTATTCATGTTCATGATTATTAAAGTCATTTTTAAACTTTTTATCTCATGTAGTTTTAGTAGAGTGCTCTCATTTCTTAAAGACCTTTCGACAATTGTAGACATAATTATCAGGAACACTGTCATCATTAGTATGTCTCAGTCCAGTCAAAATCAATTAAGAAAGAAAGCTAGAAAGTACAATCCAATTGACATCAAGAAATGTCAGCAATGTTTATAACATTGCCCAGAGTTCAAAGAAGGGCAATTTTTTAGGTCACAATTATTTTTATATTCTTGTGTTCAACCACAGGCAGCTCATAAAAGATGCTAGCATATTTAGATTATGTACAGCTGTGGATAATACCACCCACAGAGAATGAGGCTCTGACCAGGTGTGAGAAATTCCTTTTTGTCATTCTGGAGGGATTTGTAAAGGGTTGGGTCCTGAATGCCCGCCATGCTTCCTGACCAGCCTGTTCTGCAGACTCTGACTACTTGCCCCCAGTGCAGGTCAACTTCCCAGAAACACCCCGCCTTTCTGATGCTTGTAATCAAACACATATTTCTCTACTCTTCTACAAAAATAAGATCCTGATCTATTGCCCACCACATGAAGACGTTTGTTCTCCCAGCTGTGTGTCTCCTCACCAAGATAAGACCTTTAGTACGTTTTTACTTCCCCATACTCCCTCAATGACAAAGGAGAAATTTAAGAATATGTTACTTCTGCCATCTCACCCAGCCCCGACTCACTAACTCCCAGATCTTAAAAAAAACAGTATTTTAAACTCCAACCTGCTATGTTTTTCCCTTTGAGTATCTATTTAAAATATTATCAGTAAAGTTCTTGAACAGTGTCTAACAAAGTGCTGCATAAGTATTTTATATCCATAAATAACTGCAAATTATCTTTCTTTTAAATTACAGGTAAAAAAAATAATTATTGGCAGCTTATTTATATCTTGTCTGACCTCTCTGATTGGATGTCCAAGCCTGTGGGTTTTGAATCCTCCCAGACAATAGCTTTGGCAGTGACCTGCTTCGTCCTGAGACTCTTGGGAAATCTAGAGCATGTCTAAAAAGTATACTCCATTTGTTACTCATACTCAAGGGAAAATGACTTTTCCGATGAGGTCTAGCCAAGAATTCAAGACATTATTAGTGTAAAGGAAATGGAAAATGCAAATGAGGGCCCTGAGAAAGTCAGTGTTGTTTACGAGGGGAAATAAGACAGATTAAAAAAAAAACTTAATTAAATAAAGATTCCCTTCAGTTGTTAAGCTGTAGAATGTAAAAAAGTTTCTGTGACATGTCCCTGCTGTTTTATCAGCACGAATGTCTCACTGAGTGGGATATTAGGATAAAATTCTAAGCAAATATTTACACTGCTTCAAGAACAACTCTAAGTCAGTTGTTGGGGGAAAATGGATGAGGTCAAGGAAGGAAAAAAATTATACTTTTGTAACCTGTTTCTGCTATGATGAGTACAGATTTGAGAAGCAAGGAAGGATAACAAAAAGTGCCCAATCAAGAAATTATATCAAAGGTAGGCCAGTGGCTTTGTGGGTGGAGACCACAATAGGGGAAACAGAGATAAGAAGCAGAGAAAAAAAAAAAAAAGGTATAATTAGAAGGCAGAAGTAAAATAGTTTTTAGTAAATAAATATGCAATGAGTAAGTTGGATAATCCAACAAATTAAAAAGGGAACTTAAAAACTGGCTTCAAGAGGAAACTTGGCAGAGCAGACCAGACACCTAAAACAGAGATGGGGTCAAGGACAGTGTGAGAAAACAGAGTTCCCAAGGAAGTTCCTAAATCTCAGTGCAGTCAAAACTATGCAGCTCCTCTCCTACTTGTCTTTTTTTTTTTTTGAAAGTCTTCTAAAAGTCATGACTAAGAGTTTATTAATGGCCATACTGATGAAGAGAAAAATATAATATCAAGGGAACATAAATAATTATTGAAATCTAGTTGTACAAGAATGACTAACACTGAATAACTGAGAGCATATAGTCATGTTGGACCTATCAGAAATTAAAGGAGTTGCCTTTAGTGGAGCAGAGATGGTATTTCAAACAAATCCAAGAAAGATGCATGAATTCAGTGGTGTCTTTGCAGTTTGGAAGAGTAGGGATTTAGGTAGGGAGTTCTATTTCTGGAAATGATGGACTAAGACCTTACCAGAAAAAAAAAAATCTGCAGAAAACAATTTAAAACCTGGAAATAATACATAAAACAGTTACCTGAAATTACTGGGCAGTGGACAGAAGACAGACCTGTTGGGAAGTTCATGCTTGCTTGAAAGAGCAAACATAGGGCATTGACTTTAAGTAAATTTCTGTCTCCACAGTTCTTATCCTGGGTTGAATGCTGTCCAGGAGATACACACAGAAGAAGTGAGGGCTCACGTGAAAAGACCAAGACCTTCTGGCCAGTGAAATTAGAATCATGTAGCTACAAAACCTGATCCACTGAAGTGAGTTAGTAAACCTCACAAGGGTAAGAGCCCAAAAGTGGATCTTCAGATTCTGACTGCCTACATTTTGATTGATCCCTGAAACATACTTGCACGAAGCAGACTGAAACCACTCAGCTCAAGGCGAATGTCCTGAACTGAAATGTGAGAGGCCACTCGAGAAATCCAGCAGAGTTTGAAGTACAAACACAGGGGAGAAAATTACTTTCTAAAAGCAAATTCTGGTCAGAGAAATATAGCAGAACTCAGAATCTCCAGTACTTAAAATTCATAGTGTCCAGAATACAATTGAAGATTACACACACCATCAAAAACCAAGAAAAAGAAATATATTCTAAAGACTGAAAAAAAAAAAAAAGTTGTGGTCTGAACCTAAGATGAACTACATGTTGAACCCATCAGACAAGGATATTAAAGGGATATTATAACTATCCTGAATAAAGTAAAAACAAAAAAAAGGAAAAAATTGAAAGATGTTTTCAGTGGATGAAAGTTTCCATGGAGAAATGGAAATTCAGCCACCCCAAAATGGAAACCATAAAAGGAATCAAATGGAAATTCAAGAACTGAAATATAAACTTTTTGAAATAAAGATGAACTAAACAAATGGAGGGATATTTTCATGAATTGCAGAGACAATTTTTATGAATCAGATGATTCAATTTTGTTAACCTGGCAATCTTCATTAAGCCAATCTGTAGATTCAAGATCCAAACAGATGTTTTGAAGAAACTGACCAGCTGATTTCAAAAATTCACGTGGACCCAGCATTCTTTAGGTCGGTAGAATTATACATGCGATCTACCGGAGGGAACATAGAATTCTTAGCAAGGAGAGAATAGCACCATCCCATTTACCCAGAAACCTAGTTAGCCAGAAAAAAGCAGATGACATATAACAATTCAGGGAGTTTCCTTCATAGCTCAGTGCTTAATGAAACCGACTAGGATCCATGAGGTTGTAGGTTCGATCCCTGGCCTCACTCGGTGGGTTAAGGATTCGGCATTGTTGTGAGCTGTGGTGTAAATCACAGATGTGGCTCGGATATGGCATTGCTGTGGCTGTGGCATAGGGAGGCAGCTGTAGCTCTGATTCAACCCCTAGCCTGGGAACTTCCATATGCTGCGGGTGCAGCCTTAAAAAGAAAAAAAAAAAAGTTTTTTCTGGAGGTATAACATGGCTACACAAAGCTCTTGCTCTAATTTCAGAACATGTGAACATAAAAGGCACATAGTTTTAAGTGATTATGTGGGTGCATGTGTATTTGATGTAACTCCAGGTTCATGATGGGATCCTCAGCAAAAGAGTATCAGAGTCTGATATGGTTGGATAATAATTCATACCTAATAATCTCTCTGGAGGTTGACTGTGCTTGTTTAACTGAGTCATTTATTGCAAGTCCAAGCCTATTTAATATTATCTCTCAACATATACAACTTGAGTAAATATTTGGATAACATATAAAATTAAGATTTAATTTTTTTATATTAAAGCATAGTTGATTCACAATGTTGTGCCAATTTCTGTTGTGCAGCAAAGTGACTCGGTCATGCATATATATATATATATATATATATATATATATATGTATATATGTATATATATACACACACACGCACACATTCTTTTTAAAAATTATTTTCCATCATGGTTTATCCCAGGAGATTGGATATTGTTCCCTGTGCTATACAGTAGGACCTTGTCGCTTGTCTACTCAAAATGTAATAATTTGCATCTACTAACCCCAAACTCCCCATCCCTCCCATTTTCTCCCGCCTCCCTCTTGGCAACCACAAGTCTGTTCTCTATATCTGTGAGTCTGTTTCTGTTTTGCAGATAGGTTTATTTGTGTCCTATTTTAGATTCCACATGTAAGTGGTATCCTATGGTATTTGTTTTCTCTTTCTGACTTGCTTCACTTAGTATGACAATCTCTAGTTATATTCTTGAAGATTACTCATTTAAATGTCTTGGTCAACTATTATCTACTGGTACATTCAATTCTTCTTAGGGGGGATAAAACAGTAAATCAGGGCAGCGGGACTGTTGGTAGAAGTGAACATTTTAAAAGAATAGCTGTCATCGGTCACTAGCAAATTAAAGGAAAAAAGAAAATGAATTCTTCACAGTCCAATAGATACCAAAGACATGCATGTCATACTACTTAGCAAGGCAGAATTACTAATAAAATGATCATCATGACCATATAGAGAAAAATTGATATTATACTCATTCTACATGCTTAATGAATTTCTAAGTTCTATTATTTCTACCATTAATATTTTTAGTATTTGCTCTTTCCTCTTTAGGTTTAATACCTCTTCCCCAGTTCTGGCCTTTACTGTTATTAAATTACTGAAATAAGATTTTCTGAACACTATGTGCATTTAAAGTGAGGAAGTGTATTGTAAGGGTTACAAAATACAGATGCTAGAATGCCTGCAGGCAATATTTGAAAGAACACGGCAAGGTGAAATCTCAAAGTAATTTAATGACATCTTTCTAGGATTTCTTAGGATTTGAGCTCCTTTATAGCATTAACAGAAAAACATTAAGTTGAACTAATTTACTTAAATTAAAGATCATTTTAATTTCTTAATTTGCATGATTGTTCTTAGGATTATTAAAAAATTCAAAATCTGGAAGAAAGGGTTAGAATGATTTAATCATCTCTGCCCTGAATAGCCAACCTTATTAGTTAGAGTAGGCTTTGCATGGAAATGAGTAATTTAGCACTGGAGAAAAGGGGATATTCAAATTTGATATACATAGAGCATGTTCAAGGATATAATTCTGCCCAGTGTCCAGAAGAACAGTAGCAGCTTATCAAGTGAGCATTGGATTTAATTGGTTACTTCATTAAAAAAAAAAATTGACCTCTGAGTACATGACAACATGAAGCTCAATTGGTTCTTTCCTCAGCTTATATTTTTTCAGACTACATTTCTAATAATGTTATGCAGACTTCATAGGATGGCCCAATTTGCCCTTAAAATGATTTTTACTTTTTCTAGCATATTTTCCAATGTTATTACATTTTTCTTGAGTAGGCCAGCTACTCAGGGGAGAGGCCAAATGCTGCCAACATCAGGAACATCTGGAGTGTTTATTAAAATCGAACACTTCTAGGCCCAGCCAAAGGCTATCAGAAATTTTGTATTTACAATAAACACAGTAAGATGGTATTTTTACCTCCTAAAATTTGAGAACCACTGAACTATTAGATGATGCTAAAGAGGCAGTGGTATTTATCACTGACCTTCACTTGTCTAGACTGATAAAACAGTGGCTGTCCCTTTCTTCATCCCGGGCAGACTTCCTAGTTCTTTAAAGTCAAATAGCAGAGAGTTAAGACTCTGCCTCAGTTTCAGAGTAAGTTTGCCAGTTAAAACACAGGATGCCCAGATAAATAATAAAAAACTAATAAATGTATGTTCCAAATTCTGCATGGGGTGTACCTATATTAAAATTTATTTGTCTAACAAATGCTGGAGAGGGTGTGGAGGAAAGGGAACATTCCTACACTATTAAGTCAGTGCAACCACTATGGAAAACAGCATGAAGTTCTTCAGAAAACTAAAAATAGAACTATCATATGGTCCAGCAATTCTAATTCTGGGTGTATATCTAGACAAAACTGTAATTTAAAAACATACATACACCCCTATGTTCATAGCAGCATTATTCACAATATCCAAGACAGGGAAGCAACCTAAATGTCCATTGATAGATGAATGGATTACAAAGATGTAGTACATATACGCATTGGAATACTACTCAGCTATAAAAAAGACTGAAATAATGCCATTTGCAGCACATGGATGCAACTAGAGATTATTATGCTATGTGAAGTAAGTCAGAAAGAGAAAGACAAATTCCATATGATATCACTTATATGCGCACTCTAAAATATGGCACAGATGAACCTATCTTTAAAATAGAAACAGACTCACAGATACAGAAAACAGATTTCTGCTTGCCAAGGGGGAGAGGGAAGGGAGCTGCATGGATGGGGAGTTTGAGTTTAGTAGATACAAACTGTTACATTTAGAATGGATAAACAATAAAGTCCTTTTGTATAGCACAGGGAACTATATCCAAGCTCCTGGGTAGACCATGATGAAAAGAATACTATATATATATATATATATATGAGTTCCCTTGTGGTACAGTGGGTTAAGGAGGATCCAGCATTGCCACAATTGTGGCTCAGGCTGCAACTGTGCTGTGGGTTCAGTCCCTGTCCCAGGAGCTTCCACATGCCATGGGTGCAGCAAAAAGAAAAAAAAAAGGAAAAGAATGTGTGTGTGTGTGTGTGTGTGTGTGTGTAACTCACTTTGCTGTTTGCTGTACAGAAGAAATTGGCACAACATTTTAAGTCAACTGTACTTGAGAAAAAAAGTTAAAAAATTATTTGTAGTTTATCTGAAATTCAGAATAAATGGTTGTGTTATATCTGTATTTGTTAAATTTGGCAATGTCCCTTTAGTATAATATAGGCCTGGGTTTGGATCTGCCATTTATCATTAGTTGGGTAAACTTAGAAAATTTTCTTCACCTCTCTAAATTTCAGTTTCCTAAAACATAAGATGAAGTAGCAACTACAACAAAATAAAAAACAAACCAAACCACAAAGAAAAAAAATCCCACAAACAACTAACTTACTGGATTATCAAGAAAATTATACAATATTTATTATATAATGTAATCTTTATATGAATAGTATATATGTGTACCCTGGTGATGCTATGTATTGACACTATGTATAGGTATAGTATACATGTGTACACTGTTGACACTATGTGTAATGCATTTATTGAAAGCTCAATAAATATAGATTTTATTATTATTGCGATTGCTATTTATATATTAATGCAATTAATAATATAGTAATCTGTTAAGTCAAAGCGAGCTTCTAATCCTTGTTAACAACTGTTACAGATTGGAAATGGACAAGGTATGTTTTTAGACAGCATATTAATGGAACATACAGATCAGCAGTTTTACTATCCTCCCTTCTGCTCACTACCTCCTTCTTAGGTTCTTATGTTTGGTTCCTTGTCATCATTCTATCACTAACCTAGGAACAAAATATGTGAATCTATGCATCTTTCACTCAAGGCTCCCTCTTGTGGTTTTAAGTTTTACAGTTGATTCAGGAAATCTCAGCACTGCTTATTTTTTAAAAAATAATAATATTTGACTTAATCTTTCACACAAATTTAGGTGAGTTCATTGTATTTTTCTGTGTCAGATAGAATTTCAATAATTAAAATTAATATTCTCAAAAGTTCCTGTTGTGGCTCAGCAGTAACAATCCTGACCAGTATCCGTGAAGATGCAGGTTTGATCCCTGGCCTTACTCAGTGGGTTAAGGATTTGGTGTTGCTGTGAGCTGTGGTGTAGTTCACTGATGTGGCTCAGATTCCACGTTTTTGTGGCTGTGGCATAGGCTGGCATCTGTAGTTCCAATTCAAACCCTAGCCCCTGGGAACTTCCACATGCCTCAAGTGATGCCCTAAAAAGCAAAAAAATAAAAATAAAATAAATAAATGTAAAATAAAATTTGTATTGTCAATGTATGTCATAATAGCATGAATGCGTATGCATCTTTTTAGTTTCTTCTTTCCTATTTGCTTAAAAATTTATTTTTGTTGAAAAAAACTCTTGTATAAATTATTCTGATGAATATTGGCAGTTATCCAGAAACTTGGTATCTTTTAAGTAAGGAATGAACATGCCATGTAGTGTCATATGTCAACACATTTGTTCATTTTGAACAAATTTCCTACAAAATAATTGATTGTCTACTGGCAAATTGGTAAACACGAAGTTTAATTTGGCATTTTGCAACAAAACATACTTTTGTAATGATTTGTAGCTCTATGCAATATTTTGGGGGAAAATTTAGTTATTTGCATTGAATCTATTTTTTGTAGAATGTACAAACTTTAGAAAGAGCACAGTTTAGGTTCTAAATTAGTTATATGTTCCTGAGCACAAACAGAGCAATAACTCAAAATCATCCTCTATAAATCTCAGCCATATCACACTGGAAGAGAGATGAGTTGCAGAATTGAATGTAAAATATGATATCAATATATGTGTGTAAAACAAGCAAGTCAATATCACACAATGTTTATGGATTTATTTAGATTACAGTAACAGTACAAACCATGCAAGTAAACAATATTCACCAAATATGGAATAGAGTTGACTTTCGTATGTGTCATGGCAAGGATGGAATGGGTTAGCGGTGGGTGGCATGAGGAGCTTAACCATACCTATTCTATGTTATATTTCAAAAAAGAGATCTGAAGCAGATACAGTGAAATATTGAGACTTAATAAGACTAGTGGTGATTCTATTCAGATATTTGTTAATTCATTATCTACATTTTTCTGTATGCATGGAATATGTCATTGAAAATGAGGTGGGCACAACTCTTGGTGACTCTCTCCTATCACACTTACATCTCGTTGGCCAGGAGCTACATCACCAGGTTATGGGGCGGGGGGATCATGGTGGGAAGTAGCCCCTTGCCAGAGTGTGGAAACAAACACACCAGTGGGTGAGCTTCGGAGTGGCTGTTCAGACCCCTTGGAGAGAAGTCTGGGTCTATTCTAGTCATTCTGCTTGGTGACTCAGAAATCTTAGAGGGAATGGTGTATGTGTGTGTGCGCGTGCATGTGTGTGTGGTGGGGTGGGGTTAAAGGGGACAGACTGAAAAGAGAACTGGGGAGACATGACAATGGAAGAAGAATGCTCCCGAGATACAAGGAAGTGGAGACTAGCTAGACCTAAGAGCTCCACACAGAACCTTGCGGGGTGGTGACACTATCAAATGACCATGATGTATTTTTCTTTTTACAGATGGGAGAAGTAGCTTTTTCTTCTGCAGTACTAATATTGTCTAAGTGTATGGTATAAAAGAGTAACTCAAAATACGGTCCTGTTTTCTCTGGTGGGCTCACAGTCCTAGATGGTGAGTTAGGGACGCACAAGAAAACAAGCCATTGTCACTCAGTGCTGTAGGTGTTATATCAGCAGGCTTAGGACCAAGCAGGTGTTGGAAAAAATCTTTACCTCACTGTGTAGTACATGTTTCCTGTGACTTGCAATAGTGTTTTTGCTTTTTTTTTTTTTTTGCAATAGTGTTTTACTTTGTAAATTTGCAGGTTTTCTTTCTCTGCTAGAAGCCCTCAGTCTTTATTCTTAACACAATGCTCCAAGTAAAGATAGACTGAGAATAAACAGTCAGATCAGAAAATGTGAACAGACACCTGAAGAATTTTATATAAAACATATTTAACTTAACAATCTTCCTCTTGGGAATACCCAATTTTCAGGGTATGTTTTACCCCTCCAAATTATGTTGCCAAATATCCATGGCAATAAAAGACACATTTTGTTTTACAGTATGATCTTCTTTCTAACACTGCTTTCTATATTCATTCCAAGTTCAAATTTAAAATCAAAAGAACAAGAAAATACTTTTATTGCTTCATAATTTTATTCTCTTTCCATTGTTTTCCTGCCATATTTCTATGTACATATAATGGCACAAACACATAATCTAAAAATTATGTTAAAGTACTATGTATATATGTATGAGATGTATTTTATAATATTTGAACTTTTTGTAAAAGTTTACATGTAAAACTTTACCAGATGAATCTGCTTTTGGACACATGTAAAATACTTTAAACAGGAAAAGACTGTAACAGCAAATTCTATTTTTCAGTCCTCTGCTTTCACCATATGACTTAAACTAATAATGGCTGAGTTATCAGAGTAGAGGTTAAAAGGACAGACTACTCTAAGTTGTCTTCTTTGGGTCTTGAACACCGTAAGTCACCCAGGATTCTTGATATGATTTATTGGGTTGACAACAAAACAAAACAAAACACTTCTTCAAAGTCCAAACTTTTTAAAATAAAGTGTAGCATTTCAGTCTTATGGATATCTCTGTGTCTTGGATTCTTTTAAACAAACCCTTTAAAGGAGTTGTTTTAGGATTTTCATCAAAACAAGAGTACCTTCTAAACAAAGTGTGTAGTTACTTAGAAGGGCCACTCTAAGCTTTTAAAGGGATTTTCTTAAAGGGAAGACCAGGGAAGAGGAAAGAGAACATTTGAGATGTGAAAATCTTGGCAGATACAGTGTGAAAATAAGTATTATCCATGTCACCTACTAGAAAAATGTACTTGAATGAATTTTTCATTAAAAGTAAACTATTTGATACAGATATCACATAATGTGAATGATGTTTCTTAATTGTGTTAAGCTGAAGAATTAGAATAATAATAAATTAAATAAATAAAAGAATGAGCAAAATTCCCTTTTAGCCTTTTTCTATAGGCACACCTCCCAAACTCAGGGTCATCATTGCCATAAGACAAATTCTAGGATTCTCTAGAAACCTCTGTGACCTTGAGTCTCAGAATTTCCATTTTTTTTTATTCTGTGCTTTTTGTATCATGCAGAGAAAAATATCTAAGAATCCTTTAGCCATGTTCTTTTTATTTTAACATAACATTTTTTTCATAGAAAAGAAAAAAGGATGTTAGTCTGTCTTAGTCAAGGAAGGAAACTTAATGGCAAAGACAGCAATGGTGTTTTTCACGGAGCTTTCTTTTCTAGGGTTATTAGCTTTAAACATAAGAGCAATGTGAATAGCTGCAGACAAGCCAGAAAAATCCACCTCTAGTCTTTAATTTCAAAAAAGACAGTACTATCTGACAACATTTTTAGGAATAAATAAGATGGTTTTCTTTTGTACAGTGAAGTTTATTTTATAAGACCATAGATTCATAGGCCCATATTGGTTTTGTTTATCCTGGCTCTGTGGAAGGGGTCTGTGCTCTGTTTCTGATAAATTTCCCCTTGTTTTCAGTTATGGCAGATATTCCTTTGAATATGGTGTATGAAAATATTCTAGCATCAAACCAAGGATATCTAACCTTATTTATGTCTGTATTCTGTCCTTAAACACAAACAGCTGTGCACACACACATCTGTCTCATGTCTGACCAAGTATTGCTGACCAGGACTTCATACACACAAATAAATGTTCCCTGTTTTATGGGAAATCGTGGCTGGCACAGCAGGAGTTTCAAAACCCACATGTATTTTTCAAATCTTACCCGCACAAGTAAAAAGAGGAAAAACACAGACAAACCAGATTTGGAACTGCTGACTTTTATAGTCAGTACAGAATTGCTAAAGAATCCCTATTTTGACCAAAAAAAAAGAAAAAAGATAAAGTGCACACGTGTGGAAAAAAATTATAATTTGTCAAAACTTTTACAAGCTAAATTGTGCCTTGGTAAAGAAATAGTAATTCTAAAGTCTTCATTAGGGATCCTTTCGCATGACCCTGGAAAAGCAACTTATTGATCATTTGTAAGACCAGATGAGCAAAATCTTTGATATCTTTCTTGGTTCCATTATTAAATATTTTGAGAAATCATAGGCCAAGCAGAGAATCAAGAGGATCCTCTTTCTGATGATAAGATTAGGAGATATGTTTGCTTTATTTCATTCGTTATGTTTTTATGTGTTCCCCAATTTTCTATAATGAACATGAAGCAATTTTATAATCAGTTTTTAAAAAAGTCGTTAAAAATAATTTCCCTTAGTTTGCCTTGAGGTTTATAAGTCAAGCTATATTAAAGGATATGTATGGATAGATTTTTTAATATATATATATATATATTATGTTAGTATTTTTTAATGTTTTGTTCATTGTTTCAGCTTCTCTGGAAAAAAGTCACACTGCCCTGGAGAATTAGTTTTAAAATGAAATGAAAATGAAAAGCAAGTGGAAGAATAGAATACCACCAAAAGTGAAGTCAAGAAAATCTCCTGTAAAATACTACCTAGTTTGTGATCTTTGGCATATTTCTAGCTATGTTCTAGAAGATGGCTCTGTTTTGTTTGGGATATTCATTTATAAATTAATTTTTCTATACTGTAAAAATCAAGCGACATATCTAAGGATATTTTAAATGTCTCAAGAATTCGTAAAGAACTCATAAATATTTCTACTCTGATTGCCAGCTAGAGGTGGCAGATGGAGCACACGTGTCAAACTTACTTTCCTCTTCAAACCTATTCAATTACAGGAAATGTAAAGAAAATCTGTCCATAAAACCCAGGGCCATCAGTGGTCCAGAGACCCAGAGGAATCCCTACTGAAGGATGTGAAACTGAAATTTTTCTGAAGAACAAATCATTGGGAACTGGCTCTTCCTTCTAGACCTCTGATAGCTCTGTTTGGGACTGCCATGGGGAGAATGAGAAAAGGATTTCATGCTTAAAAACAGGGAATGATTGGAGTTGTCATCGTGGCCCAGTAGAAGCAAATCTGACTAGCATCCCTGAGGATCCAGGTTTGATCCCTGGCCTCACTCAGTGTTTTTTTTTTTTTTTTTTTTTCCCATGGGTGAGGCTCTAAAAAAAAAAAGACAGGGAATGATTAAATACAAACCTAATCTAGTGCCCACCCCAGCTTTCCTTGTAAGGACCTTAAGAGCAAGCTCAACAAATCTTTCTCTCTGTCTCTTTTTCTTTTCTTTTTTTTTTTTTTTATTTTTTTAAGGCCGAACCTGTGGCAAATGGAAGTTCCTAGGCTAGGGGTGGAATTGGAGCTGTAGGTGCTGGCCACAGCCACAGCCACCACAACCCCAGATGTGTGACCTACACTACAGCTCACAGCAACGCCAGATCCTTAACCCGCTGAACAAGGCCAGGGATCGAACCTGTGTCCTCATGGGTACTAGCAGGATTGCAGAGCCATGATGGGAACTACAATAAATCTCTTTTAAAAGAGATTAAAATCTACGGAGGGGAGAATGAGGCACTTAGTGGGACTGCGGTGGCTGCTGATTCCTCTCTTTCCATTTGCCGGCTCCCAGTCCCCGTGATACAGAAGGAAGCTTGCCAGTTGAACACCCAAGAAAGTCTGACTCTGGAGAAAACAGATAATTTAGAGAATAAAAGGTAATGTGTATCTGTGCATATATGTGTGATAAATTTAATACAGAGAACCTGAAGGTGGGAGAATCTTCCTTCCTTTAGGATTTCAGGCCATAAATAAGCAGGCTTGGAGAGACCCACACCACATCTTCTATGAATGAAGCAAGAGCCATCCCTGAACTGTTAAATCACCTTTATGCAAATAATTAAATTAGAAAAACATTTCAAAATAGAGAATTGACAATGTCTATATAAAATAAATTATAAATACAAACTTTTTTTTTGTCTTTTTGCCTTATCTAGCTAGGGCTGCACCCACGGCATATGGAGGTTCCCAGGCTAGGGGTCTAACAGGAGCTGTTGCTGCCGGCCTACACCACAGCCACAGCAACGCGGGATCCGAGCTGCGTCTGTGACCTACACCACAGCTCACGGCAACGCTGTGATCCTTAACCCACTGAGCAAGGCCAGGGATCGAACCCGCAACCTCATGGTTCCTAGTCAGATTCGTTAACCACTGAGCCACGACGGGAACTCTTAAATACAAACTTTTAAATTCTCTCCTTCCCTCAAATCATGAACCCTGAAGCTAGACTGCCTGTGTTCAGACCCCTCCCCCTTTTTTTGACCATGCCTGTTGAATGTGGAAGTTTCCAGGCCAGGGATGGAACCCGTGCCACAGCGGAGACCCAAGCCGCTGCAGAAACAGCACTGGATCCTTAACCCACTGTGCTACAAGGGAACTCCTCAAATCCTTTTGTAACCACATGCTAGCTGAGTGACCTTAGAGAAGCTGCTTAAACTCCCTGTGCCTTAGTTTCCTCATTTTTAAACAGATGTAATAAGTGCACACATCCCATGGGACATTTATGAGGATTAAATTAGCTAATATAAAGTGCTTATAGATCAGACTCTGGCACAGAGTACTCACTATGTAAGCAAATGCTATTGAGATTTTTATTATGAAAAAAAGGAAGAAGTTAATGCAAATATTGGGGAAATTTTTGAAGGTTATAAAAATAGAAAATAAAACATTCACTTGCCTGAAAATTTAAGTATTTCTGTTTGGCAAAATACAGGTGGGATGAGATCAAAATAAAGCAAGTAGAACAACTTCTAACTCTTTCCTCTGAGGAATAGCAAAGAAAAAGGAAGAAACAGATCTGGAAGACCTATATCTATAGAACCTGAATAATCTGCCTAAATTACAAGAGTTGAGACCTGGACATGCAGGAGGCCACAAGCAGTTGAAAGTGAGACCATTTGGCTTGGTAATGGTTATATTCTAATATTAATTGATTTTTCTATTCATCCATCCATTTGGTCAGCAAAAGGATAATAGATCTCTACTGTGTGTTAGGCACTGTGCCAAACACTGAACTTACCCCATAGAACTTACAGTCTAACGAGGAAGTTAGACATCACAGAAATACACACTTATTACAATGGGTAAGGATTATGAAGGAAAAGAATAGGACACAGTAGCAATGAAAATAGTGTTTATTGGTGCAGGGATATACAAAACAATGGGATAAAATAGAATAAAAAACCAGATCCACACATCTTTGGAAACTTGGTAAATACCAAGTCTACCTTTGTTAAGTGGATAGGGAGAGGAAGATTGTCCAATATATTTTAACAGAATAGTTTGTTATCCAGACTAGAGGAAAAAATGAAAAAGGTAATGCCTCT
Organism: Catagonus wagneri; assembly: GCA_004024745.2. Classification (NCBI taxonomy): domain Eukaryota; kingdom Metazoa; phylum Chordata; class Mammalia; order Artiodactyla; family Tayassuidae; genus Catagonus; species Catagonus wagneri. The sequence goes on from PVHT020000108.1 coordinate 1,940,325, forward strand.
TACAATATATAAAATAGATTCTAAGAGATTACTGGCCAAAGTGTGGAAAAAACAAAACTTTGATATCAGAAATAGAATGAAAATTTTCAAAAGAATATATTTATGATCTCTATAAGGAAGAACTTCCTTTTTTTTTTCTCATCTTAGGGCTGCACCCGTGGCATGTGGAGGTTCCCAGGCTAGGGGTCTAATTGGAGCTGTAGCCACTGGCCTACACCACAGCCACAGCAATGCGGGATCCGAGCCGCATCTGCAACCTACACCACAGCTCACAGCAACGCCGGATCGTTAACCCACTGAGCAAGGCCAGGGATCGAACCCGCACCCTCATGGTTCCTAGTCGGATTCTTTAACCACTGAGCCACGACGGGAACTCCCTAAGGAAGAACTTCTTATGTCACAAAGATCATAAACCATAAAAGAATCAATAAAAATGGCTATATAAATCAGAAATTTTGGGAGTTCCGTTGTGGCTCAGCCGTCACAAACCCGACTCGTGTCGATGAGGACATGGGTTCGATCCTTGGCTTCGCTCACTGCATTAAGGATCTGGCATTGCCATGAGCTGTGGTATAGGTCGGATCTGGCATGGCTGTGACTATGGCGTAGGCTGGCAGCTACAGCTCTGATTCAACCCCTAGCCTGGGAACTTCCGTATGCTGCTGGTATGGCCCTAAAAAGACAAAAAAACCCACGAATTTTCAGTATAATCTATAAAGGTTTTATACCTAGAAAATACTTTTAAAAACTATAAACATATCATAAAATGAAAAACAATGCAATCAAAAATAGTCAAAGGATACAGACAATTCAGAAGAAAACTGAAACAACCCAGAAGGAAAACTTAAGACATTCGACACCCTTTAATTATCCTGAAACAAAATCAACTCTCACCATCAATGGTAATTCTGATCAACATATATGTGAAAAGATGTTTAGGGCATAGGCCACAGCTGTGACTCTGATTCAGCCTAAGAACTTCCACATGCCACGGGTATGTCTATAAGAATCAAACAAGCAACAACAGCAAAAACTTGTGTGTTTTTTGTTTTTTTTTTTGATTTGTTTGTTTTCTAATTTATTGCAGTCATGGAATGGTCTTGTTTTATTTTGATGTTCTGTGAAGTTGTTATTGTCTAAGCACCAAGTTCTTACTATTTATAATACAAAAAAATTGAAAACAACCTAAATGTCTATCAGCAGGGGAAAATATGTGTAAAACAATATGGAACATTAAAGAATACAACCCAAATTATATTTACAATATGTTATTTTCTTACATTGATTTTTATTTTTTCTATTATGACTGATTTACAGTGTTCTGTCAATTTTCTGCTACAGCAAGATGACCCGGTCACACATATATGTATACATTCTTTTTCTCACATTACCATGCTTCATCACAAGTGACCAGACATATTTTTTTAATATACAAGAAATCATATATACAGAATAGAATTTTTTCAAAACATGAAAAAGCTACAATGTATTGTTAATGAAGATAACTTTTGTGATGAAAGTATAATATATTTATGGATACCATAAGCTACAAATTTATGATAGTGATTACATCTGGGAATGAAAAAAAGTGAGCTGAAGAAAGCGTACATTGTGGGCTTCAACAATCTGAAGCACTAAGAGAAACTTAAAAATTATGGTAAAAATGCCAGCATTTGACGAATTTGTGTTATGGGTGAATGGGTGATTATTATGATTCATGATGACGCTTGATATTTTTCATAATTATAGACAATCAAGTCATAGATTCAGAAACTTACACACCAAATATTTTTGGAATTTTTCCTTTTCATCCTTCGCTTACCTGGAGAAAATCTACCCAGAGCTCCCTATGGCGAGAGGTGGAATCACTTAGAAAATATCTTTGCGAAAAGAGTCTGACCAGCTTACACTGACATTAAATGCCAGAGAGAGTTTATACGGAACAAGTTTGCTTTTGTTTTTGAAGCTCTAGAAGAAGAAGAGGGAGAAGAAGAAGGGGAAGGAAGAGAAAAAGGAGGAGGAGGAGGGAAGGGGAAGGAAAAAAGATAGGAAGAGGGGGGAGGGGAGAGGGAGGAGGAGGAGAAGGAGAAGGAGAAGGAAGTGGGAGGGAAGATCCTATAGTCTAAAAACAGTTTGGTAAACTAACTTCCAGAGACCCTAGCTGAGTTATGCTAGACTTTTAGAATTACAACTAATGCATGCATTCTCTTTATTTCATTAGTAGTTAGAAATGCCCCCCAGGGAGAATTTTAACGTGCTTTAGGATCCTTGTACAAATAATCTGAATGATCAAATTAAGGCTGGAAGATGAAATGTTAACAATACATCTGGTCTTCTCCATTTTCTGAATCTGATAATAACCTACCAACATGTATTTTCAGAAAGTGAGAAAAGCCAGGAAAATCAGCTCTAGTGACAGGAAGCAGTATTTTTAAGATATTAGTGAAAAATTTTTTATGACATTTGTATGGAACACTTTGTCCAAGAGGAACAACTGCAGTGGGAGTTTTGCAGAAGGAAGAAACAGTGCTCAACACCTTTTGAGACCAGATGGAGATTTGCTGGCAAGGAGAAGAGTGGGTGATGGGAGTCAGTGGGTGGAAAATTACTAGGGAAATATCCAGGCTAAGGTGATTCTGGCTAACCTGGCTTGACAAGATTCTTGCTGAAGGTAGGCCAGATTGATAAAATATCAGGGGTAGGGATTTTCCTTAAGCCGACTCTGCAGAATTCTCGCTAAAATCGGACCGAGCAGGCCAAAGGCAGGGCCCAAAGGCAGAACCTAGCCAAAAAGACAATTCAGAGGAGACTGACTCAAGTTTGGTCCTGGAGAAGTCTCTATTGAATGTTAGTACAAGAATGTGGCTAAGATCTTAGGAAGAAAACATGTTAGGGCTTGGAGTATTTAGGATGGAATAATATAAAATCTAAAGTCTAAACTTTGTAGCATAGCCTGTGAGGCTGCTTATTATCTGGTCGTGATTCCAGGCTTTAACTTTCTAGCCAACAGCTTCAATAACTGAAAAGGAATAAAAACATTACCAGCGAAGGACCTTTATTGCCTAGTAGTCCATGGCCACCATGTGACTTAGGTAGAACTTTTAAAATCAAGATGACACTCTGTTTCACATGATAAAACACTGGTGAGAGAAGGAATAATATGTGGCTCTGTACTTTAGCATTTCCAGCAGTAAAGACGCAAACAAACAATAGCCATTGTTTCTTTCACTCTGTGGCTCTAGTCATCAGAAGCTATAATAAAAAATTCAGGGTATCGTGATCATGGACAAGATGTTTCTATGAGTTTGACTGCTTCGTCACAACCTGGGGGGAATGCCTGAAATACTGTTTAGTATGAGGCTGGCACACCAGTGTGGCTGAACTGTTGACATCCTAGAGCAGAAAACTCTAATCCTAACCTCACTGATGGAGCTGAAGAGTATCTGTCAGAGGGATATGTTTAAAATTTAGGGAGCAAGGATAAGCACAAGCAGTGCTAAGAGTATCTGCACATCCATTTCATGTCTAGCTCATAAATGTGTGTGTGCATGGAGTGACCAAAGTGAAGACCCTGGATTCAGACTGAAATCAGAATTAGAATCCAGCCCCTCTGCACATGAGCTGTGTGACTTGGGACATGTTACTGTGCTTCAATTTCCTGATTTTGAAATGAGATAATAGGATCATCATAATGTAATTATCAGAATGTTAACATGAGGACCAAATGAAATAAAGAAATTTTTAGTGATTAGCCCAGAGCTTAACACAGAAAGAGGCTAACAGTATTAACAAATATTACTACCACTGCTACTGTTATTATTGTTTGTTCTATTAACTCCATAGCCTTTCACTACCTAGTACATACTTTATCCTTAACAAGCATTTGTTGAATTAATTCCAAAAGCAAAGTCATAACTGTCTTTTAAATTTGTAGCTAAGTCTGAATAGAGACCAATTATTGAGACAACCACCCCCCCTTTGGTAAACTACCGTGCGCCCCTTATGATCTGTTGACTGGGACATAAAGACGGGTGACGATGGTGGCTTCTTAATCTCCAACAGTCTAGTGGCTGGTTAAGGGTGATAGATGGTGGCAGCACCTGGATGATTCTCCAGCTAATGAAGTTTAAATAGCCAAAATATAGCATTTGTGGAGTTGTGTATTGAAAACACCTGGTGAAGAATTCCAGTTTCATCAGGAGATTTGAGAAGGGCCTGAGGATATATTCAACCATTCTGAGAAATTGTTATAAAGTCTTCACTTGGAATGTTCCTAAAGATAAGCAATCTTGGTCATGGCCCAGGGTGAAAATGTATCTTCAAGACATTACACTTTCTAGCATATGGTGCACTTGTTTATGGAATGGTCAATATTGAAATGGAATCTAGGCCTCCAGACTGTTCTATACCAGCTGCAAAACAGAGAAAAGCAAACCTAAGCAAACTCTCTCTATTTTGAGAGATAAGCTATGTAAGAAGTATGAAGCAGTCATTCTTTTTTTTTTTCTTTTTAATACGATGGGAGGATTTAAGTGTCAAATAGAACAAATGTCACTGTCCAAAGTAAGAAAAAGAGCCATGGCCAAGAACAACCTAAGAGTAACAATTCATCAGAGAATGAGGATTTGGGAAGGAAATATGGATTGTCCAACACGTTTCCAGCAGGCAGCAACTTATCAAGATTAAGTGCTTTTCAAAGGTGGAGGATATACCTTGAATACATAAGAGGCATCCTTGGCTTCCAACACAGGAATAACTTAATCTGTAAGCTAGAAGGATTCAGTGATTGCTAAAATTGCCTGTTTTTCACTGAGAAGTACAGTCAGATGGCAGATGTTGTGTTCTCAGGAGCCAGGCAGCGTGGGTTTAATACTGGCTCTGCAAGTTGTTAGCTCTGTGAGGACAGCTACTTAAATTTCCTGTGCCTCCTTTTGCTCCACTGTGTAAATGAGAATAATGGTAATATACCTATGTTACAAAGTTGTCATGAGGATTAAATGAGTTACCCACAGCATCTCAGAGCTTCGTATTTGGTGTATAGTAAATATTCAATATTAGTTTAACGTTAATATTATTATTGCCATTAGCATCATCGTCATCGTCTAAGAAAATCAAGAAGTTCCACAATACTTGTAGTCATGCTGCACTGCAATTCTAAAAAAAAAAAATCAGTGTTTACCTTGAAGCTCTTAAAAACGGTATCAGTGGCTAATGTTCTGAGCTGCTTGCTTGTGTTTCTCACTGTGATTCCACATGTAACTGCCTTTTGTCCCAATTCATTTTACATCTATAAATTTACTTTTTTACTCTAAAAATTAAGAGAAATATCCAAACGAACAAGGTATCTTCAAACCACTCATAGACAGCTTTGGTGGAATAGACTAATTGTGTCATGGTTATTTGGATTCTCTCTCTCTCTTTTTTTTTAATTTTTTTTTGAAGTTTTGATGTTCGGGTTCATAATTGTTAGAAACTTAACATTCGTCCTGGGTCTTATATTGAGTATAGAAGAGTGTTTAGCATAGAAAAACCTTTTTAGAATTTCAGACCTTTCACAAGTCTTCGTTGTGAGCTCTGTTGATAAAAGGTGACATTTATGGGGAATTAATGTTGTTTTAACAGAAGGTTTCAGTTCTTGCCTTATTTCCTCTCTTACTTCCCCCAGTTCCTGAATGTTGAATCTACTAATGGGCTCTTTAGCAGGCTTTGGCCTGTTCAAGTTGTGGAGCCAAGTCTGACTGGGACAGGAAGCAATGTTAGCCAAGTCTTCAGAGGGGGCTTCACATTAGTCATGCTGGAGGCCAGCCTGGTGTATTGGGCCAAAATGAGGCCCAAAAACCCAGAGACTTAGAAGTCTTATAATTCCTGGCAGTATGTTTATGTTAATGAATATACTGCTGTATTATGCTGTACTAGACGTTGTGTGTGTATGTGTTACCTGTCTGCCTGAGTTACCTATCTGTCTGTCTGTCTGTCTAGGGGTGAGGGCATTGATAGAAACTGGAGAATCTGGATGGTTCAGGAAAGTTTGCGTCTTTGCTTTGATTTGGAATAGGTTTATCAGAACACACACCTAACTTTTGCTGAGTGGGGTCATATAAGAGCCAAAAAAACGACAACCAAATTTGATTTCTTGTGGACCTGTTTTTCTCTCTGGAATAGGTGACAATATTTTTTAAATTTACTTTATTGAAGTATAGTTGATTCACAACGTGTTAATTTCTTCTGTATAGCAAAGTGATCCAATTTTATATATATATGTGTGTGTGTATACACACACACACACACACAAACACAAACACACACACATTCTTTTACATATTCTTTTCCTTTATGGTTTATTACAGGGTATTACTGGATATAGTTCCCTCTGCTGTACAGTAGGACCTTATTGTTTACCCTTTCTAAATGTCATAGTTTGCATCTGCTAACACCAAACTTCCAGTCTGTCCCTCTCCCTCGCTCATCCCCCTTGGCAACCACAAGTCTTTTCTCTTTGTCTGTGAGTTTGTTTCAGTTTTGTAGATAGGTTCATTTGTGCCATATTTTAGATACCACATATAAGTGATATCCTACGGTTATTTGTCTTTCTCTCTCTGACTTACTTCACTTAGTATGATAATCTCTAGACCCATCCATGTTGCTATAAATAGCATTGTTTCATTATTTTTTATTGCTGGATAATATATATATATACACACATTATAAATATTCGTACATACATATATATGTGTATATATATCACATCCTTACCTATTCATCTGTCAGGGGACATTTAGGTTGTTTCCATGGAATCACTGACAGCATGACACAATGTAAAATCTCCTAAAATCTTTCTGAGCTTTCACAGTTAATGCCATATCAGGACATGCATCATTCCCTCAATGTCATCTACTTATTTATTGAGCATGTTATCTATGCCAGGCATTAGGGAAATAAGAGTGAAGGAGGTTAACAGCACCTATATCTTGGAGCCCAGAGTGACAGAGAAAGTGCTATTGAAATACAGAATAGGAGTGCCTCCCTTTCCCCAGTGCATGGGACACCAGGGGACATTTCCCACAGTAAGGCTTGGAGGATGAATGAAACCTGTTCATTAAATGGATATTTATTGAGCATCTTTTCATGCCATTTTGGTGCTGGGGATAGAATCTTGAAGAAAAACATCCCAAACTCCTGACCTCATAGTAATTATAGTCTAGTGTTGGGAATAAAATAATAATAGTAACAATAACAAACCCAGGTATTTTAGATGGTGATAAAGGCTATGGAAAAAATCAACAGGAAAGAGGGAACAGGAGTTCATGGGGTGGATAAAACAGAGGTAAATTGACCAGGGAATCATTTACTGAAGGGAAGCTACTGAGGGAGGAGGAGGAGTGGGCCTCCTGCCAGCCTGAAGGAAGAGTACTCCTGGCAGAGAGACACTGGCAGTGGGTCTGGCATTTTGGAGGAGCAGCAAGGAGTGAGGAGACCAGCATGCCACAGCAGAGCACAGGATAAAGCGATAGAAGGAGGCGGGGTCAGAGAGGTAACGGGGGTCAGACTGTGGAGGGCCCTTGGGTCATTTGCAGTAAGTTTGACTTTCAGTTATAATAACACTGGGATTAACCTGGTCTAACTTGTACCCTTACAGGGTCACCAGGACTGCCACTGAGAAGAAATCAAAGGGAACAAAGCCTGTATATGTGCTGTTTGAATGCCTACTACCTGTCAGTGGCTGTGATGGAAATCTACGCTCAGGAACTAACCATCTAGTCACAGGAGAGAAACATGAACTGGTTTCGCAAATAGTAGGAACATCCAATGATTGGCATTGACTTTTGGCCATGTTGGGGTCATTGTTCCTCATCTGGCAGTCACCCTTGATTTTGGTCTAGCGATCCAACTCCTTCTCACTCTCTGACCAGGTGGTTTGATGGATTACTTATTGACCAAGTAATAGATGGAATTGTAACCTAGGCCTAAACCAGTGAGCAAGAGTCCATCCCTCTAGCACAAGTCCAAGCACGAGCATGTGACTTAAACTCATCAGTGAAGCCTCTGGCCAGGTGGGTCTAGGGACTTCATGCATCTTCTGGGATGGGCATGAAGGATCTGGATCGACTATGCTCTTCTTTATCTACAAGGGGAATGGCCATGAAGCCGTACCACCTTGCTAGAAGTGTGTATGTTTTGCTTGCTTAAATTTTGGGAGGACATGGGTTTTTTATTTCTATGCTGAATTTTTATTATTTTTTTCCTGTAGTCTTCCACAAAATAGCAAGCTTTCAAAAAGTTTCTTCATTCTCAAATGGTGCTCATTGTCAAACAGCATGGTGTTGAGCAGAAATAAAACTAACAGAAGACAAGAAAGACATCAAGAAATTCTTGACAAAAAGGTGAGTCATTCTAATATTGACCACAACTCAGAGGGACTGAAAGCAAGAAAAAGAATTCAGAAGCATCAGAGAGAACATCCAGAATACACAGATATGAAGAATGCTTTGAAATCATAAACTGTTCTGCTTGACTAAGTCTGAACACAAAAGGAAGAGTTTGTGCCTCCATTATAATGAGGAATTTCTGAAGATATTGAAAAAATAATTTGGATGTCTAATTTTTCAAAATAGTTCCTAGTCTAGGACTAGAGTTGAATTGCATCTGAACAAATTTAAGCTAAATTAAAGGGATTTATTTACCTATTTTCCTCACTCAAATACACAACACTGCAGAGATACAAGCTCATTTATACATGTTATGTTTTAACCTTGCCAACACCTCTTTATAAAACTGTTGAGAAAATCTAAACATAACACAATACACATATGCAATACAATGCTGCAGAACTGAGAATTACTTAATACTAATTATTAAGTACCTTCTAAATGTGAGATATGATTACACACATTTCTTAATTCTCATAGCAAACCTTCAAAATTAGTATTTTCTCCCCTATTTTTTTTAAGGAATTAAAATTGAGATATAGTAAAATAAGCAAATTGCCCACTATCAAATGCTGGCAAGTGGGAGGACTGGGGGAAGATGTTTTGGCCTAACACTATAGTAAGTACTTTACGTGGGTCACTTCATTTAAGTTTTAAAGCAGCTCTTTAAAGATGAGGACATTTAAGAGGAGATGCAATAAAAATGGTGGCAAGACTCATCCCAGGAATGTCTGACTTGAGAATTCATAATCTTAACAAGTATATACTCTACTGTTTTTCTAAATGACTGAGTTTCCCACTTGCATGCATTTCTGAAGCTCAAAAAAAGGTTGTACCTGAGCTATAAATGTAATAAAATTCATTGATTAATTAAAAAAATAAGTTGTACCTGGAGTTCCCAGCGTGGCTCAGCAGTAACAAACCTGACTAGTATCTTTGACGATGTGGGTTTGATCCTTGGCTTCGCTCAGTGGGTTAAGGATCTGGCATTGTCGTCGACTGTGGCTGTGGCACAGGCTGGCAGTTTTGCTCTGATTTGACCCCTGGCCTGGGAACTTACACTGCCAAAGGTGCTGCCCTAAAGAGACCAAAAAAAAAAAAAAATCCATGTCTGATTTCATATTAGTTAATTGTCAAACAATGGCAAGATGATTATTTTTCACCCAAGAATCCAAAATTAGACCTAAAGAGATAGTCTTTCCTAAATCTCTTCTAAAGAACTCTTGCTTTAAAAATTGATGTGGGCCAACTTTAAAGTTATTAGTATATCAAGGCTGGACAGTGTTAAGACCCTTCCTTTTTCCACAAAACACTTTCTACATAGTCTGACACTTGGCTGTACATGTAGAGGTTAATTGTGTAGGCCTGAGACTGATGACCTTGAGATGACTCTTAGCTTCAGAAATGACTAATTATGTGACTTTGGTCCATTAGGCAACCTCTCAGATATAAAAGGAATTCTTACTACCATAAAGGATAGTACAGTTAAATCTGTTTTCCATTTGTCAGGTCATGGTTTCCAAACACAGTCAATGTATGAAAACATAGTAGCAAATTCATTGTGTGGAATTATTTCACTGATAATAGCAATAAAGAAGAGAAAAATCAGTCTAATCAGGGAATCCTTATCTCTTAAAAACCATTGAAGATGTTTAGAAGTTTTTTTGGACTTATATGTTTTGTGTAAACCCTCAAAAGAAATAATAGAGATTAAATAATCCTATTACACAATGGGTATTTATTTTTAGGAAGAACTAAGTGTATTGGTATCTGTGTCTAACAATTTCCAGATGGCCTACTTATACATGATATATGAACAAATTTTAGACTCGATAAATTGAAGAATAACAGTATTTAAAAGTATTTTTTTATCAAAGATTTTCTTTTTCTGAGGTATACCTAAGATTTTAAAATTATTGATTATAGTTGACGCATTCTGGAAACAATCCAGGCCAGAGATGTGTTGCAATTGAGTTATTTTCTGATTTATGTTTTATTTTCTCCCCATTGGCTGAAAATTTGGAATCCAAATCTGGAATCCAAACTTTATAACTTCTTAACTGGGACTCTTTCTTAGTCATATTTTCTCTTTCCTATCAAAATCTGTTATCCTTATAGTACCAATAAGCAAATTCACAGGATTTCAAGTAAAAAATGATATAGCAGTCTACCATTAGGTTTCATATCACTTAGGGATCAGAAGGCTTAAAGCTAACAAAAGAAATAATAATCGTAGAATTTCAGGAATTACACATTTCTTTTACAAATGTTTGTTGAAACCCTAGTAAATCCTAAGAATGAATGCCGTGGCTAAGAGCACAAACCCTGGAGCCAGGCTGTCTGGGTAAAAATCCAAACTCTACCACTTGCTCTCTGTAGAAGACCTAGGATTTTTTTAACCCAATTTTTTTTCTTGCTTCTTCACCTGTAAAATGGGGATGGATATTCCTCATGTATATTGAAGGTAGTTGAGACAATAAATTAATGTAAGTAAAAGATGGAGAGCTATGCTTGCCACATTATGAGTGTTAAACATGTAATAGTGTGTATGAATATTATTATAACAATAACCAGCCATGTGATTGCCTTACAAGCTAAAGGAGAGGCTTATCAGAATGAAGAACTAAGAATAAGGAAGAACTAAGTTTACTGGTATTGATATTTGTTAAACACTTATTATGCTCTAGATAGATGCAATAATGATCATTTTATTTTTATTACTCCTTTCTCATAAAAACTATTTCAAGGAAGATTTTACTCTCTCCACCTTAAAGGTAGTAAAATAATTTTACTAAGGGTTCAAACATCTAGTGATGAAACAAAAACTCAAATCAAAGTCCTATTCATTTCACTACACCAGCTGATCATTTGGAGAAAATACATCATTTGATTTTTTAATGGGAAGATAGTATAGATGATGGCTAAAAGTATAGACTGAAGACACATTGTAAGTGGTTGAATTCTGTCTTTTCCTCTTCCAGAGACCTAGTCCTTGCCAATTTGATCAATTTATCTGTGCTTCATCTTTCCCATCTATAAAATGATTACAGTAAATTCCTCAAAACAGAGTTGAAGGATTGAATGAGATCAAATATACGCAGTGTTTTATTTGTACTAAGTGCTCATTTTTGTTTGATTCCTTTGATTGGACAGTATAAGTGATCTATTTTACTTTCTTACTTCTTGTTGTTAAATATCAAAGCCAAATTTCTAGAAATTATGATGCAGGCTCTAGATGATTACTGGGCTAACTTAAGAGAATTAGACTGCCATCAATTAGTTATCTATAAAGATTAGAACATTCTAGGAACAGCCGATATTCAGCTGGTAGGCACCATGACAAACATATTGGCCATTAAAATATGGAAATGCAGGGTTTCCATACCAGATGGTAAATGATTTAAGATCTTGAGCTCATGTGTCACCTAAGGAGATGTACGATAGGGCCTGGGAATGGTGCCTGCAGGTGAGGGTGACCCTTGGGAGAAGGGAATCAAATTTGAGGAGACACTTAGTCCAGTCCTGGAAGAAAAATCAAGCAAGTGTTGGCATTGGGGGAAGGGCACTTTGGGCCAGTCCAGGCACACAAGCAGGAGCTACTGAGAGAACATATCTGCCCTATGACTGGAAAATTTAACATTCTCCACGTATATGCACCTCGAAAAAAAATATATTTGGAAGCCCTGGAATCTGATCCATGTTGACGTTTTGTTGTGCTTTATCAAAGTACATCTGCTCTCCTGGTTGTAAGATGACTTTCAATATATTGTTACAACTGAAGGTCCTTCAGTTGGGCGAGGAAAGTGACATTGTCTTTTTGCTTGTTAATATAAAGGCAAACTTTGTGGGAACAACCTCTTTAATATATCTTGAGTTAAATACTAAGGATTTTCTCCATAGGCTACTTTTGGAAGTCAGCTTGGGGCTGAATCACAGCAATTACAAGCCTGAGATAAAAGGGAGCCACATGTATACAGATGCTTCTTAAAGACTCAGCTAGCCTTCATTTCCTGACACAACAGGAGGCATGGGGTCTCTACTGGCTAGGATGAACCACAACAAAACAGTGTCCCTGTGTGTGGGTTTCAAAAACAAACTGAAGTGATTTGTATGTACAAATGGCATCTTAGAAAAAGGAATGTAGAAAAGGCAAGTTAAAAAAGAAAACAAACAGTACTTGAAATTCTCCCCTCTTTTCTCTTCCAAAGGTTTGCTTCCTTAGTACTGTTGTCTGGAAAGCTCATCTATTATTACATGTTTGCTGAACCGTTCAACCATCCCAGGTGTCGTTCTGGTAGTATAATGATAGTATTATAAATAGTACTATAAATAGGCTATAATCTGGTGTTTTTGCAAGGGTAACTAAAGGCCTCTATCTAAGCTTTTAAAACTAAACGTAGAGAATATGTATTCGTTATTTTGGTTAAATTACTGACAACTTAAATGATTCTTTGGAGATTTGAAAGGTGGGGTCAGCCACGTCAACTTGAATTTTAGGAGAGTTTAATCAACTGATTAATTGCACAAAAGAATATATCCACTCACTTGAGGTTTCATTTGCATAGTTTATCAGTAGGAGATTTTTCTAGTAATTTGCATACTCTCCTGCTTTCACAATTAGGATAACAAGGAGACATTGCCACACTCTATAAACAATGGCTACCAACTAAATCTAAGTATAGAGGAGAAATTAAAATTTACCTAGGCTGCTATTATTAACAAATATATATATTTTAATTATATAATTACCAGTCAGCAGAAACTGATCAAGTTATACAGCTTCATATTTTAAATTGTTTAGATTTTATAATTACCTTTAAATAAAATCAGTATTCCTAGTAACTTATGGAGATTAAAGCATTAAGTCAAGAAACTAATTTAGATACACTTTATATTCAAATTAAGTTTGTATCTGAATGTGCTTTTTACTTCCAATAATCCCCAAGTGTATTAAAAGTTACAATGACAATAAATAAGAAGTTTATTTTAAAATGGTATATTTATAGAGGATAGCATTGCAAAATACTAAAAATCTAACTAATGAATTAACTTTTCAGTCAAATGTCAATACTTTAGCAAATGAATTTCTCTTCAACTATGTAGATAAGTAAGTTTAAATTTGTCAAACAATTTCTTTGAAATAGTTTTAAGGTAACATAAAATGACTTTAAAAATCAATCTACCTCTAAGATTCTTCTATCATCTCTGATATTCTGAAGTAGTCCTAAAACTAGGAGAGCAAAGGTACTTTGATAAAACTGAACAAAGCATCAAGATGGATCAGTTCTCGAGGCTTTCAATTTTTTTTTTTCCTTTTAAGGTGCATATACCTGGAGGATGTCATCTTTTCCAGTCGTGTGGCAAATTATGTTCTTGAAAAGATTCAAGCTTTTATGTCTCAGTTGGCCCAGACTGCCCTTCCCACAACCCTAACAACAAGTGCCTGCTTTATCTTCCAAGCCTGGGTTACATGATTTGACCTCTTTCTCCACACAGAATAAATGATTCGGAGTTCTCGTCATGGCTCAGCAGTTAACGAACCTGACTAGCATCCATGAGGACACAGGTTCGATCCTTGACCTCACTCAGTGGGTTAAAGATCTGGTGTTGCGGTGACTTGTAGTATAGGTCGCAGATGAAGCTTGGATCCTGCATTGCTGTGGCTGTGGCGTAGGCTGGCGGCTACAGCTCCGATTGGACCACTAGCCTGGGAACCTCCATATGGAGTGGGTGCAGCCCTAAAAAGACAGAAAAAAAAAAGGAACAAATGATTCTGTTCTTCTTGTCCTTTTGTAGCAATTATTGCATTGTAATCATGTAACTAGGGTATTCCAGAACTGACTTTATAAAATCACTGCATTTTTAAATAAAAAAACTCATACAACTTAATAAGTAAAAAAGCAAATCATCTAATTTAAAAATGGGCAGAAGATCTGAATAGACATTTCTCCAGACGAAACATAGAGATGACCCACAGGCACATGAAAAGATGCTCAACATCTCTGTGCATCAGGGAAATGAAAATCAAAACCACAATGCAGTATCACCTCACCCAAGTCAGGATAGCTTTGATAAAACAGAGCTAACTTCAAAAGGATAATTAGAAACATTTCTTGTCATTTTTGCTTCAAAATAGAGATATTTGATGGGCTCACTAAATGCATAAAATCTTCACATAAAATCACCAGGATTAAAATATTTTATTTCATCTCTCTCTGATTCAAAAAAACCCTCAAAAGTCAGCATTACAGAAATGTCTTTTGGAAATTAAACTCTTGATTTGCCCCTACACCATTTACTTTCTTCAAGTCTTCCAGACTCAGTAAATTATTGATATCCTGCTCAGTTGCTGAACCAGACTCCAGGTAGAATCTTTGATCTCCCTTTCCTTACTGTGCATGCAATATGATGTTCCATTTGCTTCGCATACTCCTCTGCCTGATGGTTCCTTGTTGACATTCAGCTCTTGGTCCAAGGTGAGCACTTCCTGACAACTCAGTCTAAAATTTGTTCTCCTGCTCAGCACAGTCTCTCTAGAGCATCAGATCACATCACTTTATTCTACTTACCTCATATTCCTCAGCACCAACTGGAATTTATGTTGTTCATTACTGTGCTTATTTTTTCTATCTTCTCCATTAAACTTTAAGCCTTCGAAGGCAGAGAACTTTTCTTTCTTATTCTCCCCAGTATTCCAGTACTTAATATAATGCTTGCACATAATGCATACTAAAATATGTATATATATTTCAAATGAGTATTTTGAGAACATGTTTTTAAACATTTATTTCATTCAAGAACTACCTAATTTGTGCCTAGTATTATATGAGGAAAAGGTTAGGGATATTGAAAAATGAACATTTTATCACTTTCTACTAACCCAAAGTAGTAAGACATCTTTGCATTCTTCCCTGCCTCTCCCCCATCCCCTAATTCCCATCTTTCTGTCTCTCCTACCAGGGACCTTAATCACAGAAAAAGAGAATGGCAAAATGGGAATATCATAAACCAACAAGTTAGATGGGTTTTTGACTTCCAAACTGTGTGAACTGAGACTAGTTCTTTAGACTTATAGATGTTGTGGAAAAGCAGGAATTGAAAAGCATTGAAAAGTAGGAATAGTTTTTTTCTATCTTTCTGGTTGTTGTGAAAACTGAATTTAACAGTGAATGTATGTAATACATATCTTAGCACATTATTGGCTTTCAGTAAATGGAAGCTTTTATTACTTCATGAACTGATCTGAGGTCGTTCAGGCCCCAAGCCAAATTTCCTTTGAATGGTGCTTGCTTAAGACCAGTTTTTGAGAGGATAATTGGCAAGTAGCAAGCATATTAAAATACAATATGTATCATATTTTTAATGGTCTGATTCCTTTCCTTAAGAATAAAGCAAGAGATAATGATGACTCTAATTCCTGTTGCTTCCTGATGTAGCTGCCAGACCCCATGGTAGGCCTGGAGGCAGCAGTCTGTCAGTAATGACCTGAGTAAATAATAAAGTGCAGGGCTGTCAGAAGCATTGGAATCCTCTCATACTTGGGGGTGTGAGGTCAAGAAGCTGCCTAAGGGGGTAGCACCGGGTAGATATATCCCAGGCAGAGACAAAGAAAAATAGTCAAGTCATTTCATCCAAGAGGAAATATGAAGTCTGTCAGATTATATGTTTTTAAGGAAAAAATAGTTTGGCACTGAAAGGATATGTCTCTGAGGACAAGAGACCCACCAAACATGAGAGCTTACACAATATAAGGCATTTCATCATGAGTAATTAAATACCTGACAAGGTTAATTTTATTTATTGCTTGATAGATAGTGTTTCCTTGTTTAAAACTGGATCAGTGATAAATTAGGTGCTTTGGCAAAAGGATCTAAAGCAATTTCAGCTCCGTTTCTATTTTGGCTTAAATCACCCTTTTTTTACTTTGTTCCCTGATTAGAATGCTTGATGAAATAACTGTGTTGAGCACACATGGTGACCAAGTCTGATAGAGACGCCAACACCCAAAGGCATATATGTGTATGTACATGAGTGTGGTATGTCTTACACTCTGTGTTCTGACTTATAGGAGAGGGGACTTAAATTCTATTACCCTACAGGTACCTGAGACCATCAGAGGCTAATCTGTTCTTTCATCTCTTGCTTTAACTGGGACTGTAGCAAAGCTTGGGATCCATCATATTTGAGGAGTTGTGGTGAAATGTAGGATTCTTCTCTTAGCTGAAGTGGCCCAATGCTAGACAGACTAACCTCAGTAGAATTCTTCGGTCTCATGTAATACCAGGAACAAATGAGACAGTTCTTGAATGAAATAAATGTTTAAAAATGTGTTCTCAAAATATTCATTTGAAATATGTAGTTATTTTAGTATGCATTATATGCAAGCATTATATTAAGCACTGGAATGCTGGGAAGAACAAGAAAGAAACGGTCTCTGCCTTTGAAGGCTTAAAGTTTGGTGGAGAAGATAGAAAAAATAAGCACAGTGATGAACAACATAATCCAGGTCTATCTGGGATTGGACCTAATTGGAGTCTGGATTGGACTAGAGCTACCTTATATTTTCCTTGGAGCTCCCCCAGAAAGTCATATGCAGACGCCCATATTATTAGAGGATTCTGACTATGACCTCAGCAGAAACAAATTCCTTCAAGCTTCCGAGACTGATTCATACCCAAAGCTCCCCAAAGGTGATGACAGAAGAAGCAGGTTTAAAATACTTTCAACCACATTGGGATTTTCTCTATACTGTCAAATATAGTAGCTACTAACCATACACACACACACACACACACACACACACACACACACACACACTCATGCACACATGCAGTCGCATATTAGTCATAAAGAAGAATGAAATAATGCCATTTACAGCAACATGGATGGACCTAGAGATTATCATATTAAGTGAAGTCAGTCAGACAGAGGAGGGCAAATATCATATGATATCACTTATACGAGGAATCATAAAAAAAAAGATGCAGATGAACTTATTTACAAAATAAAAAAAGACTCATGGGCATAGAAAACAAGCTTACAGTTACCAAAGGGGATAACAGGGCAGGAAGTGGGGGAGAGATAAATTAGGAATCTGGGATTAATATCTACTGTGTATAAAATAGATAAACCACAAAAACTACAATATAGGACAGGGAACTATACTCAACACCTTGTAATAACAACTATACACAATATCTTATAATAACCTATAATGGCAAAATCACATGAAAAAGAATACATGCATATATAAAAATGTATAATGAATCGCTTTGCTGTACACATGAAATTACACAACATTGCAAATTAACTATACTTTAATAAAAATCATATTTTGAAAACTACAGAAGATTAAAATTTAAACTAGTTAAAATGAAATGAAACTTAAAAATGCAGTCTCTCAGTTATAGAGTTCAGCAGCCACATGTCCATGTGTTAATGCAGCTAGAGAACATCTCCATAAGAGCACTCCTTGGTTTCCCAAGCTAAAAGTTTGCCATAGACTTCAAAGCTAGTGTACCTTGTGGGATCCTGATAATCATATGTTGATTGGAGGAGTAAATAATCTATTTTCTATACAAACTTAAGCACCGGTTGCCTCTTCGCTAATGCTCATCAGGCTTGTAAAATACTTATGCTACATCTCTCATCCTCACTAAACAAGGAGTTCTGTGAAGGCAAGCACTGTCTTTCAGTTTATCATTATATCCCCAGCATCTAGCGCAGTGCCTGGAACATAGTTATTGTGCAAGAAATATTTGCTCAATGAATTAATGAATAAAAGCATCCTAACTTTCTATATATCAGTTATGGATAAAATGCCATGGATAAAAATGGGGTTTGTGTGAGGACTAAAAGAAAGAATGCCAATAAATACCTGACATGGGCCTGAGCTGTAATAGATGCTCAGATTCAATGTCCTCTCTTAGTCTCTGAGGACTAAGAGAAGCCTGGGTTACTTGGATCCACAGGTCACAGAGACTTTGGGTCAAGCCAGTCATTTCCCTAGGTCTTAGCTATTGTGTTTCCTCTCCTTGATCACAAGCTTGGCTTAATTTAGTAACTTCTAGGGAAAATATCAGAGTTCAGTTCTATTACTTGGCACCAAGGCAACAGTTCTCCAAGGGAACAAAGTACTAATTCAGAGCAGTAAGTTTCATAATTCATCCGAGATAATTTCTTCAGGACTAAAATTCAAGCCTCCTACCAACCATCTAGTTCATTCAGCTTTCTATCCTCTTATCATAATGCTAAATGCAAAACTGCATTGGTAATTAAGTGTTGAGACCATTCCTAGAGATTTTTAGACATGAGTAAGTACTGCAGGGGCAAATGGAGGGAGAAATTTGGAATATATCGCATGTTAGGTAGAACATTTAAAATCTTTTTCTTCGCTCTTGCTTTGTGCTTTCAGGTCTCCCCTAAAGCACTGCCTTAGGATATTTTAGCAGTGTGGTTCATCGATGGAGCATCTTTGTTTCGCTTAGAGGCAGTTATTGGAAAAGCCAATTGAAAAATGTACACATTTTTAAAAAAGGGAAAGGAAAAGATCTTGAGTGTTCTTCAAGGTGGTTCTAAATATCATGGGGCATGTTGTGGAAAAATTCTTTGCCATGTGCTAAGGGATATTAGTAAAAGTGGAGACTGTGCTAAAAAATAGTGTTGGGTAGTCCTTTGCAGTAAGTTAATAAAAAGAAGGAAGTGAAAGACTGCTCATTATTTTTAATGACCCTGCTTTCCAGCAGAGTGCCTGTATCTCTCTCCCTTTACTTTTCTGCCTTCTTTCAGTTCATTATAACACACTAAACTACGCCTTAGAATGATGGCTTTGTTCTAAAGCACAGAGTTCATCCAGCACTCACAGTCCTAGGCTGACAGGTTGTTAATCACAGTTCCAATGCCAAGGCTATGAGGCAAAGATGAGACCAGGATATTGTCCACAGGACAATCACCAACCATGACTGCCCTGGACTTCCTGTTGAGCATGTCCATGTTGTTACAAGGAGTCAGCTTCATTGTAAATGCTTCATTGTATTTGGTGGATGATGCAAGTTTCAGACATCGGTAAAAGGAGTAGTTACCCAAAGGCTCCCTCTTACTTTGATAAACCAGGAGGGATTATGGTGTGGTTACAGGTATGATTTGCTTTTTTAAAATTCCACATATAGACACTTGCCTTTCTAGGTTTATTAGTTCTATATACACTATTTGAATAAATAAACTTTGTACTGTACATGTAGAGTAGGTAGGTTTTTGTGTTAACATCCTTAGCTATCAATGGCCTGATAACCTACCCAATAAATTATAGAAAGGTAGATAATAAATTGATTAATAATGGGATGAAAAATAATAAGTAATACTTCCTTTCACTATGATACTAAAAGAAGGTAAACTCTTTAATCCAGGCATGTGTATATTTCATATAGCAGTGACATAATATTAGCCTGAGGTACGTACATGACACCAGGCTCTTGTGTGTGGGGTTGGAGCTGAAAATGCAGCAGCATTTTCTCTGCACTTAATGAGGCTGAGTCTCCTTGACATTATTCAGGCAAATTTGTCAGATATTATTATACCTATTTATAAACTTAAGAATTGGAGTGACACCCTGTATGGTTTGCTTGCATTTCCATGTGAGCGTATGTGTTTTTTAAACAAAATAAATATTTTGTTTTGTTTTGTTTTGCTTTTTTTGCCAAAAGTATTCAGGCACCATACCCTTAAAACTGCCTTGCTACAAATAAAGTATATGTTTATTCATTAGCTGTCAGGCACTTCTGGGCTCAGTACCCACACACACAGGCTGTTTAATGTGGAGTTTAATAACATTCATGTAGAACCAAGCTGGGGACTATCTTGGTGGAGAAAAATCCTTACTGACAAAACATACTGTTTTGCTTGTCTTCATCCAGAAGTGGAAAAGCCTGACTAGGATTTCTCTGCTTTATCTAAACACTGCCATGATGTTGATAAAAAAAAGAATATATATATATATATATATATATATATATATATGTATATATATATATATTCACACACACATATATATAAAATGCACTGTACCATCATGCTAGAAATGAAGAGTGAACCCAGCCAGACGATTTGAAAGAAAAATTAGCATATTTTAGTTTTCCCCAAAGCCCAGCAGAGATTTAACTTGAGCTATTTTTTAACCTCTTTCCAAATGATTTAACTTTGTTGTCTCCTAAGATATAGAGTTGTTTGATCTATCTAATTTGCAAGACACACAGTTGATAAGCTGTTGAGCAGAGAACTCATTAGGAAAGAAAGGGTTCATTGGACTGCAGGAGAAATAACAAAATGAACAAAGAAAAGAAAGCAAATATTCTGCTCTGTCATCCAGTGGGCTTGTACTGTGTGGAGAGAGTTACTGAAGTTATTTTCCCAAGGCCAGGCCAGCTCTCACTGACTTCTTATTAGAATCCATAGGAAGACAGGGCCATGACAACTCATTCTAGAATGAGGGGTGGGAGAGGGGTAGGGATAGCTAAGCTGAACTGTGAGACACAAAGGGACAACTAGCCTCAGGAGGTGAAGAAATACCCTTTAGGGTGGTTCATTACTTAATCATACTGTTGGTTAAGCTATTTGTGAAGGGTTGCTAATTGAGATAATTAACTTCATTTCCATTTTAGAATGACAGGCTTTCCTGAGGCTGGTGATATAGGTATACAATTTTCTAAGGGTGTGCCTTTTGTGTATGTGTGCAGGGGAGTGTCTTAAAGAGAAAGTAGGATGAAGAAGCTTACGATTTCTATTGCATAAATCCCTGCTTGGAATGGTTATATTTACACAGGTAAAATTCTTTCGAGTAGGTTGAGCTACATTATCCTCTTGAAGTCTCCGTTGCTTGTTTATAAAAAACAGTATCAAGCAACTCATGGCTTGGTTACGAGCATTGGATAAGAGGATATGTGTAAAGAATATTTTGTTATCTATATAGGAACAAATAAGTATCAGCTCCTTTTTTATTCTCCACCCTGAGGCCTACGTGAATAGCCATCTTTTTCTGCAACATATCCAGGATGAAACAAGCAAAAAAATAAATAAACAAATAATCTACAGTAAGCTACTGAACAGGAGAACTAAAAGCTTACTCTACCTTCACCCAAATATATAATGAGGGTTGGAGTCAGGTAAAATGATGGCAACATATGGTTTTAGCAGATGGTTAGTTTTCAGTTTAGTTTCCTATCCATTCTACTCCAATTATTTTCCATGCTCCAGGGTGGTGCAATAGGGACACAACACTACTAATAAGTCAAACTTTGGACTGCAAATAAACAGCTCTGTCTCTTTCATCCTTTTTCTTTTCAAGATTATTGAACTAATTAGTTCAGAGCACCAACATGGAGAGAGAATGCCTAAAAATAGATAGTTTTATTAAGAGCCTTGGGGAAATACTTTACTGTAATTTGCTTTCCAGATAAATTTTTTATATAGATATACAAGAACTATTGCTCAATTATAATAAAATCCCTGTGGAATTACGCGCGCTATGGTAATCAGCGTGAGCTCCTTCTGGCTCACCTGTTATTACAATGAACACCACAGTGTTGTGGTGAAGGGTCAGATAAGACAGAGAAACAGATGATGTAGGTAACGAGGAAGCCAAAACTGAAGAGAAGATAAGCTAAAGACATCAATAGGTTTCAACTGAGAGAAAGGAGTGGAGGCTGAGGTTTTGTGCAATGAAACTTCTTTGTACTTTAAAGCTCACTTCCTGAAAATGTTGCAATAGCATTTCAATCTCCAAAGGAGTAAAGTCCTACTCTGGGTAAGGAAGGAGTAAATGGAAATTGCAGAAAGATCATTTTCTTCCCAGAACAATATAAAAAATTTGGCTGCTTTTTCTGGCAGAGAAATGTTGAATTATATTTATTTTTTTGTGTAATATATTGCCTTTCTATGAGATAAGTCTTTAGGGAAATGAGCCAACATCCTTTCCCACCCTTACTAGCTGCCGGATTATTTTATTTGTTCTGTGAATTTGAATTTGCTAGAAGTTATCTGTTGCAATGGGCCAAGTAGAAGAAATTCAAGTGGTGTACCACAGGCAATCTCAATCAACTCAATGTAACTGCAACTTCTCATGGACTCTAGACTACCATTTCCCAAATCCTTCATCAATGGTCAAAACAACTTAATGCGGAGTTCCCTTCGTGGCTCAGTGGTTAACGAATCCGACTAGGCACCATGAGGTTGCGGGTTCAATCCCTGGCCTTGCTCAGTGGGTTAAGGATCCAGCGTTGCCATGAGCTGTGGTGTAGGTTGCAGATGTGGCTCGGATCCCGCGTTGCTGTGGCTGTGGCGAAGGGCGGCAGCTACAGCTCCTGTGAGACCCCTAGCCTGGAACCTCCATGTGCCGCAGGTACAGCTCTAGATAAAGGCAAAAGACAACAAAAAATAAAAAATAAAAACAACTTAATGCTATTTAGTTTAATTTTATCTGATAAACATGCTCAGGTCTGGACAGCACCTTAAAGAAGAGTTCTTCAAGAAAAAAATTAACCCAGAAATAATGTTAAATATGATTCACCTTTCCCAGTCAAGTTGAACCCATGGGGAGGATATTTGATGAATGAAGGGGAACGGGATCCTGGTTCATTTTTAAGAAACTCCATGTTTCCATGCTCTTTCTGCCAGTTTTTCTGCAGTAGCATCTGAAACCTATTCCAAGTGGATCCCCATATTGAAACATCATATTTATATTCTTACACTATTAGCCTACTGCTGATGTGTGAATGATCTGTTGCCTTTTTTGATCTATAATACTTACCTCTAAGTTTTATACTAAAATGCTCCCCAGAAACTCTTCATACACAGTGAACAGTCTCTGAATTATCCTGTCAGTAATGGTGTAAAGTAGAACCACAAGTTACTTTTCTATTAAAACTAATTGTTAATAATAAGTGCATTAATTGAAGACATTGTAACAGGGAAGAACAAATCTGACTCCGTGTAAGATCTGTTCCTTTTATGGATAAGCAATGAGATCCTGCTGTCACTTTTCTGTACAGTAGAACACTGTAAATCAGCTATAATGGAAAAAATAAAAGTCATTATACACACACACACACACACACACACACACATATATATATATATACACACACACACACACACACACAAAGATCTGTACCTTTCACTTTTACCTTTGTGCTCTGTTGCCTATTCTGGCTCTAGACCTTTTGTAAAAGAATGTTGCTAAAAGCCTGAAATACACAGGATAACCTATTCTCAAGGCTCTAATCTTTGAGAGCATAATATTTTCCCACTCATATACAGATAAAAATTTGCATAACAGAGAATGACATTTGTTTCACTGGAGGTTTATAGAAATATTCTGACCTAAGCTACATGGACAGCTGCAAGAACAAAGGATTCCAACACCAAGAAGTTTGCAACAACCAACCACACTCCTCCCTCACCTTGCCTTTAAAAATGTATTCCTGAAACCCTTTGAGGAGTTCTGGGTTTGGGGGGCACAAGCCACACATTCTCCTTGCATGGCCTTGCAATTAACCTTTTCTCTGTTCCAAACTCTAATGACTCACTGTGCATTTGGAATTTGCATTTGGTAACATTGTGACTAGAATTCTAATCACATATAATCCACTTGTATCATAAAAATTTTTCTGTAATTTTGCTTACTTCTCTAGCACTGTAGCCATTAGAAGTAGGTCTGCTATACCATTTGGATGAAAATAAATATTAGGAGAACAAATGAGTACTTTGTTAAGAGCTTCTAAGTCTGCAAATGTTACATAAAATGCTGCTTCATGAATTATCGACAAATTTGTAAGTGCTCTTTCCTGCATAAATTAATTATATATAGATACCACCCTCATGGTCTTACGGTTTATTTGGAGATTAAAAAAAAAAAAGGTAGATAAACAATAAAGCCATCAGTGACAGGTTGACATTAGAGAAATATTAAAAGATAGTATTATGGAAATTCAGGAGAGAGATAAAATGATTTAAGAAAGGCTGCTGAGATATGAAGTTTATGAACAGAACCTTGAAAAACAGGGAAGATTTAGTGTGGTGAGAAGGGCTGTAATAAGACTCTGGAAATGGGTTCCTAATTTCAAATTCTAGCTCTGTCTGGTGAATTTAACCACTGCCATGGGTGAAGCTACTTAACGACCCTAGGTGAAACAGCAGTGGTAATAGGTTCTATTTTGTAGAGTAGTTGTGAAGATATCTTCGGTTACTGTATGGATTTTCCTGATAAAGGCACAACACCAGATTCACTTTTAGTGACCAGCGATTTAAACTTCACTGCTTAGCAGACACTTTTTAGTGAAATGGGATATGGGAATTACTCAGAGAGCATCATTCACAGCACGTGGAAAAGGAATTGAACACCAGATCATGTTCAGTTTGAATGTGTGGTCCTAGTCTCTGCCAAGAGCTTCAGCGACTGTTGTCTCTTTGCACTAGGGACCCACCTGAGCCTTAGCAGTATTTATACCACCTGGTGGAAGTCACCATGATGTTTGCACCATGAGGTAGTAGCTCAAGACATCTCATGGGACAATCAGCACACTGGACAAGAGTGTAAAACCCCGGTGGAGAGTGTGATGAGCACTGAGGGTCTAGATTTTTAGATTTAGAAACCTGTTCTGTTCTTGCAAAAGTCCCTCTCATAAATATAACTTCCCTTTGTGTCTTTAGGAGATGGTTTACACAGTATGTGATGGATTTATGGCAAAGACTACCTCATTTGAGATTCCAGGAGGCAACTCTGAAGAGTCCAAAGCTTTCTTACTTTCTCAAGGACCTCCTGTGTAGTACAGGGTAATCTACTCTATACAGTGTAATAACCTATATGGGAAATTAACCTGAAAAGAAATGGATATATGTATATGTATAACTGATTTACTTTGCTGTGCACCTGAAACTACCATAACTTTCTTAGTTAATCATACTCCAATAAAATTTATGAAAAAAATTTCAAGGAACTGCAATTGAAGTGGCCTGAGATACCCAACACCTAGAAGATCATGCTTCATTATCCTCATTGAAGGTAGTATTGAATTTCTTCTGACCTGATGTCTTTCTACCCTGAAATCTCTAGCCCAATTTGGTCTTTCATATCAAGCACAAAGACTTACGTACATTTTGTCTGGTTCAGCAACCTCTTGAGGAAAGTGGCGGGGCTACAGAAATGATAAGTGAATGTTCTTTACAATTAATAGCACTGCAGTATGTTTATTTGTGCAGCTCCATCCCTGAGCAGCACAAATATAAGAAATTATTGGCTCTAAATGATGGGCATGAAGGAAGCTGCTGTTTTTCCCTTCAGTTGTTTAAGCGAAAACTAGAACACTCTTATTTATAGATTTAACTCTTTGGAAAATTAGAACTTGCTCACAGTGCAATCATTTCGGTCAAAATGAAAATGAAACATTTTAAAAGCTAGGTTCAGTTGAGTTCAGTGTACCCTCTGAGATTAAAAAAAATATGCCTTAAAACTGGTATCAGTGTTGTTATTATAAAGGATATCATTTTAACTTGTAAAAGAAATCTGTGTTCATTTTAAAATTCATTATTCTCAAATAAATTCCTCTCAGTGAAATGTACTATATATTTATTTATATATCAAATTTTCAAAGAAGGAAGACAAGTAGATTATATTATTAAAGGTGGTTGATTTTTGTTTCCTGCCACTGAAGAGAGAAAAAATCCTTTGATTACTAAAACGGCTTTACTTTGAAGTGGACAATAGAGGGCACTCATGTATTTCATATATAATTGTGCATAATTTTTTTTTTCTGCTGTTAAGAAATTGACTAAACAATTCTTAATGCATTTTAAAAAGGATTGAAAATGTAAAAATAATATATAACATTGAATAAACACATAACATTTTTTATAAATAAAAGCAAGCAGGAGAATACTTTTTGGAAAATAGCTATGCACATCACTTGAAAGGGATTTGCCAACCAAATTCAAATAAGAACAAATGCAAAACTCCTTTTCTACTGAGTTTGATTTTAATTCAGTCTGAAATAAGACAGCATTTAAAAATGATGCCGTTTAAAAAGAATGAGAAAGAACTCTTTCAACCCAAAATTTGGCCTATGCTAGATTTTCACTTGAAAAGATATCTTCTGACTGATAACATGGAATTAAAATTGCCAAAATTTAAGCCTTAAGACAATGGGATGGTCTCAATTCAGTTAAAGGAGAGGGCTGTTCCTCTCCTTTCCAGCTGGTTCCCTTGAACCAGCCCTTCCAAAGTGAGGTTGGAACCTGGAAGAAAAGGGATGCCTCAGCCCAGGAGAGAGGTGATGCTCTGGGTTCTTGCTGCAGTCGTCATTTCTTGTCTCCAGCTCCACTCTACTGTGTCCAAAACACCTTCCTGCAGAGTGTCAAGGAGTTTTGCAAATGAGTGGTGCCTACATTCTTCCTAAAATCTTTTAACTGTCAAGTGTTAAGCATAAAATCCTGGTAAAAATCTTCATAAAGATTTTCCCAGTGGACCTCAGAAAAAAAGAAGCCTGGGGACAGCAGACTTATCCAAAAATCAAGATATGGGGCAAAGAGCCAGAAGTAATCAGGAACTTCAAAGCAAAGAAAGAAATGGGATTTTTTTTTCTTCTACAGATAAGGGATTAGTCATTATAATCTTTTCCACAAGTATTTGGTTCGGAATTGGAGAACAAGTCATAACTTTTGCTGCGTTCAAATATTTTAATGTTTTTATGTTCTTCAAGTTTTGTCTCTTACCATGTAAAACATTTAAAACCACAGGGAAACAACGCTTTCTCCCTAGTCAGTTTCATGTTTTGATGAAGAAAGAGTGCTTTGCAGAGAGGCAGACACATTTGGGAATTTGGTCTTTTTGCGTATCGAGCCTTACCCTATTCACTTCAATTATCATAATAGCCACTGTTACTTCTGACAGCTTATCAATGGGAAATGGGCATTCAGGACAAAAGGAAGCAGTCATAATGGGAAAGCAAGATCGATTTCTTCATTCAGGATTACAACAATGGGCAGTTGGAAACAGTGAGTGAATGAATGTGAAGGTGACTTAGCATTTATTGAGAGAGCTTACCAAGTGTTTATCCAGTACACAGGATCAAGAAACCAGAAGGTCGCAAAGAGATATTAAGCAGAATCCTCATAAGAATCTGTAGCCACCATTCTCAAACTTTTGGTCTCAGAACACTTTTACACTCTTACAAATTACTGAGAACAATAAAATGCTTGTGTGGGTCATATCTTTCTATATTTATTATATTTGAAATTAAAACAGACAAAATATTTTTAATTTCTTAAAAAACAGTAATAAATATTTTCTTATGTAGAGTAACTATATTCCCCCCAAAATTATGGTTGACCTTTGAAGAATGCAGTCTTGACCCGCACAGGTCCACTTATACATGGATCTTTTTCAACAGTAAATACTACATACAGTACTACACAGTCTGTGCTGGTTGAATTAGCAAATGCAGAGGAACTATATATACAGAGGGTTGACTATAAATTACACTGGGGATTAACCTACAGGTTGTTCAAGGATCAACTAGTTATGAGAGTAGAATTGTCTTACATTTTGGAACATCTTTTAAAGCTCTGGCTTCATAGAGTGGAATTGTCATATCTGCATCTTTATTAACTCTTTCGTGATCTATGCTTTTGGTTGCAGTGTACAAAGAAAATCTGGTCTGAAACAGTTGTAAAGGGGAGGAGTAGTTTAATGGCCATTTTAGATCACTGTGAATATCATTTTTTACTATGTCAAACTTCAAAAAGTACGAGTTTCTTAAAGTTTAGTGGTCATATGGGGTCTGAAACTGTATTCATAAACATTTTTGTAGTCTGTTAACATTGTCCTATCTACACTTTGAATGTATTTTTTACACATGATTTTGTAACATCATGGTTTGTTATTTGGAATGTATTGGGTTTTTCTTTTATGTAGAGCTTCCAAATGTACAGTGGAAAGCAACACTGTACTCTCATGAAAAACTGAGATTTTTGTTTATTTTCCTTTTTATGGCTGCATGTGTGGCATATGCAAATTCCTGCGCGAGGTGTCGAATCAGAGCTGCTGCTGCTGGCCTGTGCCACAGCCTTGGCAACACTGGATCTGAGCTGCATCTGTGACATATTCCACAGCTCACCACAATGCTGGATCCTTAATGCACTGAACAAGGCCAGAGATTGAACTCACATCCTCACGGAATATATCGGGTTCTTAACCCACTGAGCCAAAATGGGAACTCCAGAAAATAAACTTTTAAAGGCAAATCATGTACTAACATCATTGCAAAGTTATCGACTTTATGGACTCTTTGAAAATGTCTCAGGGAGCCCCAGAGGTCCATACTCTTGGGGAACAGCTGCTCAGTGGTCTTTTTCACCTCTATAGTGTTTAAACTCATTTGTTGACCTTTCTACTCTTTCAAGTACCTCACTCGCACTATTCTGACCTTTTGATTCACACGTATGCCTTTTCTCATTTCAGAATCTTTGCTAACTCCTACTCGGACTTTACTAAGGTTTTAGTTTAGATCTTACTGTTTCTAAGAATCTTACTCTAACTTCCCTTAATCTGAAGACAGTGCTCTTTCCCATATGTATTAATCAAAACAATGACTTGTTTATTTTTCTGAAATTTCTAAATAGATTAAAACCCTTATCAGGTAAGAATTATGACTGAATTACTTTGTGACTTAGGTTCACAAAGTACCTTTTTAGTTAAAAATTTAGTCCTGTTCACTCTAGTTCTAGATCAGTGGTTTTTAATAAATCTATTTTTTTAATTTAAAGAATAATAACCAAGAAATGATAATATGGGGTAAAGGTAAAGAGACAATATTCTGCTGCATTAAATTCTACTTATTTGGAATCTTGATATAGCCCAAGTAGGTTATATGAGAATTTTTTCTTCATAGTCAAAGGCAATCTCTCTGTTAAAGCTTCCAATTCTTCAAGGAATAGTTTAGATTATACTTTCTCTTAAAAAATAAAAATTAAAAAAATGGCTCTTGACCACTTCCACTCAACAACTACTGCTCATTCCTTTGAACATATGTAGCCCTAAATATTTTCATACTTCACAAATTACCATGTATTCATTACCATATAGCACGGCTATTTGAGGGTCCATATTTTCCTCACAAGCAGTGAGCTTCTTGAAGGACTAACGTGTTCTCTTTATTTTTGGAGCCTCCCTGTACATTTCACATTTCTTGACATGTAGTAGACGACTAGTAATTAATTTTGACTGATTGATTTGTGATTGGGATCTTAGTCTTCTTCTGTAAAGGACAATTCCAAAGTAATATATCACTGATTTTGAACTTCGAGTACGGTCTAATTTTACACTTCATTATACAGAAGCTGAACACTGACAGACAATAGTTGTCTACATGAAAAAAACACATCCTAGTTTAAACTCTTCTTGAGTATGCTTTCACTGAATTGAACAGAACTGTGTGCCAAATAACATATAATTTTTGGACACATCTGCTTGTGTAAATGACAGTTGCAAGTGACAGACACCTAATTCAAAACATCTTAAGTAAAAGGAAGATTTATTGACTCATACAAATATTAAGAAGTTCATGGGTGGAGATGTTTGCATTTAAGCCTGATTAAATCCAGAAGGCCAAACAATAATAGAAGTTTATCCATCTTTTGGATTTATCTCAACATATATTTGTTTTTTCATCTCTCTTCCTGTTGGCTTCATTCTCTCTTACCTTAGGATCTCACAGAAGAGCAGATCTCTATGCTTATAGCCTACAGTCCAGAGCGCAAGGAATAGACACACTCTCTACAGCATCTACACTTGGGGTCTCAGTGGAAGCACTCTGATTGGTTCAGCTTAGTTTATGTGACCATCCCGCAGACCAATCATTATAGATAAAATATTGGAGTAGTAAGTTTGGATAAACTCTAGTCCTAGGCTCCTCATTACTGTCATTCCCAGTCTAAACATAACCAGATGGGATCAGAATGGCATTGGAGCCTACAGAATTAAGATACTAGACAGAAAAAAGTAATAAATATCAACTATGTCAGGGTTCACAGATTTTTCTACAATGATAATAAATTTGTATTTGGTCAAATCAAGAAGTATTTAACGTTGGAAAAAGAAAAATTATGTTTGGGTTATCAGATAGGAAAAGCGTTGTTACTTAGGGAGAAAATAATATTTCCTCTTTAAAAAATAACTAGATTACAAATTGGAACAAAAGATACTTGAATTTTATCAACATTTTGGCTGTGGACAGTAGGCATATTATTTACCCTGTCTGAGTTTCATTTTTCTTTCTGTAAAATTAAGGAATTTTGTATTATATTTTTCTCTCGTGGTTCAGGGGGAAAAAAAATCAGATAATGTATCTAAAGTACCCAAAATGGACTTGACACATAGGTGCATCTAATGTTAGATCCATTATCCTCTACAATATTATTATTTTCCTCTCTTCTTTCCTTCTTCTCCACTGCAAAAGATGAGGCATAAACTGGCCAGCTATAGGATAGTAAAGATCCAAATATGCCTGTCCCCACTTATCCTGTTCACTGTAGTTCTAAATCAGTGGTTTTTAACCGAGATTACACAATGAAGTCACTCAGGGAGCTCTCAAAACTCCTGATGCCCAACTGCACCCCAGATTAGTCATAATCGGGGATGATGACTCAAGCACTGTACTTTGTAATTCCCCAGGTGATTCCATTGTGTTGCCAAGGTTAAGAATGATTTCTCTCAATTCTTTGATTCTTTTAGTATATTATACACATATTAATGGTACACTGTGTTGTTAATATATACCAAGTTTGGGCTTCTTTACGTACTAGCCATATTTTATTTGCTGTATTCTGATGCTTTGACATCTGGGACCTTGCAGACCCTGGAAGAACTGTCAAATCATACTGCTGGTAAAGCACTCAACTACAAGCGTGGTTTTCAAATACAAACACACCAACCCAGGGTCCACACCCCAAACATTTTTTTTTTTTTAATCACATTCTAGCCACTCTCCACCTGTTCTAATCACCCCTGGGCCAGGTACCAGACAATTAGTGATAGTGTCTGTGTCTTAAATATGCTAAAATTATTCAAACTAGCCAACCCTAAACCTGCACAACCAGCATCACTTGTTCCACCTCTCTACATGGCCTGGCTTGCCTCCTCTGCTTGGGAACTGGGAGCAATAAACTATATTTTCAGTGGCCATCATTTCCTGTTGGATCTGTCCAGCCTTACTCAAGTTTCAATTGAGAGACAGTTAACCCCTGGACAACAGCAGGATTAGGAGCACAGGTCCTAAAATACATATATAACCCTCCCTGTTCGTGGTTCTGCATCCATAGATTCAACCAACTGGCAAGTGGTGTAGAACAGCAGTAAATAATGTTGAAAAAAAAAGCATATAAATGGATGAATCCTTGCAGTTCAGATCCGTGTTCTGTGTTCAAGTGTCAACTGTACTTTTCTTTTTCTTTGGCTGTGCCCACTGCATGCAGAAATTCCCGGGCTAGGGATCAAACCCTCACTATGGCAGTGAACTGCGCCACAGCTGTGACAGCACTGGATCCCCAACTGCTAGGCGACCAGGGAACTCCCAAACAGTACTATAATTTAAAACAGTTTCCCTCAAACAGACTGTAAGCCTTTTGAGGCAAGGGAATACTTTTCACATTTTCTTAGTATCTTCATAGTCCTTAATTTAGTGTGGCCAACGTTCACTTTTCAATAAAGATTGCTGCTTGAGTCCAGATTTAGTACATTATTGTGTTGCATTGAACACACTTCTCTGGAAAAGCCCAATGATTTACTCAAACAACATGAATTGCAATTTACTACAATTCCTCAAAAAACATTGATATGGGACAATGTGAAAGATTAAGATTCGAGTTTTCTAATTAATTCTGTACATTTCTTCCCTTTATATCTCTCATTCATATTCAAAAAACTAGGCTCATGATTTGATGTTTTAATAGCCTTTTAAAAAACAGGTTCTCACTTGCTTTGAAAGCCATATACATGAAGCCAAGAACCGGTTAAAAGCTGGTCACCTCATTAATACTTGTAGTGAAGGCCAAAGTCAGATTAGGATTCAGTCATCTCATTACTACTTTATTAAGCACCTCCAATTTAGTAGCCAGGTGAGGTATTAATGAGGTGACTGAGTTCTAATCCTCTTCTGGTGCAAGCAAAGGCACAGTGTTTAAGGCAGATGAGGACATGTTGTGAAAAATTCCCATTAGACATCAGTAATTCAACCCTAGAGGAATGCTATGCCTGTTAAGATTGTTAAGAATGGTAATTCATGCCTTCTGAGCATATTTCAGGCTTAAAACAGTGTTTTGCTGTATTATGTCACTTCACACACACAACTCTGTATGAAATATTCTATTACTATCATTATTTGACAGGTGAAGAAATGGAAACTTGGAGAGGTTAAGTGACTTAACCAAGGTCATACAGCAAATAATTGGCAGAAATTGTCCGCCTTCCTTTAAGGGCGATACTCTGCATTCCTTCCCTCTTACCCAGCCCTGTCTTACTATTTTGAGAACATTTCTTAGGTGATTTCTTTATGCACAGCTGGACACGAGAAGTGCTGAACTTTGGCAGTACTTTATAAACTGAGAGTCATGATATGTTTGTGTGTGATGAAGCCAATTTGGTGGTTCACAGCCACCACACAACAATTAAACAGAATAGAAATTTTTGGAGTTTTTTACATGCAGTGAAGATAAATATTTTTCATGAAGCTTTTCCTTTAGTTATATATATATATATATATATATATATATATATATATACACACACACACACACATATATATATATATATATATATATATATATATATATACACATACATACACAGGATCTAGATTAATTTCTTGCTTTGATTACAGGTTCAAAGCCATTTGAAAACACTAGTCTGGGGTTATAAATTAGCTGTAGAGGCGAAGAGGGGCAGAGTGCACTGCTTTGGAAGGAGAGGTCTGTATTGTTAGAATTATCTCCTTCACCAATGTCTCTTTGGGGAAATTTTAGGAGGGGTAAGGGGACAATTAAGAGCTGCAGGAATGGAACATGCTTCTAGAGCAGAAACTGCTTTGTAAGAAAAGAATGACTCTCTCATTTGTCCTTTAAATGTAGAAAGCCTCATGGTTTTTGTGGTTACATTTCTCAGCTTGTTAGGCTGGAAGTTTTTCAGCTAACATGGTTCATGTAGAGGCATGTGACTTTGATTCTTACATGATAAACCTGAGGGAGTCTGCACAGAGCAGGCTTGCTCTGTTATACTCTAATCCTCTTGCAGCAACAGACAAGATGTTTCCTTATTTTTGCAGCTGCTGCTGACTGTGGTTTGGACCAAACCACTATCAGCTGCAGAACTGACACAACTATAATTTTTAATACTAATAAAACTAGTATGCTTCAAGAAGTTAGGCAAAGTAAGTTGGACAAAATGTTGCAGCTTTATTTTCTGAATAGTATTTCTTGGGATGTTGGTTTTACTTTGAGCTTCACTTGGGTGGGGTGGGGGGTTTCTTTGCATTATTCCCATTCAAAACGAACAAAGCTGAACTCTGTACAACCTGACATACAAGCCCACACTGTCAAACTTGAGGTTTAATAAGGTAGGTAGCTGTTACTTTAAAACCAAACAAACATCAAATGCCTTCTATTTAACTCTTCTTAGAAGAAAGGAGAAAATTAGAAGACTGAAATTGGTTTGCATAAAATAGATAAGCAATGAGAACTTACTGTATAGCACAAGGAATATCTTGCCATAACATATAATGGAAAAAAATATTAATATATCATTGAATCACTTTGCTATATACCTGAAATTAACACAAAACTGTGAATCAAGTATACTTCAGAAAAAGAAAAAGGAAGCAAAACACCCGGAGTCTTAAAAAAATTAAAAGTGATGTCGGGCAAATGTCGCTATTGGTGTTTTCCTGGATACTCCATTGCAAGTTCCATAAGCATGTTGCCCAATACTTTCTCATCTTGCCAGAAAGTATATTCTCTTATAGCCTGGTACATGCACAGGCCCCCAGTAATGCCTACACATGTCCATTCTGACCTAATCATTTTATTAGTCCTGGTAATTGGAACACTTCTTATTTCCCCAGTAATGCTTCTCCTTGTAAAATAGGTACCCATCAAGTTGAGATTTTCAAGTGGTGACATGACAAGCAAAATAAGGCATCTTATTCCTATATTTCAAAAGCTGGTATTAAACCCAGGATATTTGGTTAAGTACTGCAGAGGTCAAACAGCTTGATCTCTTCCCCTGATCCATCCTAACCTCATCCCAGACGACATCATACAATCAATGAAGATCGTTCTGAAATCGATTCCATTAAAAATTGTATTCAAGTCATGCTAGATTAACATGTACACATTTCAGTGTTTTTATGTGAAGACCTGTTTGTGTTTTGGTCTCACACACAATCATACACAATTGCATAAAAGTACAGTGGGATTAAACAGCTACCTGATAGCAAAGGTCAGTAATTTTGTTACCAAAAATGTATTAAAATCCTCATGCACTAATAAATTACAAGATGCTTTTTCTACCATTTCTCTCTTCCCCCTTTTGATTTAAACACTCATAATAAAAATTCAAAAGAGAATACATTTAAAAGCAATACTAATTCCTTTGTTACTAAAAAAATTAAACATTCGAAGTTTTCCAAATTGTATCAAAATTTCATATGTGAAAATACTCCACAATAATAGCCAAAACTTGCTGAACAATCTGCCTGTCAGTGTGTGAAGTGAACAAGACTGACACCATTTGGATCATTTGCTATGGCTGCCACTATAAGTATGTTGTATAGAATTATGAATGTCATTATGAAAAAAAGAATAAGATGAACTTACTTCTTTTCATTGCTTATTATTACAAAGCCACATAGAACTTCATATTTTAAATGGAAGTCAGTCCATGTATTGATAAATAATCTTGTTGAATGTAACAATTTGTGCTAAAGTTTCAACTAAATTGAATAATTTTAGACCAAAATCCCTCTACCAATACCACTATTACCTACACCATCATTACCAAAAATGCAATTTGTGCATTCCTTCAAACTTTGTAAAAACGTATATTTATTGAGATTATATGACATGCTTTCCTCTATACCAGAAAAAAAGATACAAGCATTGCACTAAATGGGAAGGCAATGTGTGCTATTAGAAATAAAGTTTCGCAATAACAACAGAAACAAAAAAAAAACTAAAACAAAGAACACAAAACAACTTCATGTCTACTGGGAATCCCAGACAAAAGAAGGAAATCAAGTAGTATATTCATGCCCTAATAATGCAGTAAAATCTGCTGATAGCTACATGATTCTACTGAATTTCTCCTCCACTGTAAAATTCACTCTTGGGTGTTGCCCCCAAATATTCTATGCCTAACTCTGAAATAGTACCTATCATACAGTATCAAATGTGCCTATTTATGTTTCTGATTTTCTAATTTCTTGAAGAGTGATTAGATTATCTAATTAAATTAATCTTTGTATCCAGTGGCTGGTAAAAAGATAATAGATACTTAATTAAAGGGTATTTTTTTCAGTGAAATAATGAGTTCAAACTAATGCACACACACAAACAGAAACACACACACACATACATAATATATAAATACATTGCATTATACATACATGTCCGTATTTACAAATACATACATATATAATGCAATGTAAGTTACTAATGATATAACCCATTAAAGGCATTATCCCACCAGAAATTGTGTGTGTGTATCTGTGTGTTTCTCCTTCTTGAAGAGCAAGTTTCCAGAAATATCAAGGTGCAGTGGGGAACGAGGAATCACTTTGGGGTTGCTGAAGGCAGTTGCTTTTAATCTGAGTCCTAATAGTTCTGTGTATGAGGAAGGGCCTCTGTGGAACGAATGTGGTTGACAGAAAGAAAAGGTATATGAGGATTCTACCTCCATGAGTGGTAGCTACTGGAAATTTGAACTAAAAGAGATGAGTGCTTAAAGCTGTATCTCAAAAGCTCGTGTGTGAGGCACATTTTACCAACTTACAGGGAAAAGGAATCATCCCTCACAGCAGTAGACAAGTACTATCTGTTAGGATGTTTAAGAGAATAAAACAGCACAAGGTTGTGAGAAACAATGAAATGGTGACTCAGTCAGATTGGTGCTCCCTTGCTGTGAGTAAAATGAAGTGAGCCCCTAGAGTTTTTAGACAATTAAGTGAATACAATACTGGACTTCCTGCTAATGTGGCATTTAAAGACCAAAGAAATTAAAAAATAAAAGGACTGTGATTGTACTTGTAGCTAAATGTATGTAGCTATTCATATCTGAGTGTGCATGTGTGTGTGCACGTGCATGTGTGTGTATGTATGTTCATGTGTATTTAACTTTAATCACTAGTCAGAAATATGCAAACTAACTCTACTTA
Source organism: Catagonus wagneri (assembly GCA_004024745.2). NCBI lineage: Eukaryota > Metazoa > Chordata > Mammalia > Artiodactyla > Tayassuidae > Catagonus > Catagonus wagneri. Next base: position 1,977,217 of record PVHT020000108.1, read on the forward strand.
TGTTACTCAATTTCACTTGAAGAAAGAATGGCAGTGTCAAATGCGTCTTTCTAGATCACATTTGTGAGGTAAGTAAAAAAATTTATGGCTTAAACATGGATTTTTTAAAAATATTGGAGTCAGTTTCTATGAGACTTGCTGAATCATCACTCAAATATTTGAGAAAAGTTATTGTTATTATTATTATCATTATTGTCAAAGCAGAGAGCATGTAGGGAAGCCTACACTTTGCTAGGAATCTTATTTCCCCGAGTAAGAAGTTAAAGAGCTTGTGCTTCTCAATACATTTGGCATTCCAAGAAACTTCATAATACAAGAGGGAGAAATTAATCTATGAAAATTATTTCATAAAGGGAAAAGTGCTTATGTTTTTCTCAGGGGAAAACAAGTTGTTAGACTCAAGAGTAAATGGTCTGTGGGTGAAATACGCCTGGCCAGGGAGGGAGAAAAGTGGAACAATTGGGAACAAATGGTAAAAAGGAGAGCTCTGAGGTCACAGGGGCGGAGCCTGGGAGCTTGGAGGGAGGAGTCTGTGGCAGCTGATGCCATTACACTCTCTTCAAGGAAAGAACTGGGTGATAATGCCACCTGAACAAAACATTATCCCAGCAGCCAACTGCCGCCTATGAAAAGCCAAGGCAAACAGATGTCTACATCAACATGTAGACTATAAGTTGGTCTACAGCCATCTTGTGTCTTATTCCCATTTTCCCTCTCCTATTAATTCTGTCCTACTGGATGACAGGTAAGAGTGACACGTTCAATAACAGGAGCTCCAAATAATTTCAGAGAAAATGAAATATTTATGAAAATGAGGGTTGATAGGGCATATTTCTCTAAGTAACATGTGGGCGGGTACTTAGTAATAGGGCATAGACTCTGTCAAGAGCAATTGAATTAAATCAGCGGATTACTGAATGTTTATTGTGTTACCTAATGAAAAGTGGAATGGGCAAAATCAAGCCCCAACTCTGTTCACTATACTCACACTGCACTTGCTAAATATTTTCAAAATTCCTCCTCATGGTAAAATTATTATTTGTTTCGGGTCTCTCTGTCAACTAAAATTTGAGGCACAGGAATGTAAATAATAATAATTAATTATTATGTTTGCATTATCTAGCAAAATGTTATATAATGCATGGTGAATTTATTAAAATATTAAAAAGCAAATTGGTTTATTATTCCCATCTCCTAGTTCCACTTCCATCATTATGGGACTATGTGAAGTTACTCATGTTTGACATATTTAGAGTAATATCATTTTTGTCTGAAAATGTTTTTATTTTAGAAATCTTTTTTCTTGGAGTTCCCTTCGTGCCTCAGTGGTTAACGAATCCAACTAAGAACCATGAGGTTGCAAGTTTGATCCCTGGCCTTGCTTAGTGGGTTAAGGATCCGGCATTGCCATGAGCTGTGGTGTAGGTTGCAGACACGGCTCGGATCCTGCGTTGCTGTGGCTGTGGCGTAGGCCGGCAGCTACAGCTCCTGTTAGACCCCTACCCTGGGAACCTCCATATGCCGCGGGTGCAGCTCTACATAAAGGCAAAAAGACAAAAAAAAAAGAAAAAAAACAAACCGTTTTTCTTTAAAGAGATCAACTTAATTGAGCAATAATTTACAGTAAAATTCAACACTCTAAGACGTACTTTTCCATATATTTTAATGATACACATATAGGTTTCTAACCACTGCCACAATCGGGATATGGAGCAATTTCACTACTGCAAAAATTTCCCATAAAACCCTTGGCAGTTAATCCCTTATGCCCAACCCTGGCTTCTGGAGACCACCTCTCTACTTCTGTTGCTAGAATATGATGCAAGTGAAATCTTGCAGTATATACTTAAATGTAGCACAATGTTTTGAGATTCATCCTTTATCCTTGTATCATTATATCAGTATTTTTTTCCTTTTTTTTTGCTGAGTTTTTCATTTTCCGGATATACTGTGATTTGTTTATCCATTCAAGGGTTGATAGACATTTGTTACTTTGGTTGTTCTGAATAAGCTGCTGTGAACATTTTATAGTATGTCTTTATATAGCAATACAGGTTTATTTCTCTTTGATAAACTCCTAGGAGTTGGTTTACTCAGTCATATTGTAAGTGGATATTCAGTGTATAAGAAACCACCAACCTGTTTTCCAAAGTAGCTGTAGATTTTGCATTCCCACCAGCAATGGATGAGAGTTCCAGTGTTCTCCATCCTTGTCAATGTTTGATGTCGTCAGTCTTTTCCATTTTAGCCATTCAAGTGAGTTGTGAAATGGTACTCCATTTTGTGATTTTTTTGCATTTCCTAATAACTAAGGACACTACGCATCTTTTCAGCTTGTTATTTTTATGTCTTTGGAAAAGTGTCTATTCAAAACAAAATTTTAAATACAGCTGTTTGTCTTCATATTACTGAGCTGCAAGATTCTATGTATTCTGGAATATGTCTTTTATTACATATTTTATATAATATATAATAATATATTATATATAGTAATATTATATATTATATATATATATGTATGTATTATATAATATTGAAAACAACATTTTCTTTTGTTGGTGCCTTGTCTTTCACTTTCCTAAGTGCCATTAAAAAAAATATGTGCTCAATCCAGGGTCAAAGGATTGTCTCCTATTTCTTCTAGAAGTTTAATACTTTTAGCTTTTGTATTTAAATCTATCATAATGAATTGTTAGTGAATGTCTAGATATGCTGTAAAATAAAGATCAAAGTTTCTCCCATAATCTAGCTGCCCTCTTTCTGCCTTCACTCTGCCCTTACTCTGCCCTCTCTCCACCCTTTCTCCTGCCCTCTCCTGCCCTCTCTTGCCCTCTCCTGCCCTCTCCTGCCCTCTCTCTGCCCTCTCTCACATGGATATTCATTATTTTAGCATTATTTGTTGAGAGGACTATCCTTTCCTCATTGAATTACTTCATCTATTTTTTTAGGTTTTTATTTTTTCATTATAGTTGATTTACATTGTTCTGTCAGTTTCTGCTGTACAGCAAAGTGACCCAGTCATACATATATGATTTTTCTCACATTATCCTCCATCATGTTCCATCACAAGTCATAGGTATAGCTCCCTGTGCCATACAGCAGGATCTTATTAATTATTCACTCCAAATGCAATAGTTTGCATCTAATAACCCCAAATTCCCATTCCCTCCCCCTCCCCGTCAGCAACCACAAGTCTCTTCTCCAAGTCCATGACTTTGTTTCTTTTCTTTAGAAAGGTCATTTGTGCTGTTTATTAAGTTATAAATATGTGATATCATATGGTATTTGTCTTTCTGTTTCTGACTTACTTCACTTAATATGAGAGTATCTAGTTCCATCCATGTTGCTGCAAGTAGCATTATTTTGTTCTTTTTTATGGCTGAATAGTATTCTATTGTGTATATATACCATATCTTCTTAATCCATTCATCTATCGATGGACATTTAGGTTGCTTCCATGTCTTGGCTATTGTGAATTGTGCTGCAGTGAACATAGGAGTGCATGTATTTTTTTCAATAAAAGTTTTCTCTAGATATATGTCCAGGTGTGGGATTGCTGGGTGATATGGTAGTTCTGAGCACTACTTATTGAAGAGGCTGTCTTCTCCATCATATATTCTTGCTGTTTTTATTGAAGATTAATTGACCACGAGAGAGGGATTATTTCTGGGTTTCTGTTTTGTTCCCTGATCTATGTGTCAGTTTTTGTGCAGACCATATTATTTTGATTACTGTAGCTTTGTCATATAATCCAATCAGAGAGTGTGATACCTTCAGTCATTCTTTTTTATTTGTTTTCTTTTTGCTTTTTAGGAAGTTCCCAGGATAGGAGTTGAATTGGAGCTGCAGCTGCTGGCCTGTGCCGCAGCCACAGAAATGCCAGACCCAAGCCAAGCCAAGTCTGTGACCTACTTTGTAGGCTTGAGGCAATGCCGGCAATGCCAGATCCTTAACCCACTAATGAGGCCGGCATCCTAATGGATACTAGTCAGGTTCTTAACCCACTGAGCTCTGGCAGGAACTCCTTCATTCTTTTTTATTCAAGATTGCTTTGGGATTTGGGGGTCTTTTATGATCCCATGTAGACTTTAGGATTTTTCTAGTTCTATTAGTATTACAGATTTAGAAGTAAATGATATGATGTTTCTTACAGGATCATGTGAAGGAAACAAATTCTATTAGTATTATAGATTTAGAAGTCAATGATATGAAGTGAGATTGGAATTCTGTTTTTTATGCTTTATAATAACACACTAATATTTCATAAAAAGGATATATATGCTATAATGTAAAATTACAAATAAGTATTAAAAATCAATAAAACATTTTATATGGGTATTTTTGTTATTGTGAATTCTACAGAAATGAACTATAAATGAAAACAACCTGGAAGAGAAACTCTCTTGTGTAAGCAATTTAATAATAATAGTTTGAAAGCAAAGCTTGTGTTACATCAACAAATAATAGTAATAGGAAAGATGTGGATAAGAAAGTAAAGATATGTTGGATTTCCCATCTTACATAGTGTAGAAGTAACCTAAATCTTTTCATTTCTGGCTTTCATATTTATAAAAACAATATTTAAAACATTTTTGTAGTACTTAAATTTTATTACTAGTAGAACAAAAGCAGTTTATGTAACTACCACATTTCTGCAGCATTTGAAAGAACATGGTTCATATGTCTTGTCTATGTGTGTGTATGTAAATATATATGTAACCACATATACATACCAATGAGCAAAATCAATGTTACTCCTCAATTAAATGAAAAGATAATTACATTTATTTAAAAAACTACATACTGGCTTAAGTATATTTACTATAAACAAAATGTCAGAGAATGTCAACCACAATCAGAACAGCAAAGGATGCTCAAGAATTATCAAGCAAAGACAAGCAAAAAACATGTGGAAGTAAGGCAAAAAACTTAAGCAGGACAAGATAGATGTCAATAAAATGTATACACATAAATGAAGAAAGAATAATGACATATATTGATAGAATGAATAAGCTAATTTCAAGATAAGGCCAAAAAGAAAAAAACCTTAGAAAATAATTAAGCAAAACCTAACAAAAAAAGAAAATAATTAAACAAACACATTGATTTGAGTGACATTACACACCCATCTCAGCAAACTGGCTTAAAAATAAATGATAGGAGTTCCTGCCGTGACTCAGCAGGTTACCAACCTGACTAGTATCCTTGAGGATGCAGTTTGATCCCTGGCCTTGACCAATGGGTTAAGGATCTGGCATTGCTGTAAGCTGTGGTGTAGGTTGCAGACATGACCCAGATCCAGCATTGCTGTGGCCATGGTGTAGACGGGCAACTGCAGCTCCGAAGAGCTCTAGCCTGGGAACTTCCATATGCCGCAGGTAAGGTCCTAAAAAAAAGCATAAAAATTAAAAAAGATGGTCATAGAAATTTAAGTCATACAGTTGCTGAGGTTAAACAAAATGTTTATGAATGTATATATAATATATATGTTATATATATAGCATATTATATCAGAAGTCATAGCCTGTAACTTTTTTGTGTGTGTGTCTTTTTTTTTTTTAGGGCCACACTCCTGGCATATGGAAGTTCCCAGGCTAGGGGTCGAATTAGAGCTGCATATGCCAACCCACCACACAGCCACAGCAACACCAGGTCCCAGGTGCATCTGGGATCTGTACTACAGCTCACTGCAACATGGGATCGTTCAACCCACTGAGCAAGGCCAGGGATCTAACCCATGCCCTCATGAATACTAGTTGGGTTCATTAAGGCTGAGCCAGTACGGGAAATCTGATAACCTATAACTTAAATATTTCAAACTTTCCAGAGTAGAATCATAAACATCCAAGAACCCATCATTCATCTTCAATAACTGTTAACTCCTAGCCTATATCATTTTGTCACACTCTGGATTATTTTAAGACAAATCCAAGGCATCAAACCATTCCAACAAATAACATCTACTTTTCATCTCTAATGCAAAATCTCAATAACGTTACTACATTAAATATGAACAATTATTACTAAATGTGATCAAATATTTTTTTTAGCAATTAAATGTCTCCAATTGACTCATAACATTAAAAATTATTTGTTAAAATTAGAATGATTGCAAATTACAAAGAAGGTAAAAGCTACAATCAGAATACCATCTGCACACTCAAACACAGAAGAAAAATTCTAGAAGGAAATACATCAAAATGCTAAGAATATTTTTCTGTGTGGTAAAATTAAAACTTCAAAAATTATCTCTTTGTATAATATAACAATTTACTAAATTTCCTAGTAAATAATCAAAAGACCATTGCAGCTGTTCGTTATCTTGATTAAACTAATGATGCACAGTTAAGCAAGATCAATTTAATGCATTAAGAACAGTAACAGGGGAGTTCCCGTCGTGGCGCAGTGGTTAACGAATCCGACTAGGAACCATGAGGTTGCGGGTTCGATCCCTGCCCTCGCTCAGTGGGTTAACGATCCGGCGTTGCCGTGAGCTGTGGTGTAGGTTGCAGACGCGGCTCGGATCCTGCGTTGCTGTGGCTGCGGCGCAGGCCAGTGGCCACAGCTCCGATTAGACCCCTAG
>PVHT020000108.1:1983899-2148802 GCA_004024745.2 Catagonus wagneri
AACCATCATGTTCATTAAGCTTCAGAAAGTAACTCCCCTTAACCACCTGCAATGTGATTTCAGATTTATTGCAAAGCAAAGTCTAGAAACAGTTAAAGTGATGTTAGTAAAAAGTATGTATATTTGTATTACTATGCTATTTATATCCAAGAAGCTCATTTCAGGAAATAGTCTAGATACTCAGTGATATGTTTGAACCATAAGTCTGTTTCAGTTTCATGTCTTGTTCCTGCTAAGCTGATATTCCAGCATGAAATTAACTGCATTTAAACCCTTGGATTTATTTTTCTGTCCCTGGGCCTTGCCTGAGGCTTCTTAAGTTAGGGTTACAAGGATCTTCTATGTCGATTCTCTAGATGTGTCTCTTGTTTCTGTGGTATTAAGAGGTAAAGTGAGTTGGCAGATGGAAAAAATCAAATACATGTAGGTTCTGACATTCCTTCCCTTTGTCCTTGTGCGTGCCTACGCCCCCACCCCCCCAACACACACATCTTCTTTGTTCTCTTTTCTCTAAGGACCTCTTATAACTCCGAGAATCTAAGGACATTTCTCTTATATGGGCCTCAAAGACTAGGCTGAGGAGAAATACTTCAGGGAGGAAAAGAGACATATCTTGCATATGTCTAATGCAAGAGATCTGATTTTCTAGAGATCTAATTTTCTCACAATACTACTCTGTTGTTAGCAATCCAATGGGTTGTTTGCCTAGGTGTTTATATAAATTGAAAATTTGGATTTAAACTTTCTTTGCAAAGAAGACATATTTGTAGCACCGTAGTCCTAGAATTTGAGATTCATTCAGTCACAAACAAGTTGGGGAAGGAGGGTGAGTTGGCATGGATATGTTTAGGGCCAGGAGGAGGGGAAATTTCCATAGTTCCCTGTAAATCATGCAATATCAGTAATACTAAATTATTTTTTTAATTAAAAAATTAAAATTATTTTATTTTTGATTAAATTTTTGTTGATTTAGAGTGCTGTGTCAGTTTCTGCTGTACAGCATAGTGACCCAGTCATTCATATGTATATATTCATTTTTTAAATATTATTTTCCATCATGATTGATCCCAGGAGATTGGATATGGTTCCCTATGGTATACAGTAGGAACTTATCCACTCTAAATTTAATAGTTTGCAGCTACCAACCCCAAGCTTCTCATCCATCCCACTTCCTCCCACCCTCCCCCTTGGCAACCACAAATCTGCTCTCTATGTCCATGATCTGTTTCTGTTCTGTAGATATGTTACTTTGTGACATATATTAGATTCCACATGTAAGTGATATCATATGGTACTTGTCTTTCTCTGTGCTTTACTTCACTTAGTATGAGAATCTCTAGTTATGCCCATGTTGCTGAAAATGCCTGAATTGGTACAACCACTATGGAAAACAGTATGGAGGCTCCTCAGAAAATCAAATATAGAATTACCGAATGACCCAGCAGTCTCACTCCTGGGCATACATATGGACAAAATTTTCATTAAAAAGATACATGAACCCCTATATTCATTGCAGCACTCTTCACAATATCCAAGACGTGGAAACAACCTAAACGTCCATCGACAGATGAAAGGATTAAGAAGATGTGGTACATATATACAATGGGTTGTAGTAAGATCTTCTGGAATTGAGTAGGATCACACTTTAACTGGCTGATCCTCTGGAACACTACTCTCCATCTGCAGTATATTTGTTCTTCAAAGGCACGCAGCTAATACATAGCCGAGATTTCAAAAAAAGAGGTCTGGGTGATTTTCTGTAGCCTGCTTAAGCAATTGCTTACATGTATGTTTCAAGGGGTACCAGCAAAGACAGAGGACCCCAGCTGATCTTCTGGCCTGCCATGTTGTCTACAATAAGCATTATTGGAGAAACTTCTTTGAGTTATGGCAGTTCAGTCCTAATGGGAAGAATAATATTAAGCTATTCGAACCAGTTAAAATATTTGTGTTGTTCAGTTTAAAAGACTAGCTGACAATCATCTAGACTGAATGGAGCACAAAACACATACATTTCAGAGGAGGAGGAGATTTTGACATTACAAGAAAAGTCCTGCTCAGCTTGGACAGCAGGAATGTGGTGGCTTTCTTGAGAGAGTGTGGTCTAGTTAATTATTTCATTCTGTGTTTTGCTCACTTTCTTCTGGAAAATTCTATTCAATGTGTGTTTCTCTGCCAAAAAATTTAAGGTTTGGTCCTGTTTTTCTAGTCCCATACTGCTACCTTACCTTTGGTTTCTCAATTATGTTTTCTAACATCACTTATCTTTATGTCATGTGATTTTAAGCCTCAGAAAATAGTTTGAACATGGAACAAAGTAAATGTCTTGTTGTAACAGATTGTAAATATTTCCACATTAAAAACAAGATGCTTTTGTGTTTTGAATTCAAATTATAGGTAAGTTGTATAATACAATATAAAAGGCAAACGTATAACACCCTCATTTATACAACTGAGATGTAAAGCCTTATGTATACAGAAACACAGTTAGGTTTTATCTGAGCAAAACCTTTATGATGGCTTTTTTCTAGAATACGATTTTTCTACAGTCTGTATGCCCAGAATCTGACTCTCAAATAAATACCGAAGAGAGAAATGTAGTGAGAGAAGGAAGTTAACTGCCCTGGAATCATTACCTCAGCTTTTCTTTGAGTGCTACTTAATGCATGCTCACTAAAGACTTAAACCTACAGACCTTTCAAAGAATGAGTTCTTCTAGTTTAATATGACAAGTGAGAAATGCTGATTCATGGCTCCAATTCCCAATTCTAACCCTTTAACTTGACTTCTAGTTGAAAAGTCCATAAATAGACATTTTAAAGACCAAAACTGGTGTTGACTCTATGAAATAAAGAGGAAATAACATGTCAAAAACCCAGGGCAATTGGGCAGTAATTATATTGTCTTTGCAGGCCATCAGTATGTTCAGTCTTCATGATCCTCAATAGGAAAGACAGCCCCAAAGGCAGCATGACGCTGAGCTATCAACTGTCTGTGCCTGACTTTTAAAAATACTGACAGAACTCAGCTCACACAGACTTTATTTCATCTGGGTCATTTTAAAAAATTTGGTCTTTTTCTAAAGCACAGTGAGAATCTGTTGAAGAGTTTGAACAAGGGGGAGATTAACAGGTTCAAATAATCACAAAGGCTACAGTGTAGACCGTGGTTTGTAAAACAGAAAGAATGTGTTCAAGATTGAGAAGGATGATAGCACTGGAGACTGGAACAAATGGAGAGTTTTAGATTTCTAGGAGGAAGTAAAACAGGGAAGAATTGAAGGTTGATTGACTATAAGCGTGTGGCAGAATAGGAGAAGTAAAAAAGAAAATAACAAACACCTAACTAAAAGCTGCAAGACAATGATTTAATTTAATCATTCCCACTTAAAAACAAAGATTAAAAAAGTCTATTAAGCAGGGATTAGAAGGAAACTTCACTCTAGTGATAGATCACATCAATCTTAAAAAATAGATAAGCTCATACAATATTTTTTCATAAAACATAGTTTGATACTATGTAGTTTCAATTCTAAGATGCCAATTATTTCAGAATTTAAGGTTTCTGAAATCAAAAATGCACTACAATCAAAACATTAACAATTTACTGGCCATCAGTCCAAAGACATATTCTATCTATCTTCACCGTAGAGAACAGGCCCATCTTCCAGAATAATTTCTCAGTCTCTTATTACTCTTATTGCTGTTTCTTGCTTTCTAAAGTCAAATACTCCTCTGTTAGTCTCCTAAGACTATCTTCTTTCCACAGTATTTTAATTCTTCTGTTTAATAAAGTCAGACAGAAGTATATTTAAATTTCCTATTTCCCTCTTATTTTTCACATCACCTTGATCAGATAATGTAACCTATGAGAATTTCAATTTCTTTATCTTAAATTGGGGATGAGTGATCACTGTTTTGGTGCTGAGAGAGATGCATTTATAAAACATCTTACATTACAACTGATGAATTATAGCTGTTCAATAAGTAGCAGTTATTATTTCACCAAGATGCCTCTCTATCATGATACGCTACAAAGAAGGGACTGGTGTTAAAGTCATATTAAAATCAACTTAGTAAGTACCAAACTCTACTCCTTACCGCCATAGTTTTTCTACAGAAGCTTTATTTCCTGATTGCTCTATTCCAGTTCATGTTGTAGACATCCCAGCATTCTTTTATTTCCCCAATCTCCTTAAAATTCTAACATCTGCTCTGTTGCTAAATCTTTCTGCGTCTATCTCCAAAATTTGTTAATATTGGCCTATAACTTTCCATTTTCATTTATTTTTATTAAGGTCACCATCAACTCTTAACCATCAGCAACTTTATTTACTTTTAAGGAAATGACACTGTTTTATAGATGTCACATGAGTAAGCACAAGCAGAGGGTACATTTTAACTCCATCAACAACTTTAAATCACTGGAGCAGACACCTAGAATGTGTTGCCCTCTTCTAATCGCTCATTATTCCTTGTTGGCATCTACCTTCCACCTGTAGCCATGCTGCTGTATACTATCTCAAAAATGTTGGAAGTTTCCCAATAAATATTCAAACTCACCATATAAGCCCATCTATGTCCTGTTTACATTCAACTCTTAAAATCTAACTTTCGGTTATTCTCCTCCAAGGTCTCCATATCTCAACAGTAAATCACCTGCTGCTTCACAAACACTCTGAATTTTCTTCTTTTTGAAAATTTGCATCCTTCTGCCTGGACATCTCTTCTTAAAATCAAGGGTTGAAATCCTCTATCTCAGACTTAAAAGTGTAGCTAAACTGCTTGTTCTTCCAGGATGATTTTTCCTTATTTCAGTCCATTTGACCGGCTGTAAAGAAGTTTCTACCTTCTCTGAAACTCCATAGCACTTTAGACCTCACGTATGTTCCTTTGCCTATAAGGATTTGCACTATAACTTTATAATTTAAGGTATATCTTCTGACTCAGGATTATTATGAAACGTGTAAGCGCTCTAGGAAGTTAATTTTATGCTGTTCAAAAAGACACTTTCTAGGTTTTTTTTTATAGCATTTATTTGCAGAAGAACATAAATGTTACCTAGGGAATGGACAGAAGTACACCACCATCATTCAAAATTTTCTCTGTAAAAATTCAGCCTTGGACCCACAAATAATATCTCACTTTGTAAGCAAGATCCATTACGCTCATCTTAAAATTAACTTTAATTATAATCTATCATTTTAAGCATGCTCCATGAGAGTATTCCTCACCTTACACCCAAAATGATTTATGAAAAGTGGCCTACCACTTATAAGGATTTCTGGTATATACATTGTCTTTATTTAATTTTAATTATTATTCCACAACAATATTTTAGTGCCCTATCAGACTTAGATCCTAGGCAAATTACCTGGCTATCTTATTTATACCATATTTTGATCTCTGGGGAACTTTCAGGTGGTGAAAACAACCATTGTAAAAAAAGATCCCGACTCTTTGAAGCAAAATGAATTATGTAATAAGTGATTACATGTTTTTAGTTGATACCAACTCAGTTAATACCTCAATTAATTGTTTGGGAGGGAATTGTGAGTTCAGTGGACATCTGAAGATATCTAATGATAATGCAATGATGGAGGGGAAAACCAGTTTAACTCTGAGTACCAATTTACTGCCTCCTTTAACAATTATAGCCCAACCTGACATATCTTCCTCTTCTCACTGATGGTTACCATTTCAATTTTTATTATTTTATTGTGACATCTAAATTTCTGGACATGAACTATTAATAACACCAAAGTTACATGCAAATAATAAGCTATTCTGAAGGATCTTTAACATGCACACATACGATATGTTTACTGTAATTGGTGTACTGCAGTATTTGTAGTGTGATATAAGGGTGAAAACAGTTCAGATTAATGACTCTCTCATCTTCCATTTTGACAGCCCCTTTTTCAAAGCACTAGTATTACCCACTTACAAAGTGGATTGATGCCAATGCTCAGAGCATTACTTCTTCCTTCAGTATGCCAGATGGTACTAAAAATTCAAAATATTTTCTACAACAGCTGTATCTTTGACAACAAAATGAATGCCGGCTGAAATACCACTGCTATTTGAAGAGAATAATGATCAGGCTCTTCAGTCTAATATTACTAGTCCCATTTTAGGGGCTAGTAAGAAATAAACAACAACAAAAACCAAAAACATAATTTGATTAACTCTTGCTAGATGTCAATCAGGTGTTCTGCCTGGTATCAAAAACCAGAAGTGTAACCCCGAGTACATTTATCATGGAACAGCTGCTCCTCTCAGAATGTGAATTACACCTTCCCCTGGAGCAACCATTAATCCATTAACACATTTTCACCACTAAGCTTTCCCCAAAAGCTTCATATTTTTATTTTAAGCTCTGTCTTTGAGGAAATAAATCTTTTAAGGAGGATTTGACTAGAAGTTAATCTTGAAATTCTTTAGATTGAAATAATATTATCTTTTTATTATAAGATTTAAAAGACCTTGTGAAGTATATGAGGATTTTAAACCTGGTTTAATATAGAGCTTGAAATATGTCACTTAAATTCAATTGTCTGATGAATTTATACATCTGATTTGTTCATACTCACAAAAAGCTTATGAGTTTGAAAGTCAGAGACTCAGAAACTAGAGATGATGATTATTATTCTCAGTACAAAGATAATTAAAATGCTGAAAAACACCTATAGTAAGATGGAATAATATTAACAAGGGCTTAATTATTTTCTGTCTTAAGTGAGTAAAATTACACACCAGGTAGGTATTTTATATGTTGTAAGAAAAAAAAGGAATACAAAAGCCTAAGCTTTAAAAGTAATAGGATATGTGGGTACTATTATATTTTCAATAGAAATTTTGCTTTAACAATAGAAAAATTTTGCTTTTAACTGATTCAATAAAACTTTAAAAAATAAAAGCAAGAATGACTGTTAGGTTATTTAGTGACCTGCCCTTATGAATTTAAGTCTTAGCTGAAGTCAAAGCATATTATTGCAGTGAAATAGATTGTTTTAAAACCAACTTCTATCCAATGGAATCTAAGAGAGAAAGTTTGATGAGGGACCTATGTAAAGTATAGATTAAGAAAATGTCTTACTTTGCATTTTTTCATTGGTAATTAGAGAAATCAGACTCCCTCAGATTTACTTTGAATAAGTTTTAAAAAAGCATTGGTAAAATATTCTTGAAAAGGAGATTGAAGACAGCCAATTGCAATTTAAAACCAAGGTTTCTCAACCTCAGAAATTTTGATTTTGAGGTTGGATAATTCTTTATTGTTAGGGGAGAAAAGCTGCCCTGTGTATTTTAGGATGTTTAGCACCATCTCTGGTTTCTCCCCAGTAATTGCTAGTAGCACCCTCCAATTGTTACAACTAAAAACATCTCCAGGTTTTACCAAATATCTCCTAGACACAAAATCTTTCCCATTTAAAAACCACAGTTTTAGGCTTAGAGTTTGCAATCCTCAGGTGTGGATTTTATTTATATGGATCAAAATAAGACAAGGAATAACATCAAATGTAAGCTCCTTGAGGGCATGGACCATCTTTTTATCCTGACTTCTTAGTACAATTCTTGCCAAAAAAGTCAATTAATAAAGGAGAAAAATTACAAAATCAAGCTGAAGGAGAATTGCAAAAATGTTAATTTACATCTGTAAATATCTTGAGCATATTTGTGAAAATTGATCAAAATTGTGCTAGACAAATGATGAAAATATCATTTAACTTAGCATCAGAAGTTATAGATATAGATAGAGATTTCATGCTCTATCTTAAACAGGAAATGTAGTTCTAATTTCCTTAATCTGTTGACTAAATTTTGATTCAAAATTGATACTAGCCAAAGATGACAGAACAATATACCAGGAATCTGTCTCCCTACCTAGGAAAAAAAAGTTGCATTGGCAGAATCTTTCAGATGTGACTCTTTTGGAACTCTAGAGTCTGTTGAAGGTTTGCAACTTCCAGAGAAAGACTTGAAGTAAGTTGTAGTTAATTTCAGTCAATTTTAGCTCTTAGCACAGTAGCAGCTCCCCTTCAGCACCACACATCCCCACTCAAACCACATGGCAGGCAGCTGTGCACATGTTCCTGGAGTAGTTTGTTCATAGCTAATGGGATCCAACTGGGGTAAAAAAGACCCTGTACTCCAAATATTGAGGATCTGTGCTCTGAGTGTTGCTTCTCATCATAGAGGTGCAGACAAAATGGGAGGGAGTCATTGTTGAATATCCCTCATTGTTGAACACCCCTCATTGTTGTAAGCAACCCCATCTAGCTGAAGTGACTTCCAGAGGACTTCAAGGGCCATTGCTCTTCCCTCACCTTCATTTTTCACTTTTGAGAATTGGAAATTAAAGATCAGGACATTCAAAAGCAATTACTCATAAGGGTAAAATGAGAATGTGACTATGTATGCCCAGGGAAAGACTCAGAAAAGACCTGTGAAGAACTTAAGTTTACACATCAAGCTGATTCTTGGCATGGAGACACCTGATAACAATCAAACAAAAATGTAATAACAGAAACCAGCAGATCATGGGAAAGGGGGAGAATTTATTTTTCAGAGTTATCACTCGATTATATTCACATTTCTAGTGTTCAACATCAACAACAAAAACCAAAAAACAAGGCATAAAAAAAAAACCAGGAAAGTATGACCCATTCAAAGGAAAAAATCTATAAAAATTGACTGTGAAAAATACCTAAATGCTGATAACTAGATAAAGACTTTAAAACAATTATTTTAAAAATGTTAAAAGAACAAAAGGAAGGTGTAGAGAGAGTCAAAAAATGATGTGTGAACAAAAGAGAAATCTCAATAAAGAGAAAATATAACAAGAAACTTAAAAATGCTAAACAGCATAGTAAGTGAAATGAAATAGTCACTAGAGGGATTCAAAGGCAGATTTGAACAGACATAAGAATTAGCAAACATGGCAATGGAAATTATTAAGGCAGAGGGACAGAAAGAAAAGTTTGATGGAAAGTCAACAGAACCTAGGAGACCCATGGAATATCATCAGGTAGTCCAACATATGCATCATGGGAGTCCCCAAAGGAGAAGAGAGGGAGACAATAAATAACATCAACAACCAAAAGAGGCAGGGTGGACTTGTAAAGAAGCAGAATTTTTATATTTTATTGAAGTTAAGCTGCTATAAAATCAACTTAGTATTATGACTTCAAGATGTTAAATGAAATCCCCATGGTAAACAACAGAAAAGTAGCTATAGAATATATACAAAAGGAAATAAGAAAGGAATTTTCCCAGCAATAAATGCTTTAAATGTAAATGAATTAAACTCTCCAATCAAAAGATAGAGGAGTTACCTTCGTGGCTCAGTGGTTAACGAATCCGACTAAGAACCATGAGGTTGTGGGTTCGATCCCTGGCCTTGCTCAGTGGGTTAAGGATCCGGCGTTGCCGTGAGCTGTGGTGTAGGTTGCAGATGCGGCTCGGATCCCGTGTTGCTGTGGCTGTGGCGAAGGCCGGTGGCTACAGCTCCTGTTAGACCCCTAGCCTGGGAACCTCCATATGCCGCGGGTGCAGCTCTACATAAAGGCAAAAAGACAAAAAAAAAAAAAAAAGAAGAGACTGGTAGAATAGATAAAAATGCATTATCCAACTATATATTGTCTACAAAAGACTATACTGGAAATCCAAACAATAAGTAGGTACACATGGCTTACAGAACTAGCTCTTCAAGCAATACTCACAGGTTGCTAAAAATAATAGGTCACAGGCTAGATTTGACCCATAGACTCTAGTTTGCCAACCCCTAGGCTAGATGACTGAAACATATAAAAATGTACCCTTTAAAATTAAGAAGTTTCTACTATGACCTATGCTATTAAGAAACATAGCAATCAATGACTTTCTTTGCATTTTGGAAGCAGGGTACATTACATTGAGGTAAAAATATAACATTTTTATCTTTATCTTAAAGGCTGGCTTTGTGTTCACAGAAATAAAAAGTGCTCCAGTTGGTTCAGGCTTCAATGAATGAAGTTCTTCCACTTACAAGGCACAGTGATTTCAATGGTTCTCAAAGTGTTTCTAGCAGATTAAAAGGCATGTGAAGAATTTGGCATAGTGGAGGGCCCTAGATTTCAGAGTTTAGCCTTAAATTCTTTGGCAACTATCTACTACATAGCACAGGGTACTACTAGATCTGATCTCCTGGGATAGACTATGATGAAACATAATATATGTAGCACTATTCACAATAGCCAAGACACAGAAACAACCTAAATGTCCATCAACAGATGATTGGATTAAGAAGATGTGGTATATATACACAGTGGAATACTACTCAGCCATAAAAAAGAACACAATAATGCCACTTGCATCAACATGGATGTAAGTAGAGACTCTCATACAAAGTGAAGTAAGTCAGAAAGAGAAAGACAAATACCATATGATGTCACATATATCTGGAATCTAATATACAGCACAAATGAAAATTTCCACAGAAAAGAAAATCATGGACATGGAGAAAAGACTTGTGGTTGCCAAGGGAGAGTGGGAGGGGGTGGGATGGATTGGGAATTTGGGGTTGATAGATGCCAAGTATTGCCTTTGGAAAGGATAACCGATGAGATCCTGCTGTATAGCACTGGGAACTATATCTAGTCACTTATTATGGAGCATGATAATGTGAGATAAAAGAATGTATACATGTGTGTGTAACTGTGTCACCTTGTTGTACAGTAGAAAATTGACAAAACACTGTAAACCAGCTCTAATGGAAAAAATAAAAATCAATATAAAATAAAAAGAAAAAAATAATACAAAAATTATCTATCAATCATCCATCTACCTATCCATCTGTGTGTATGTCTGTATGACTGAGTCACTTTGCTGTAAAGCAGAAATTGGGACAACATTGTAAGTCATTTATAATAAAAAAGAAAAAAGTAAAAGAAAGAAAAAAAAGAAAAGAAAGAAAAGCTTTAACCTAGTGTATGCTGAATACTAACTAAATGACCTTGCAGTCCAAAGTGCCCATGGTGAATTGGATACTTTATAGTCTATGTAGACATAAAATCAAATATTTCACATGGTACTTCATCAACAAGTAGAAGTGGAAAAAAATGGGATTAGATTTGAACTGGTTCTGTAGAAACAAACACATGTGTGAGCCAGTTGCTTAAACTTCTTGCCTTCTTATATCTGCTGCTTTGCCAGCCCTTATTCTACACAACTTATGTTTTCATGGGGGCATTCTCCATGATGAGATGACTAAGAAGGAATAATCTGACTTATTTTACAAATATATTTTCTGTAATATTCTGGCACCAGGTGGAAATGGTCTGTGGATGCATTAGAGCCCCATTAAATTATGATCATAGTAAATGATTAAGAAGGAGTATTAAAATAATCAATTGAAATATCTCAGTTTTCACTTATAGTGGGTGGAGAAATGATGGTCTAAATACACACAAATCTTAAGTCTGTGACTCATGAATTTTTAGGAAGAGATATGGAGATATGACTCCTAGAATCATCTTAGAAGGTGTCTCATGTGAATGCTGACCAAAAAGCTCACACTTCCTTTACAAATTCTATGGATATTGTTGAGCCTCATTTCTCAGTCAGTGCCAGTGGTTTCATTGGCACAGTAGCAGAAGGTCTGAGTAACGGAAGTTCATGCAGTGTAGTCTGGATGGCATAGAATATCCCTAGATCTGGACCCAATAAAAAAGACAGTCTTTCGTGTCCAAGGTAAAGTATTTTATTTTATGTAATATGGTTTGCCTCCAAATGCAAAGAAACTCATATATTCTTGTGGCTTTTAGTAGCAGAGGGCCTTGATGAAAAGGATCATATTCTCAAGGATAAATGATTTGCATGGACTAAAGGCAAAGGACTTGCTTTCACCAAGGCTGACTCAGTGCCATCACCAATTTCCCATTTTGCAAGCAGTAGCAACCTACCATGAATTCCCATTATGTCAAGTCCCCTAGTTAATCACCTAGCTGGTTGATTGTAACAGAATGCTTTCTCCATGTGCGGAAGTACCTATTCCAACTTGTTCTCATTAGAAAATATTTATTCTAAATGCAGTTTCCTTTTCCAGTCTACCATACTTCTTCCAGCACCATCATCAGTGGATTTACTAATGCTTTGTGTGCCAGTATTGTATCCCATAGCAAATATATTCTCCTCACCTTGCAATTAAAGTTTCAAGACCTAGAGCTAATGCTCATAAATTCACAGTTCTGCTGAAGACTCCATTTCCCCTAAGCAGCTGGCCTTACAGAATGGTTTAGTGCTTTGTAAAAGACTCATTTATCTCACCATCTGAGAACAACACCTTGTGAGGTTGATATGCTGCCCTGCAGAAAAGTGTATGTGTTCTGAACAAGTGACCAATCTATTGCTACAGTTTCTTCTGTAGATATAACACCAGAGTTAGAGAATTAAAAGGCTGACATGGGGAATTTCTCATACCATATCATATAACCGACTCACAAACTGTTTTTCTTTCTGTTCCTAAGATTCCTAGATCTGTAGTTTTATGTTTTTCAGTGAGTGACATAATCCAGTCTCTACTGCGTTGTAAAATAAAACTACCAGGTTATTATTTGGGCACATCATTGGCAGAAGAGGCAAAAGCAGATTTATGATATTGGTTGGGGTCGTTGATCCTTACTATCAGGGAGAGAGATGGGATTGTTGAAATGCAGTGAGGGCTAGAACTATACAAGGAACACAGGTAATCTCTGGGGTTACTTTCTTGTACTTCCCTGTCTGGTAGTAAAAGCTGAAGACTACTTCAAGATATACACGCAGATACATGTATATATATTCATGTGTTTATGTACATATGCTTATATACAATACATACATGCATTCCCTTGTTGTATATATGGTACCTGTTGGAATAGTTATTAAGTAGGTGGCATGATTGAATCAGAATCCTGATGAGATGAGAGGAGGAAAAGACATCATCCAAATTCTAAGGTAGATTTGCTTTCATATCCTAATGAGAAATTCAGGTGCTCCGTTTGTTGAGAGGGTGGGAGTGTTTGGTTTGTGTGAGCAACAGATGTATTATTGTTATGAAGGCATAATTTTCAAAATTGGAAGTATGAAGAAAAGGATGATTTTATTATTGAAATGGCTATTTGTTGGCTCTCTATGGGGAGAGAGGAGTTGTCTCCTACTCTATATAAAATCTAAAATTGTTACGTACTCACTTTTCCAGTCCCTGTGCAGATACAGTGGCACATTTCTTTGGGTGCAGTGATGTTAGAACTAGTTTTCAGTTTCTCAGGGTTAAGTAACAGGAGTGTGCAGAGTTATAAGGGTGATGTCCAGGGTGTGGCACCAGCTGTAACAGTGAGGCAAGCTGGACCAATGCTCATCAGTGCGACTGTTACCCTTCTGGCTAGTGGTGTGATGTGATTTTCCTGGGGTTCTAGCTACTCAGGTCTCTTTGACTGAGGGGCCCAGTTCTCAACGCTTCCATATGAATTATCAGTAGCTCTCAAAATTGTTTAAATAAATTGTTTTTACTGCTTAACAGGCCTGAATTAATTTCTGATTGTTGCTTTATGACCTTGATAAGGATACCAAATTTTTATTCGAAAGATTTTTTTTGCCAAATATTATATCATAAAAATGAAATTACAGAAAAATACATTTGTATTTTCTTCTAGTTTTTAGTATAGACTTTTATTTTCTGCCCAGCTGTACTAAAGTAATCAATGTGACATTTCTACTTTGCTTCATGGTAAAAGTTCTTCAAAGAGGAAGGGATTTATATAGTTCAACTTAGCTTCTCTGTGTCACAAACAAAAAATGTAAATTTTGAAGTCAAAGAATTTATTAGCATCTCTGATAAAGCATAAATCCTCTTGAAGTAAAAGTAATTATTAAATTATAGTCATTATTGTATCATTAGTCATTTTTCTAGTTTCTGAAAGTCTTGCATTCCTCATTAAAAGGGAAATAAAAATGAGAAAAGCATAAATTAATTCTACGATTTAGCAATTAAAAAGACATGCATTGTTTCAGTAGGTGGTCTGAGATTAAGCAAAAGAAGCTTCTGAAATTTCCTGGCAGAGTTTTTCTTTGACTATTGCTTAGAGATACACTGTAGCTCTTCCTGTCATCTGTTTAATGCTCTTGTTTCCAGGGTCACTCTGCTGTTTTCACTGAGGCCCTAACTAGTTTGCTGTCATTATAGGGGAGGAAGTTGTCAACATAAACCTATCTTTGATTTTTAATGACTGTCAACTTTGTGAGGACCTCAAAGCTAAGGTATCAGTTTTTAGATCCAGACCATTGTCATCATTCCAAACTTAATAGCTTGGCTTTAAGTTTAGTCATTTTCTGTAAGCATGTAGGATGCCCCCTCTCAAATTTTATGGGTTTGCACCAGTGACACAAGAGCAGATTGGGCACTTTTCAGCTGGAGGGTAAAGCGCCCAGGAGAATAACACTTGCACACCTGCTCTATATCCATCCACACAACGGGCACTTTTTATAGGCTCTATGGGGATTCAAGACAGAGCCCCCAAAGCAAAGGCAGAGATGAACACATTATTGTTTCTTTCTCACAGTGAATGGTATTTGATAGTGGAGTTTCAGGAGAAAGATGAAACACACACAAACTCTCTCTTTCTGTCTCTGTCTCTCTTAAAACAACTCAACAGTGAAGGTATGCTCTCTATATACTAATCATTTTTAACCTTACTCATTTAATGTGTTATGCTTCTCATAACAAAAACAGAAAGCAAAATCTGTTGGCCCCGTAAGAATGTGACTCGTAAGTGAGCAGATAGTGAAGAGAACTCCATATGTGGCATCACTGGAAAGAATTTGCTTTACTTCAGCAAACAGAGTGCAAGCGAAGAAATTTTACACCACCAAATTGCTCTTCAAATATTTTATTTTACCCTATTCTTTCCTGTTTTTAACAGGTTGCAAATTACTTGTCTTGACTACAAATATCTTAGATTGGTAAGGGATTGCCTATCTTAGGTATGGTTGTTTGACCACTATGTCAGAGGTTGTGGCCCCAAAAATAAAATGTTGGTGTCACTGCTTGATTTCTCATTCATGGACCCTCTGTAATTGTGTATGAATATCTTTACTGTGATATATGACCTCCATGGGATTGTGGTTTTCCGTTACAGAGAAACAAAAATCAATTGAAGTTTGAAAGTAAATATTGTGCAGGCTTAATATTTTAATAGGCCAGACTACTTGGATATTTCTAGGTGTGAGTTGACACTTCTAATGCAATGGAGGGAAGTCTTCACCGTTCCCTTAATGACACTAATATTGGGAATAAACAGGCAACCACACATTACTTTCTCAGGGCTGTTTTTAAGTTAAATTCTGACAACAACTCTCAGAGGGAGATTTATATTAGCTCCATTAGAAACGTACATATAAAGGGTTAAATAATTTATCCAAAGTCACAGAGCTAAGAGGTGAAAGGGTAAAAAGGGTCAATATTCAAACCTAGATGCATTTATCTTTGGTCACATGCTACAATTTCTACTTTACCATTCTATCTTTCCGTCTTCCCCCCAAATTTTTTTTTACTTGATGTCGAAGTAAATTCTTGTGAAATTAAAAGAAAAAAGCAGTTAGTAGTAAACATAAAAGGTAAGAGTGAATTGATGTGTATTAATGGAAAGGGCATTCAGATATTTTTTGACATGTTGTTGCCTAATTTAATCGTCACAAAAATCCTATAAGATGGATACGATTACTTTATTTTATAGATGGGGAAAATAAGCTTTAGAGAGTCAAAGTTACTTTCACAATGTTATATAATTAATAAGTAGGGGACCCATAACTTAAAGACTGAGCTCTTTCCACTAATGATACTGCTTTCATTAATTTTTTAGAAGTAATATGGGAGATAAATTTTGCACAGGAAATGACAGAACCAGTGTGTAGAGAGCTGAAGTAATCTCCTTTCAAAGGAATCTGCAAGATGTTAAGGAAAATGTATAGGTTTTAGGAGAGGACCAATACAAGCTCCATGTGTCTGAAATTGTTTTGTTCTAGTGTGATAGGTGGTATAAGAGTGTGAAAGGTAAACATTATAAGAGTAAAGAGAAATAAGGAAACCCTAGTGCAGACGTGCAATTTGTAGTAATGACAACAGAAGTGTATAATTTTTCATTTAGTATTTAGATGTAGGGACTTTGACATTCATATGTTATCACAATTAGTGTTTTAGATACAATGGAAACAGAAAAACTTGATTTTGAATATCAAATTTACCACATAAGTCACTAGTTTGGGGACTAGGGCAATAGAACCTACTGCTTTGAAACTCTCTGAGAAACAAAGATTACAAAAAATTGGTTCACATTTGAAAAACGGCAGTTTGGTAATGTGTATAAAAATGTAAAAGACAAATATCCATTTATGCACTGATCTTACTCCCAGAAATTTTCTTAGGAAGTTAAGCATATGAGAGCCAAAAATGTGTATCAGTATGAAAATGCATTAACCCAAAGAGCATAACAGACCAGGTCCCAAAGAGAAAGACACCTGACATACAATGAGAATCCACATTAGTGTGGGCATAAGAGATAAGCACAGAAGAATGAAGAAGTAACAGGATGGGAAGTTGGAATCTGAACTCGGAATGACCTAGACATTTTTAGCAATATGAATACATGATATAAAGTGTGGATTGTTTGCCTTACTGTGTTACAGGTCTCTTCATCTCACTAAATCTCCAGTGCTCACATACATGATTTCTGTGTGTAGGAGATTTTTGGAAGACATTCGGGAGGACTTGCGTTCCTACTCTGAAAGAAGAGAAGTAACATAAGCAGAGTGATGAAATGAGCATTTAACCAAGGTAGTGGAAGCCGGAAATAATCAATCTACCAATAATAATAAGCATCCACTATGAAAACATAGAAATCTCTGGAGAAGCCCTGAATTTCCCAAAATTTGTAGAATAAAAATTGAATCAATTATTTTTAATCTTAAGATGAAAATTGACACCTGCTGACCTTTGAATTATAAATTATGCACAAAAGTGATAATCACATATATTAAAATTTTTTTAAAAATCACAAACATTTCAAATTTCCATTTGCTAGGGATTAGTAATAGTAAAAGCAGTTTTATTCATTTCAATGATATATGTTTGTTGAAATACTTGACACATTTTTGAGTAAAAAACTCTAGCATGTTAGAGTATTGCATTCATACTTTGATCCCAAGTAAAAATACTTCTACAACTTTATCTACATATGAATGTGTGCACGAATACATGACCAAAATTTGGTTCTTCAAATTTTAACAGTGTTTATCCAAGGCAGAGAATATGTATAATAAAGACTACTTTAATTTATATTCTTTTGCATTTTTTGAAATTTTACAAAGGGCATGAATTGTATTTACAAATTCAATATAATCATTTTCAAAAGTAAAAAGAAAGTAAAAAAGCCAAGAAGAATTTACTTCACAGGGTTGGTGAAGGAATGTATGCTAAAGAAAATATAGGACCCCAATACTGGGGCTTATTTCATTATAGGTGCTAAGTAACCGAATTTGCTTTGCTTCTCTCCTCTGTATGTTTTTTACTCTCAGCCTTAGTTTTCCTTTATGTGAAATGTAAGAAATCCATATCTATAGCCTGGCAAGTTATCAGAAACTTCTGGGGAAATTAAAGCTCAAACTAAAGCAAACCAAACATCAGAAATAACAACAGTAAAAAAATGCAAAATCAGTTTCCTGGGACAATATGCCTGAAGATTCTGATCTTGGTGATTATTTAGATAGGGAAAATACTGACCTGAGGTTTCCGAAGATGTCACTCATCTCCAGTATTCTAGAGTGTATTTATTATATTGCTCTTCTGTTTGGTATGTTCAATTATTTCTTCTGTCTGGTTAAGCATTATAAACTGTAAGGGTTCTTTGAAAATATCTTGGTATATATTAATGCTTTGGATAGCTTTAACTATAGTGAATATAAACATATACCATATATGCCAATTAAACAGTGACAGAAGAATGATTTTCAATTTAAGGGAAAAGAGACTCAGCTGAAATGAAGCTCTATTTGTAAATCTGTCATAGAAATCACATATTAAACTTTGCATAAAATTGTGTGTTTCAACCTGACAGGTATCTCTTTAGCAGAGTTTAGTATTCTGAATTAAATACAATCAATCTTTTGAGAAGAATAGTATCATAATTTAGAAAAACTATTTTGTTAACATTTTATTGAAAAAATGCAAATAGAACTGCTTATCTAGGGAGTTCTTGTTGCAGTGCAGTGGAAACGAATCCGACTGGGAACCATGAAGTTGAGGGTTCAATCCGCAGCCTCACTCAGTGGGTTAAGGACCTGGCATTGCCCTGAGCTCTGGTGTAGGTTGCAGATGCGGCTCAGATCTGGCGTTGCTGTGGCTGTGATGTAGGCCAGCGGCTACAGCTCTGATTAGACCCCTAGCCTGGAACCTCCATATGCGGTAGGTGTGGTCCTAAAAAAAGACAAAAAAAAGGAACTGCTCATCTTTATAACCTTCAAAGTTTCATCAATATTGTGAGCTTCAATGTTAGAAATTAGGTGTAGGCCCTGCATGAACATTGTAGAATATAGAGCTAATTTTTAAAGGTAATTTAGCTGACAATAATGCAGTTCTATAAAATACTTAGAAATTTAAACAAGCAAGACTTTTACTGATTCATATTTGTTGTTTCTATTGTAGTTACTGTTACATAAACAAGTTCATGTTGCTAGCAACATAGCAGGTGTTCTATCAATGATTCCTGAATTGAGCTGTGATATACACTAGCTGCAGTTGATCCAGTCCTAGACAAATGAGGCACATGTTTACATAATTTCAAGCAAACAGGTGCCTAATGCAAAGGTGAAGAGAGAGTATTTGCATAAGTAGCCAGATTATTGAAAATTTCTATGAGGTAAACAAATCTTTATATAAGAAATGCCACATTTTATAATTTGGGCAATAGTCTGATTCAATCAACCAGCAAAAAAATAATCATAGCGAGATTGTCTCTGAAGATGGACTGAAAATTCTCTGTGGAAATGATTTACACGTCTCACCGTTCCAATGACTCTCCTAGCCACTTTCAGATGTGGTAGTGCACAGCTCAAGGAGAGACTGTCCAATGTCTGGATTAGGATCCCCCAAATAGCAAAGTTCCAGCAGGTCACAGTATATACATAAAGGAGGGGCAGAAGGAAGAGGGAAGAAGGGAGGAAGGCATATACTTTTTGACTATGTGTTCAGTATAAATGCTAAACCTGACCTTCTGGCATTTATTCTATTCCTAGAAAAAGAAGGATTTAGGTTAACCAGGGATTACCATTATCTAAATGAGATTTAATGAGTTGCTCTCTAGGTCTCTCTACTTACTGCCGTTTTTCAAGCAGCCTGTGATTCTGTTACAGTGTCTGATCCCACAGGTGTATGTTACAGCTTATTGCCTTTCTTTAGGTCTCTATAGTCTGAAGTACATCACATATTAGATAGATAGATAGATAGATAGATAGATAGATAGATAGATAGAAAATTACATGAAATTACGAGAAGTCCTGCAAAGGGAAAAAAAGAATATTTGAAATGACATTTGAAATGTTTTTAAGGTATTATAATTGAAGGAAACTTACTTAGATTGGATTTTAAAAGGTCAGGAAAGGCTTTGCTAAGAAATCATGTTAAAATGACATGTAAAGGGTAGAGAAAAAAATTCAGACAGGGAAACAGTGAAGCCTATGATGCATGAGACAGTAGGATGTGGTCAAGGAACTGAAAAAGTTTAATGCAGTTGGTAAGACACTTAACACCAACTGAAGAGGTAGGCAGAGGCCAAATCATGCAGAAACTTTCTGCATGGCAGAGGTGTTAGATTTTATGTGAAGTAGAATGGAAAGATATTATAAAGTTTTGAGCAAGAGAATTAGTTGATCCTATTTACATTTTTAGTTTGCTTTATTTTTTACTCTGAAATATTTCAAACATACTGCTAAGAATATGAAATCAAATAAGGAACACTCATGTATGCAGCATGTTTTTTGTCCAATTTTGATATATCAGAATTTGAAAAAAAATACTGATTAAAATTGAGCTTTCCTGTGCCCTTATTTTGCCCTCTTGCAGAGGAAACAACTACCATGAAGTTAGTAATGTATCACTTCTATGTATCATTTTATAATTTTACACAATGCTTATGTACTAAAAAATAAGCTAAAAGATTATTTTTAATGCTTTAAAACTTTATATAAGTAACACCATATCATAAAGTTTTAGAAACATTTCCTTTTTTCCAAAATTATATTTTTAAATCTTATTTCAAAATCTGTGTATCTCAAGTTCATTGCTTTCTTATTGCTATAAAATAATCTAGTATATTCAGAGTTCAGTGGGTTAAGGATCTGGTGTTGGCACTACTGTAGCTTGAGTTCGATCCCTGGCCACGGAACTTCAGCAATGCTGTGAGTACAACCAAAAAAGAAGAAAAAAATAAAATAAATGTATGAGACAAAAGTATTATCTACATTATCAATAAAGAATAAGGTACAATACAGAGCCTAATGTGAGGGTCAGCTGGTCCTGACAACTCTCTGTCCCACCTGAAGGCAAACTTGAATTCATGGAACAGAAAATTGACTCAGTTCTCTGGCCCGCACTATTTTGGAAGAAAGAAATAAAAAGGGTGGGAGGGTTTCAAATCCTCTTTGCTAGTACTTTAGATAAACAAACCCTCCACATAGGTGAGAAATGTTGGCCCATGATTGTCATCAACCACTCGGGTAACTCAGCTCACTTCCTTGGGGAGGTACAATGATAGTGTCTTTTAATATTTCCTATTAGGGTCTTATTAGTAGCAGAAGTCCATATTAAACCTAACATGTTTCTTTTCAATTTTGTGTGTTTTATGTGTCCTAAGAAATCTTTATGTACTCCAAGTTACAAGGATAATATCTTACACTTTCTTCTTGAAGCTTTATATTAATATATTTCATATCTAGGTCTTTACACAATTTCCAATTATTTTTTGCATATACTGAAAGATAATGGTAGACATTCATTCTTTTCGCATATGGATAACCAGATGTTCCAGCACCATTGTGGAAAACATTCCTGCCAGAGGACATTTAGGAGAGATATGGGAACATGGATTGGCTTTAAAAAATTATGACTAACTCAAACAAGAAAGAATCAAAATAATGCTTTTAGATCTTAGCGCATGACAGAATAACTTCTCTGAGTAAATATCTCGATGGGAAAAACTGCTAAATTACTTAAGTATATCTTAAAATGTTTTACTTTTTTTTTTGTCTTTTTGCCTTATCTATGGCATATGGAGGTTCCCAGACTAGGAGTCTAACAGGAGCTGTAGCTGCCGGCCTTCACCACAACCATAGCAACATGGGATCCGAGCTGCGTCTGCAACCTACACCACAGCTCACAGCAAAGCCGGATCCTTAACCTACTGAGCAAGGCCAGGGATCAAACCCACAACCTCATGACTCCTAGTCGGATTCGTTACCACTGAGCCAGGACGGGAACTACAAATGTTTTACTTTGAATACATAGCTGAATTAGGATGCCCAGGAATCTTCAGAAGCCAAAAATAAAGTAAAATTTCTATAAGCTTTTTAAATACTAAAGAATGATTTGCCCTAAGGGTTTCAGCTGAGCTCAAGAAATTTCAAGCTTCTACACTGATAGCTGGAAAGCAAAGAGGAGAAATTATACAGACTAAGGCCCTTCCAGAGTTACAATTCTAACTAGGAACCTCCATATAAAACTAGAACCTAGAAGGACAATATAGTATCGGAAATAAACCAATTGTGCAGAAGATATACTGAGGAAAATGATATTTTTAGGCCTAAATGATTTAAAGAGGCTAATAAAAAGCCTCCTTGAGAATTCATAGCCCAAGAGGTCCCATTGTGGTACAGAGGAAACGAATCCAAGAAGTATCCATAAAGATGTGGGTTTGATCCCTGGCCTCACTCAGTGGGTCAGGGACCAGGCATTTCTGTGAGCTGTGGTATAAGCTGCAGACCTAACTTGGATCTGGCGTTGCTGTAGCTGTGGCCTAGGCCGGCAGCTGTATTTCCGATTTGACCCCTAGCCTGGGAACTTCCATATGCCGTGGATGTGGCCCTAAAAAGCAGAAAAAAAAAAAAAAAAGAATTCATAGCCAGAAGGCAGCCCTTAAATGAGTTTATAACCTGAATCAATACTACCTGTATTGTCTATGAAAGCTTGGGAAGAAAATTCACTGTAAATCATGTTATTTTGGTTTAAAGTCAATTTGTGGGAGCAAAGATGAACTATATTTAGAGGAAACAATTTTTTGTTTAAAAAGTTTTAGAGTAAATCAACAGTTTACACTCAAAAATTACAAAACACAAGGAAATAAGTCACTGAGTTAAAGGTGATTGGAAAAGAGCAAAAATGTCTGACTCTCAAATATCAAAAATCAAAATTATGAGACAAATTTACTTAATATGCTGAAAGAAATTAAAGAAAAATATGAAAATATGAACACAACTTCCAGTTCTCTATTTTTAAGTTTAAATAGCTCTTTAGCCATTCATAAGTTATTTGATTTTACCATTACATTTTCTAAAATTTCTAGAATATTTTAGTTCTTTTCCAAATTTTCTTCAGGTTTTTGGGTCTTTCTGTTTTGCTTTGAATAGTACCTGGCACATAGTAGACAAAACTGGTGCAAAGCAGGAAGTCAATACAAAAAATTTTTTTGAGTGAACAAAAAAAATGCCTTAAAATGTGGAGGATATAAAGAGGAATAGGGTTAGTAAGGGGATAATGCAGGACCAAGACTATGTCTTTTTTAAAAAATATGGGAAATACTAATTTTTGTTTAAATGCTCATGGGAAGGAACCTCTAGAGAGAGAGAAATTAGAGAAGTAAAGTTACTCAACAATGATGTGAGGTCCCTGAGGAGTCAAAGGTGATGGAGCCTAGTTCATATTGGAAAGAATTAGCCTTTGAATAAAAAAGGGGAACTCCCTTTGATTTAAAGGAAAAAATATATATATATGCAGAGACATGTTGGTGTGTAGATTTGACTAGAATGAGTGTGAGGGTGAAAAGCAGGGAGGAAAGGAACAAATTGCCGATTGTGTCCTGAAAATAAATAACTTACGTGTTGGAGCTTAGATTTGAATCCTCATTGTGGCCCTTGAATAAATTCTGTAAGCTGCTACAGAAACAAACAAACAAACACCTTTTTTTCCTTAGGAGTTTTTGCCGTGGGAGAAAATAAGGAACCATTTTCTGGAGTTGGGAAAGAATAGTGCATGAGCTAATTCATCTACCTGGCATTGAAAATTTATTCCTTGGGGCTATCACTTTTTTTTTTTTGTCTTTTTGCCTTTTCTAGGGCCACACTTGCAGCATATGGAGGTTCCCAGTCTAGGGGTCTAATCGGAGCTGTAGCTGCCAGCTTACACCACAGCCACAGCAACACAGGATCCGAGCCACGTCTGCGACCTTCACCACAACTCATGGCAGTGCAGGATCGTTAACCTGCTGAGCAAGGCCAGGGATCAAACCCGCAACCTCATGGCTCCTAGTCAGATTTGTTAACCATTGAGCCATGACGGGATCCCCTCCTGGGGCTATCAGACCTAATTATTTTGGTGCCAGTCTAGAGTCGGTCTGGAATTCATTCTTTCCATGGCGGCGATGACATGTCACACACAGAAGCAGCAAGACCATCCTTATAAATAGTGTATCTCAAATAGCTCAGGCTCAAGAAGCCCTGGATTTCTTCAGTTACCACCCAATAAGACAAAACTCATGATGAATGTTAGAAAATATTTTTCATCTTTAACGATATGTTTGAATATGTTTTTAAATTTGAAGATTTTATCATGATAATGTTCTTTCCGTGCTAATCATTTCAATGTTTTTAAGGTGGAATTTAGATTTTAGCTGGCTGAAATCCAAGTAATGTTTTTGTGAGGAATTTCAAACATAATCAGTTCTTAAAAAAAAAAAAATGAAAAAAAGGTGTGTGATCCAGTTTATAGAAACTCCCAAGTTTCTGTTGGAAACAAGTTACTGAAAAAGCCACTTATGGGACTGGTAGTTCCTCACGAATGTGACTCCACAGCTGAGGGACTGAATGATCATCCCATCCCACCTTGGAAAACGTATATGGAGGACCCTAGGGAGAAAGGGTATGAGGAAAGCTAGAAGACAGATGTCTGTAAAAGCCTACCCTAAGGGAAAGTGAGTTCAAAATCCAAATCTATCCCAAAGAAATGTCTAAAATCACTCTGTGTTAAAAAGAACTAAACAATTATTTGAAAATCTTTACACTGGTGAGTTTGGAGGATGAGTGTGGAACAAAATGGGATACTTTGAAATATGCAGAAATTGTCAGTCTGCGTAGGAAAAAAACATAAATTTGAGGCAGGATACAGTCATTATATTTTGTTCTTAGGTCCTTATATACTTTTCTATGTAAAAAAAAAGTTTTCCTTCAACTTCTCATTAATAAACTAATTTGTGAGAAACAGTATAGGGAGAAGAAAAATAGAAATTATTTTCGTTGTGAACCTTTTTGCTTATCTTGGGTATGAAGTACCATACGTTCTTACACATTTTCTCTGCCTTGTCAATGTAGAACTAGTAGGACTCAAAAGATTTCCTTGTCTCCTGATGTTCTGAGTTTTTTAGTAGCTTAACATTCATACAATTGCATATGCAAACAAAGGTTAATTATATCATGCCCATTTTTTTTCAGTTGTTTCATAGCTGATATCTATTTTGGTTTATTTATAGTTTTGAAAAAGCATAGATTTGAGATACTGAATAACAAAGAGATAATGGCCAAATCACATATCAAAATAGAACTCTGACCCAGAGCCTTCAGTAACCAGCCCAGGAAACCAACCCATTATCTACTCCAACCAGCCCAACTATAAGTCAGACTTGTGGACCTTCAGATTGCTACCTATACCTACAAGACCAGGAAATGAAATAATAACCCCTGTAACAATCAACTCCAAATAGCCAGGACTTGATTAATAAGACAATTAATTTCTCTAATTTCTGCCCCACTTTCAATTTTTAGGACCAGCCAGAGAAAGCTGTGTATGCCCCTCTCACCCATCACACAGGATGCCCCACTCCTAATTTGTCTGCTTCCAGCTCCTCTGTGTCAACAGCCTCTAATCGGGGCACATCGGAAGACTTCCCTTTTTCCCACTATAAAGCTTTCTCACTCTGGTGCCTGCCTTTAAGGCCAAGATGTAAATGACAGCAGCTGACTCTCCTGCAATAGAAAGCTTGGAATAAGTAGACTTTTTTTTTTCTCATGTGTTTGATTTTTGTCGATTTCTGTATGTTCTACTTTCCACTCTAACCAGCTTTTATGTAAACTGCTCCTTCAGCAGGGCCTTTATACCTCCATCTGTGTGGAGGTCCCTCTCTTCCCTCCCCTCTGTGCCTACTTATACCACCCCTTTTGCTTTAGAACTCAGTTCTGTGGCCCTTCTACAGGGTTCCAATCAGGTCAAATCAGTGTAACTAGGTAAGATTCTTCGAGTACAAAGCACTTCTCCTTTGAAGATGTTGAAATTGTTTAAATCAAATTAATATCAGTCTTCCCTACTGTATTCCACATTTCTCAAGGGCAGGAACTGCATATTTTGCTCACTATTGTATTCTGAGAGCCTAGATTTCACATAGTAGGTACTCAGTAAATATCTGCTGACTTAAATGAAACAATGATCCCCACACCACAGTTGTGTAAAAGAAACATACCACTTAATAATAGTGTCTAGAAATTCTTCCCCTCAGGATGTTCCAGTCTTTCTGAACCACGTACCTTTTATATAAGACCCATATGTTTAACCCATCTCACATACTATTTCATTGGAAATTTTCCCCACTACCTTCCCTTAGTCCCCATGAGCACCTCCATTTTTTTCTTAGGTATCGAACAAACCCCTCATTTATTTTAAGACGCTAGTATCACGGTATTTTTACAGATAGCTTTGATGCTGATTGGGATCCTCTTCAGCCTGCTTACATTGTTCATACTTCTATATATTTCAGTGTAAATATTTATTGACAACTTCACCCCTTCAGACTCTTCTCAAAATAAAAGCATACGTTCTATTCATCTTTCACAGAAAAGAAGTACTACATATTTATTGTTGAATAAATTACTGAGCCACAACAATTAATTAGTTTTACTGTGTTCTAATCAAATATCAAGAGAACATTTTGGTGTTTCGTTTATCCTTATGATAGCCCTGTGAATTAAATGTGCCTTTTGCAAGTGAGAAAGATAAGTCTGAGGTAGGTGAAGTGTCTTTGTGAAGGTCACACAAGTGAATAACAAAGATGTACTTTGAATTCTGACATGGCCTACTCCAAATTCTGTAATCTGAGCTCTGTGATAGAAGACACACAGATTGTTTATTCAACACGGTTATCTAAAGGTCTAGTCTTGCCTAATTTCCCTCTTTGCCATGTAATATAGTTCCTGTTCATCCCTAAAATTCTCCTTTCATTTTCTAGACACCCTGCTTAGGGAGCACACATAAGTTCACCAATTGAAATATTTAATTCTGGGAGTTCCCATTGTGGCTCAGTGGTAATGAACCCAACTAGGATCCATGAGGATATGGGTTCGATCCCTGGCCTCTCTCAGTGGGTCAACGATCCAGCATTTCTGTGAGCTATGGTGTGGGTCACAGATGCAGCTCAGATCCCGAGCTACTGTGACAGTAGGCCAGCAGCTGCAGCTCCAATTCGACCCCTAGCCTGGGAACCTCCATATGCCACAGAGGTGGCCCTCGAAAAAGAAAAAAAAAGAAAGAAAACAAAAGAAATATTTAATCCTATGTCATCCTCCCTCATTACATTAAAAGTATTACTTCAAATACAATTATTTTAAAAGTTGCACTTTTTTTAAAACATAAAATGCCATTCCTTAATATTTTATTTTCTAAAGAAATATAGTTATGTTTAAAACATACATACTACACTTTGCATTTTAATCCTTTTATGCTACTCTGTTTTATTTTTATTTATAAAATAGAAGCTGTTAGTAAATTAATCATTCCCAGGTCAATTTTCCTAACTTCTGCATGTAAATGTGTATCTAGATGGTTCTATGGGAAGTTAAGGCCTTAGAGGTGATTTAACATCATAACACATCAAAGATCATTGTTGACATTAATGTGATGAAATAAAAAGCAGCAGTGTTTGAACTATTCTCAATGTGCTATTAGCAAAATGTAAAATACTCATTAAATGTAACCTAGAGTTGATAAATTGATTATGTCAACACATGAACCCAACACTACTATTTACTGCTATATGCTTTTTATTAAACACATCATGAGATCAAAATGGCAGTTAGAAGTTTATTCTTTCATTAAATGGAAATATGACGCCATTGCTTGTACTTAAGAAGGTAATAACAGGAATTTTACATTTCTTTTCTCAGCACAGCATATCAGCTACAGCTCACTAGTATTTCCTACTAAAAATAGACCTCAATATAAAATGGGAAGAGGCAAGGAAGAAACAATTTTTTTTCTTATAGAAGATTAGATTTCTTGGGCTCTCTTGTCCTAAGTAAAATGAAAATCATATAGATTTTACATTCTTCCCCTATGTCTTGGAACTTCTAACGTATATTTTAGTTTTTTCTCCCAATTACTTTCTTAGCGTAGAGGAATTTATTTATCTATATTTTCTTTTATGCAGTTTTAAACATATGGTAAATGTTATAAGAAACAGTTTACATAATCCTCAAAGAAAAATAGACTGAGAATAAACTAGAATGTGTTCACCAGCCAAAGATGTAAATGCCAGACAAAAGCACTGCACTGATATTTTCCCCTTTTCCTTGTTTTTTTCCTATTCCTCATCGTTCCCCTATGATTAAAACTAAAATCAAAGACCAGGTATCTGCATATATGTAATATATAGCATTTTTTACACACTCTACACTATCCAGAAGTGAAGAGTTATGAAATGTTGTTTTGTTTTCTGCTTAATACTACCCTTAAGCAAAATACCGTGATAATCATTTGGCCATTGTGCCGACTGTTCATGTTTTAACATTTTCATTGTTGGGCGGAGTAAAATAGAAAACCACTGGAGGACAGAATAATGCAAGAAAGGGGCTGTGAGAAAATTTTTGAGTCAAGGATCCCAATTGGGAACATACTAATCAAGACAGTAGGGTATTTTGCTTGATCTAAATAGTGTTTTGTGATTTTAAAGCAGAAAATTCCACATTCTTAGTTTCTTTGAATCTAAGATGCCAGTCATTTTTAAGACATTCTGATTGAGTTGTTAACATGTGCAAAAATGTTTTGGATATAATGAAATATGGTAAATATCTTGATTTCTGGCTTCTTCCATAAAAGCGAAACTTTTTTTTCTTTTTTTTTTTATTTATTTCTTTACATTATACCCAGCTGTACAGCGTGGTGACAGGGTTACACATCACAAGTGGTTAGAAACTTTTGACACTTTAAGGTTATGAACCTTTATGACAGCAACAGCGACTGAAAAATACTGGCTACTCTGTTTTGTTTTCTTTCCTTTTCTTGCTTCCTCCCTCCGTCCCATTTTCTTCCTTCTGTGTTATTAATTTCGGACATATTCATTTATTGTCCACTAAGAGCAATACACTATAGTAGGCTTTTGGGAGAAATTGGTTAATGAAATAGGCACGATTCCTGCTTTCAAAGAGCTTGCTTCTCAGATGGGAAAGATCAGACTGTAAGTGAGTAAATCAACAACATGATAATTACAAAAGTGGAAAGTTCTATGAAGAAAATAAAACCAGGACATAGAATATAAAATGACCAAGGAGGTGTGTGCATTATTTTTGATGATGTGATGAGATAAGACCTCCTTGAAGAGGAGACTTCTGACCTAAGCCTTTAGTGATGAGAAGGAGCCAGTTCTATAGAGATTGCCTCCTATCTTTCTGGCCCATCATTTTTTTGGTGTGTTTAATGTTGTTGTTTCCTTTGGAAGACACTGTCTTTGCACTGACTTCTCAATATCCCCTGACATTGAGATTTTCCCTTGGTCCTCTTTTCAGTATTTTTTTTCTTTCTTTTTACATCCCCACCTGTGACATGTGGAAGTTCCCAGGCCAGGGGGTAAATCAGAGCTGCAGCTGCTGGCCTATGCCACTGCCACACCAACAGGGGATCCAAGCTGTGTCTACAACCTACACCTCAGCTTGTGGCAACACTGGATCATTAACCCACTGAGCCAGTCTAGGGATTGAACCCATATCCTCACAGAGACGACATCGGGTCCTTAACTTGCTGAACCACAGTGGGAGCTCCCCTCTTCTCATTTTCCTTTTTTTTTTTTGATGATTTTATCAAATACTTAAACAGTACTTAAACTTTGAGGATTTTGGTATTTTTATCTGAAATCCAGTCTACTCTCCTGAGCTCTAATACCATTTTTATAACTGCCTAGGAACAGCCATTTCCATATGGAAAGTTGCCAAGCACTACATCCTCCAAGAAGGCTCAGATTAACTTAATTATTTATCTTATCTTTATTTTTTTCCTTCTTCTGAATTATAGTAATGCTTATATTGTGTGCACTATGTTATTTTAGTTTTTAGCAAATGCTTTCATTGTACTTACTATGTGGCTAAGACTATTCCAAATACTTTGCAAATACTGTAAGAGATTTTTATGTATTCATTAAAATGAGGGATTATGTTTTTTCATCTCTTTATTTCCTGCTCTTTGCATGAAAGAACAATTTAATAAAAGCTTGGTAAGAAAAAAGAATAAATCAGTAAATGAATAAATGAATACAATAAAGGTTACTATAGAGAGTTGTTATTGAGAGAAATGAAAAAGATTGCTAATCAGACACAAGTTACATGATTGCCATGCAGCAATGAGAATCATCATGTTTGTGTTCGGAGTTTGTATATGTTCCAATTTTCAGAATTACTGCTGTTCTCTATGTCTGCACATAAGAAAAAATAACAAGGAGTGCAACATTGATTTAAAGTTAGTGGTTGCCAGAGGGGAGGGAGGGAGTGGGATGGATGAGGAGTTTGCAGTTGGTAGATGCAAACTCTCACATTTAAAATGGATAAGCAATACAGTCTTACTGTACAGCATAGGAAACGATATCCAATCTCTTGGGATAGAACATGATGAAAGATAGAATGAGAAAAAGAATGTGTGTGTATATATATGTGTGTGTGTGTGTTACTGGGTTGCTATGCTGTACAGCAGAAGCTGATACACTTTAATTCATCTATACTGTAATAAAAATTTTAAAAATAAAATAACTACAAAATTATAAAAAAAAAGATTTTGTGAAGAGCACATAGTGATGATAGCACATGGGAATTGATGGAGCTAGAGAAAGTGGAGGTCAGATCATCCCTGGGTTTAAGCTGAGTGGAAAAGAAATCAAGATGCCTGAGAAGGGAAGACAGAGAAATAAAGAAGATTAAGATATATAAAAGAACTAAGACCATGAGCTGAGACTAGGATTAGGAGATATATGTGAAACGTGTTTCAAACACACATACACACATACATTTTCAATTGCATAGTAGTTCTTTAGAATAGCACTATCCAGGAAAAATATGATGTGAGTTACATATCTAAATGAGATTAGATATAGTCCCCCATCCTGCAGAGCAGGACCTCATTTCTTTGCTTCCTTTTTTTTTTCTTTTTAGGGCCACACCTGCAGCATATGGAAGTTCCCAGTCTGGGGATCAAATGTGAGCTGCATCTGCTGATCAACACAATTGACACAGCAATGCAGTATCTAAGCTGCGTCTGTGACCTACACCACATCTCATGGCAACACCAGATCCTTAACCCATTGAGTGAGGCTAGGGATCGAACCAGTATCCTAATGTATACTAATCGGGTTCTTAACCTTCTAAGACACAACGGGAACTCTCGGACCTCATTTCTTGATGTAACTCAAGTATTACTCAAAAATATTCTGAATCAGATACAAAAGATTTTGGCCCAAAGGAAAGGAGGAGATTAGAACAATCAGGTACATCTCCTGGTCACTGAGAATTTTTTGAAAAGGGGTGTTGTTTCTGTTTATATCATTTATCTTCAAAATATTTCTATCAGTAGAAGAGCATGAGTTCATACAGGAAAAATTTCTCAAGATACTCTTTTGGGAACTAAAGATTATAACTATCCTTTTATTTAGGTATAACTCCTTCAATGTTATAAACTTACCTCTGGCTAGAAAGAGAACATTGTAGAAAAACTTTCGCTCTTAATTCTTAAAAATGCTCTCAAAGCATTTCCACATATCTGGAGAGTTGTGTCCCTGCTGATGCCACAAAAGTCTCATGGAAAGGTGTGACTATGAAAACATGTCTACTGAATAAGTCACTCAAACAGCTTCACCTTCTGTACACGTCTGCCATCAATCAACATGCTGCCATTTTTTTCAGGGGAAAATATCTATGTTACATCACCAAGTGTATTTAAAATTGTTTTTTGATATATGATTACATCTACTCATTATCTTCCATAAAAAAAGCAATAACATAAGTTCTTTCAATACAGAATTTCAGTTGACTCTGGGAGATGAAAATGAGTTCTAGCTTCCTCAAAACTGCAGTCATGGTAATATATTTTTAAAAATGTCTTGATCATGATGTCAGCTGTAGGTCATCTCCAAAAAAGACTTCAGGACATTTAACTGGATGCCAGTCTGAGGGCTTTCATGTCTGGGTTGTTTGTCACTGTATCTCTAATGCCAATAATCAGTTCATGTCTATATGATCATAAAGGGAACTAAGACCTTCAAAA
Source organism: Catagonus wagneri (assembly GCA_004024745.2). NCBI lineage: Eukaryota > Metazoa > Chordata > Mammalia > Artiodactyla > Tayassuidae > Catagonus > Catagonus wagneri. The sequence goes on from PVHT020000108.1 coordinate 2,015,736, forward strand.
AACATTTCTTAGAGGCCAGCATCCATAAATTAACCCTATTCAAGAAAGTGTGCTGATCCCAAAAATGAAGACAGGCCCACTAAAATCCGACCATCATTTTCTCTTCAAAATCCAGTCATTGCTGAACCACTCCATTGTCTACTGACACCAAAAAGACAAAGCAAAAGCAAAACAACAAAAACAGTAAACATTAAGACAGATTTGGAGGACATTAAACAGTTACTGGCTTCTGGTTCTGTGCTAGTACATTATGATAAATATAAACTGTTATTTCTTACGGCTGGTATTTTGCCTTATGGTGTTACATCTGTGTTTAGCCAAAAAATGCCAGATGGCATTGAGAAACCAATTGCTCACTGTGCAAGAACAATGACATATCATTACACATGAACCGACAAAGCTCTAGCAGTTATCAAAGGAGTCAAAATTCCCATAACCACCTTTGTCAGGCTTTTACAATAAATGGAGTTCAGACTCCTTAGAGTATTCTTTGGTGATTCCTCTCTAAGGATAATGGCATAGACACCTTTAATTATGTAACCATAAATGCAGCTTGAATTTTTCTGTCACCTACTTCCAAGCTTAGAGGACTATAATTTTTAGAACTTCTTTAGGTCACTAGCTATTGCTTTCCAATTGCATAGTCCTTCCCCCAATGCATGCTAGAAGATAAGCTTTTCATACCACTTCATGATGATGAAAGGTCAGTAAAAAAACTACTCAAGGAATTATGCACATTAAAATTTTCCACTGATTTTCCCATTTATAATTGACTCTGATTTGGGGGAAGTCACTTTTTTCTGTTGTTCTAAGTGGTTATTTTTATGTTGGATTTGATGTATTAAAACAACATATTTAGAAACTGCATTAAAAAGTTAAGAATTAGGACTAGTGACATAGAAGAAATTATTATATTGATATTATATAAATGTCTATAGAATATGCCACATGATGTCCCAATAAAGAAAGAAGTTATGGGGTGTGTGTGTGTGTGTTTGTATGTATATATATATGTATATATATATAAACATACATATGTGTGTGTGTGTGTATATATATAAACATACATATATGGGTGTGTGTGTGTGTGTGTATATATATATATATATATATATATGTATGTATGTATGTATAAACATACATATATGTGAGTGTATGTATATAAACATATATATGTGTGTGTGTGTATATATATGTGTATATATATTACTCAGCCATAAGAAAGAATGAAATATTGCCATTTGCAGCAACATCGATGGACCTAGAGATTATCATAGTAAGTAAAGTAAACCAGAGACAAATATCATATCACTTACATGTAGAATCTAGATACACGCACACACACACACACACACACACACACATACACACATACAAAGAAACTGATATTTTATTTCCAAATAGAAAGAGAATCATGAACATAGAAAACAAATTTATGGTTACCAAAGGAGAAAGTGGGTAGGGAGGGAGGGCGAAGGATAAATTAGGAGATGGGATTAACACTACTATACATAAAATAGCCAACAAGGACCTACTGCTTAGTACAGAGAACAATACTCAATCTTTTATAATAACTTATAAGGGAAAATATTCTGGAAAAGAATATATATGTGAACTGAGTTGCCATGCTGTATACCTGAAACTAACACAATATTGTAAATCAGCTACACTGATTAAAAAATAGAAAGAAATATTGGAGTTCCTGTTGTGGCATGTTACAAAACTGACTAGTGGATACTAGGATAAGGATATGGGTTCAGTCCCTGGCCCTGCTCAGTGGGTTAAGGATCTGGCAGGCTGTGAGTTGTGGTGTAGGTTGCAGACATGGCTCAGATCCTCCACTGCTATGGCTGTGACTTAAGCCAGCAGAGGCAACTCCGATTTGAGGAACTTCTGAATGCCACACCTGTGGTCCTAAAAAGAAAAAAATAAGTAAAAGTAAAAATAAGGAAATATTGATCAACAAATTTGACTTTTCCTAAATTGTTCCCAAGAAAAAAAATTTGCTATTTTTGAAAATATTTTCTCTGATCTGTTGTAAATCTGACACCAACAACCCTAGGTACTTGACAATTATTTACAGCACTTGGATTATCAAATGAATTCATTTTGGGCAACAGCCTTTCATATATTTGAACCGAGTTTGAATTTATTTCAAAGATTTCTGGTCATGGTGGTACTATGAATTTAGGTTTTAAAATCTCCCCATCCCAACCCAAATATATAGCCATGATACATAAATTACCAGAACCAAAACAAAAACATAGAGGTGTATCTTTAAGCTAAAATCTCTTCACAACGGAAACAGAACAAAAACAAGCTGCATGGAGGGTGAAGCCATGGCCTTGCTGGACTCTAGGTCTAAAAACAGCCTGAGAGCTGGGTTCCTATAGGGTAACAAGGACAAAACACACCATATACAGATTGGGAAACTGGATCCAAGCCTGTAACAGAAAACCTGGGGCTAGGGTAGGATATTTCTACACTTGAAAAGAGATCAGAGAATTCTGTGACTGCTGCCTGGGGCCACGGCATTTGAAAACTGCTGGAGAAAGCACACAGAAGCAGCTAAACAAGCAGCATCTGGGCCAGGCGACCTGCTAATTCAGTGGCAACTTCCCAAATGTCACCATAGGACAGAAGTCCACTAGTGGGCACAAAGGGGATGAGGAGGAAGGGAATGGTGAGTAATTTCCACTAGTTATGAGCCCCCAAATGAATTTTCCAATCACATACAGAAAAGGTAACCTTAAGTAAGCAAAGGAGCAAAATCGGTTAAAAGGTAGTTATATTCACTTTTGACAAAAATGGAATGAATATAGAATCTTAAATGGTATAAACATATGTTACTCATCAAACATGTAAAGAAAGGAAAAGAATCATAAAAATGAATTATAAAATACTGGTAGATAGCTATAAATTAAGGTCAAAATAACCAGTTGTAAATCCTTGAAATAAAAAAATATATCCACTGAATTGAAAAGCTCAATGTGCAGGAATTTTAGACTGGACCTAATCTCAAAAAAATGTGACAGTACTTAAAATTCAGCCAAAACGAAGCACAGAGAGATAATAAGAAAAATAAGAAAACTGGAGAGATGGTGGTAGATGGACAGGCTCCAGCACAGTTCCAATACGAGTCCCAGAAGTAGAGAATGAGGGAAATCGTGAAGAAATTGTCAGGAGATAATGGCTGAGAATTTCCAGTACTGGAAGGAAAAAATTTCTCAGGCAAAGATAATACACTAAGAGCTGGGTAGAATGAATAAAATCTAAACAAAGATACATCCAAATGAAATTTCAGAGCATCAAGCATAAAGAGATTGTCTTCAAAGCTACTGGAGAGAAAAGGCAGGTGGTCTATAAAGGGTCAACAACTAGACAAAGTAGGTTTCTCATCAGCAAAAATGCATTTAAAAAGTAGTTTGAAGCCAAGTTTTTTGAAAAATTATAGTTGCTTTACAGTGTTGTGTCAATTTCTGCTATAGAGCATAGTGGCATAGTGACCCAGTCTTTCATATACATACATATATATATATGCGTATACACACACACACACACACACACACACACACACACACAGAGTCATATATATAAAAGAATATATATATTCTTTTTCTCATACTATCTTCCATTATTTCTATCCCAAGAGATCGAATATAGTTCCCTGTGCTGTACATTAGAACCTCATTGCTTATCCATTTTAAATGAAGTCTTTTTTTTTTTAAGTTATTATTAGTGACTTTAGTTTTTAGAGCAGTTTAGGTTTGCAACAAAATTGAGAAGGAAGTACAAAGATATTACTGCTCCTATACATGCATAGCTTCCACCATTATCAACATCTTTTACCAAAATGGTACATATTTTTGCTAAGCATAAACCTACATTGACATATTATAATCACCCAATGCCCAGAGTTTATGTTAGGGTTGGCTTTTGTTGGCTTTTTTACTTAGTAATATTCATTTAAGGTTTTTCCACATCTTTTCATAGGCTGATAATTCATTTCTTTTTAGCTCTGAATATTTCACTATCTGGATGTACCACAGTTTATTTATTCATTTACCTACTGAAGGACATTTTGGTTGTTTTCAAGTTTTGGTAATTACGAATGAAACTGCTGTAAACATCCATATGCAGGTTTTTGTGTGTACACATGTTTTCAGTTCCTTTGGGCAAATATTAGGGAACATGATTGCTGTATCATACGGTAAGAATATGTTTAACTTTGTAAGAAACTTTTACTGTCTTTCAAAGTCGGCTGTACCATTTTGCATTCCCATCAGCATACAAGAGTTCCCATTGCTCCACATCCCTGCCAGTTTTTGGTATTGTCAGTGTTTAGGATATAGTTTATTCTAATAGTGCACAGTGCTATCTTGTTTTTATTTGCACTTCCTTGATGGTATATGCTGTGGGGCATCTTTTCATATGCTTATTTGCCAGGTGTTTATCTTCTTGGGGGAGCTGTCTGTTAAGGTCTTTGGCCCATTTATTAGAGTTTTTGGTTATTAAGTTTTAAGAGTCCTGAAGTTCCTGTTGTAGCTCAGTGGGTTACGAACCCAACTAGTCCCCATGAGGATGTAGGTTTGATCCCTGGCCTCACTCAGTGCATTAAGGATCTGGTTTGCCTGAGCTGTGGTGTAGTTTGCAGATGTGACTCAGATTCTGCATTGCTGTGACTGTGGTGTAGGCTGGCAGCTGTTGCTCTGATTTGACTGCTAGCCCGGGAACTTCCATATGTCATAGGTATGCATCTAAAAAAAAAAAACAAACAATGTTTTAAGAGTTCTTTGTATATTTTGGATAACAATCCTTGATCAGATATTTTAGCAAACATTTCTCTCCCTGTCTGTGGCTTGTTTGTTCATTCTGCTAACAGTCTTTCACAGAACAGAAGTTTTTAATTTTAATAAAGTCCATTATAAAATCAATCATTTCTTTCTTGGATCATGTCTTTGATATTGTACCTAAAAAAATACCACCATAGCTAAAGTTATCTAGATTTTCTCCTACGTTATCGTCCAGAAATTTTTTAGTTTTGAATTTTGCACTTAGGTCTATGATCCATTTTGCAGTAATTGTTGTGCAAGGTGTCAGATCCGTGTTAAGAGGAGGGAATGGGATGTTAGGGGGGTCTGGGGTTAATAGTTGCAGATTGTTGTCTCTGGGCTGGAAAAGCAAGGAGATCCTACTGCATAGCACTGGGAACTATGTCTAACCACTTGTGACGTGTAACCCTGTCACCACGCTGTACATCTGGGTATAATGTAAAAACAAACAAAAAAAAAATTTAAAAAAAAGATTTATTTTTTGCATCTGGATATCCAGTTGTTTCAGCACCATTTGTTGAAGAGGCTTTGTTCTATTGTTTTCTTTGTTCCTGTGTCAAAGATAAGTTGATTATATTTATGAGGATCAATTTCTGGTCTCTCTATTCTGTTTCATTGATCTATTCTTTTTCAAACACCACACTATTTTGTTTCCTGCATATTTAGCGTAAATCCTGAAGTTGTGCAGCACCAGTCCTCTAATCTTGTTCTTCTCCTTCAATATTGTGCTATTCCAAGTCTTTTGCCTCTACCTATAAGCTCTGGAATTTTTCTGTTGATATCCATAAAATAATTTGCTGGGATTTTGATTGAGGTCACATTGAATTTATAGATCAAGCTGGGAAGAACTGACATCTTGACAAAGTTTTCTGTTCATGATCATGGACATTTATTTTGTTCTCTTTTTTATTTTGTTCAACAGAATTTTACAGTTTTTTTTTTCACAGAGAGCTTGTACATATTTTGTTAGAGTATTAGCCAATTATTTAATTTCTTTGGATGCTAATGTAAATGGTATTGTGGGTTTTTTCCAGATTTATCAAGATATATTATGTATTACATATTACATAAGCTTAAGGTGCATAAGTTTAAGGTATACAATATACTGATTTGATAATTTATGAATTTCAAACGTATTGCAAACTTATTATTACCAAAATAGCATGAGCTAACTCCATCCTGTCACATAATTGCCATTTGCTTTTTTGTGGTGAAAACATTCAGGATCTGCTCTCTTAGCAATTTCTAAGTATTTAACAGAGTATTGTTTGCTGCCATCAACGGGCTGTATGTTAGATCCCCAGAATTTCTAACCTTATAATTTTAAGTTTGTAGCCTTAGACAAACATTTCCTCATTTTCCCCACTTCCTAGTCCGTGGTAATCACCCTTCTATATTTCTCTGAGTTTGACTTTTTAAGATTCCATATAATTGCTATTGTATGGTACTTGTTTTTTCATGTGAGACTTATTTCACTTAACATAATGCCCTCAAGATTCACCCAAGTCATTGCAAATGGCAGAATCTCATTCTTTCTTGAGGATTGATAAAATTTATATTTATATATATGTTACATATGTATAATTATACATTATATATTATGCATATATGAATTATATTCATAGCTATATTTATATCAGTCTATAAATCAATCACATTTTCTTTATATATTCATTTGTTGATGAACCCTTAGGTTATTTCCATACCATGGCTATTGTGACTAATGTCAAAATGAGCATGAGGGGGCAGATATCACTTTGAGATTCTGTTTTCATTTCCTTTGAATATATAACTAGTAGTGGGATTGATGGATCATATGGTAATTCTATTTTTGTATTTTCAATTTCAAACTCTACTTGTTCATTGTTGGTATACAGGAGAGTGATCAGCTTTTCACATTAACCTTGTATCCTACAAAACTGCTATCGTTATTTACTAGTTTCAGGAGTTTTTTGGTAGATTCTTCTAGATTCTCTATGTAGATGACTATGTCATTTGTGAACAAATCCAATTTTATATCTTCCTTCCCAATTTGTATGCCTTTTATTTCCTTTTCTTGCCTTGCTACATTAACAAGAATTGCCCGTATGATGATGAAAAAGAGTGCTGAGGGAGACATCTTTGCCTTGTACCAGAAGCAGGAGGCATTTTTTCCTCTAATATTTACTGTGAAAATCAGGTGGAGCTTCTGGAAGTAAATCTCACAATATTGTATTGGTTTCTCTACCACTGGGTCCCCCTGCAATTGTTTCACTCTCAGACCTGGCCACACTGAGCTTCCAGCAATTCATTAGTGATGGTTCAGGCTTTCCTACACCAGAATTTTTTTTTTTCTCCTGAGTTGCTGGTCTGGCAAGCCGTAACTCTCCGTACTTGCCTTCTGACTCTCCAGTTTTAGGCCACTGGGTTGCCTTTTGTCCTCCCTTCTCACAGATCCAAGAAGCATTGACTCTTCAGTTTGTTCATCATTTTCCTTGTTAGGACAGAGTGACAATTCTAAGCTCCTTACAAGAACTGGAAACCAAAAGTCTGAAGTCAAGTTTTGGTCCCAAGAGAACTGAGCAAAAATAGTGGCATCCTGGCACAAAGTCTAATGACCAGGCACAAAGGGGACGAGCTGAAAAGAGGGAAGGGTTGAGGTGGTCACTGGCTCTGGAGACATTTTTGAAGGGCAGGTAGTTAAGGCAGCTTCAATTCAGTTCTTGCTACTGTGAACATTGGTGTTCCCTAAGTGATTACAGGGGAATTGTGGAAGTTCCTTTTCAGAGCAGCATTTCCCAAACCTATCCCGGGGAACACTGACAAATGAATTAAATATCCCTGTTAAATGAACAAAAAGTGTCCACTGTCAAATATGATTGGAAACTGCTGGGTGAAACAAAGTTAGGTTCCTTCACAGCAGAACTTATCAGAATTTTCGTCTATCAATAGGTCTTCTAAACCTCTAAGATGAGTGTTTAGAATGCAGAATGTTTAGATTTTCAAACTTCTTTGAATTTAAATTGCTAATTCCTTTGAAGAGCTATTAAGATAATCCAGAGCATATGCTTTGGAAGAAAAGCTTCTTTAAATTTATCTATTCTTAACGTTTTCATGGTATTTTCTGTCAAGTCTCGGAGCCACAAAGTAAAGTAAGCAAAAATCTTCCTCCAGTCACTGTAAAACTCACCACCAACGGCCCACCCCTGATGATTAAAAGAGCACGTCAGTTAAGGTGGAGTCTTACATAAACCAGATTGCCCTGCGGTTCAATCCTACTTTTGTCCATGTTTTTCTTCCAGTCCTCTTTGCTTTCACTGATTCAGGGTGGAGTAGTTTTTGCAGCTATAAAGGTCACTTGTTAAAGACCTGGTCCTTCTTTACTTGTTTTATTACTTTGGGAACCTCCTAACAGTGTGACTTACATCAATCCCGGAATCATGTGTTAAGCTACACATAACTGGTTTGTTTAATAACACTTTGTGCTCTTAACATGCAGAGCCAACAGATGATACATAATTCATCTGTTTCTCTTGTTGGGGTCCTAAGAGGTTCTTCCCTTGAATAAACAACTAAATGCTTCATGGAAAGGAACACAACTTCTGATTTGTCATCTTGATGGAAAAGGGTATTTTATACAATACTAACACTTTTGATACCCAGAGAAAAATATGCTTGGTCAGGGGAGCATTATATTTGATGGACCACTCCTGTGATCTATTCATTCTGGCCTCTAGAATGATGACTGCAAAAGTCAGGTGGATAAGCAAGTCCATAGGGCAAAGTCCTAGAGCGGTATTTTAAAATAAATAAAGATAATGCAATAATTATTAAAACTACCACGAGGAGTATGGACTAAGTCCACCTCTCCATGTACATAACAATAACATCTAGCACTTACGTGGTGCTCACTGTGGCCTAGATAGCTCAGCACTTTTGACACCTAAACCATTTAATTTTTCTAAAAATTCCGTGAGACAGAGAAGGTGGCCTTAATGTCTGGAAACACAGCAAACATTATAAATGACTTACAGATATTATGTGACAGTCAATGATATGTTTAATGTGCTGTGTAAAGTTGCAATGAATGTGGTACATTAATTCATTTCCATCAATCCCTGCTCAGGCAGCTGTGATGTGTTGCCTCAAATAAGCTCTGCTTTTTCACTGAATAAAACTATCTTTAGGAGTTCGCATCGTGGTTCAGCAGTAACAAACCCAACTAGGATGCATGAGGATACAGATTTAATCCCTGGCCTCACTCAGTGGGTTAAGAATCTGGCATTGCCACGAACTGTGGTGTTAGTCACAGACAAGGCTTGGATGCCATGTTGCTGTAGCTGTGGTGTAGGCCAGCAGCTGTAGCTCCGATTCAACCCCTAGGCTGGGAACTTCCACATGCTGTGGATCTGGCCTTAAAAAACAAGCAAACAAACAAACAAAAAACAACTACCTTTAGTAAACCCCAGGAAAAGTAAATCAGAGGGGATCAAAATATTTTAAAAAATACAAGATAACATAATAGCCTCTATGCTACTGGATCTTATAGCTACTGTGTATTATTATCTTCACTTTAAAGATGAGGAAAAGGAGGCTCAGAGAATTTAAGCAATTTGCCCAAAGTCACAGAGCTAGAAGTGGTGAGAACTCACGTAAATCAAAACCACCTGGAGTTTCTATCGTGGCTCAGTAGGTTAAGAACCTGACTAGAACCCATGAGGACGTGGGTTCAATCCCTGGCCTGTGGATTAAGGATCTGGTGTTCTCATGAGCTGTGGTGTAGGTTGCAGATGTGGCTTGGATCTGGTATTGCTGTATCTGTGGTGTAGGCCAGCAGCTGCAGCTCTAATTCAAACCCTCACCTGGGAACCTCCATATGCTGTAGGTGCAGCCTTAAAAGGACAAAAAAAAAGAAAAAAAAAACCATCTAACCTGACTCTAAAATCTGAGCCCTTGATTGGGGACCATCATAAAATTGTTCAGACTTTCTCAGTGCCAGTCTTAAGAATGTCTACGGTGCAAAATTACTGCTGTAGGTTCCTCATGAGCAATAGGACTGGCCTCTCCTGCTGCTTTGCAAGTTGCTACAGGAATGGTGTAGTCACTTTGTATGGAAAGAACAACTTCCAATGGGGTCCAGGCCAAACAAGAGCTGAGTCAGTGCGGATTTCATTATACTTCCTGTTAGGATCCATTAAAAGGCCACCACGTTTCTGATATCTTAGATTGACTGTTAATTTCATGACTACTGTCATGTAGGTCACTTGCTATGTCATTATATTCGTGGATATATACACATGCACATGTATCATCTTTTCCGGAATTACAAAGAGAACAGTTTTCTGGTTTCATTTCACATGTTAACATAATTTACCAACTCCATTTTTTTTTTCTAAAATGGTAAATACCTGAATGATCTCCCTCTTAAGAATGATGCCTCAGATCAAATATGAATGGTAATGCCTATAGCCTGCAGGATGAATAGTCAACTTATTAGGAATCTGTTCTTTAATATAGGATTTCTTACAAGTCCTGGTACGCAATCAGGTGACTATTACAGCTATTAAATTATTAGTGGTGGACCATTTCCACAGAAAGTGTCATAAAGTATGTAAAGTCTAAAGGGAATATGATTGAAGAGAGGAAAGAAGGAAGGCAAGAAGGAAGAGAGGGAGAAATGAAGGGGAATGAAAAGGGAAAATTTTAAATTTTGAAGATTTAAAGAGGAATTTATGAATGTCCATCTATGAAATGAGGGGTTGGGGTAGGGGACAAAGGGAGTATCTGGCTTGAAACTGAGGCTATTGATTTGAATACATCTACCTTTTTTTTTTTTTTTTTTGCTTTTGAGGGCCACACCTGCAGCAGATGGAATTTCCCAGGCTAAGGGTCAAATCAGAGCTACAGCTGCTGGCCTACACCACAGCCTTAGCAACGCGGGATCCTAGCCGCATCTGCAACCTAAAGTACAGCTCACAGCAATGCTGGATCCTTAACCCATTGAGCGAGACCGGGGATCAAACCCATAGCCTCATGGATACTAGTGGGTTCATTAACTGCCAAGCCATGAAGGGAACTCCCCATCTACATTTTTTATTAGTTTATGAAATTCAATATCTGTGTCCATGGAAAATTCACTGCTCTTAACACGAAGAAATGATGGGACTGGATCACCTCTGCCAGTGACTTGACAGACATATTCCTAATTATTAGGAATGAGTTACAAAAATAGCAAGATCTGGAACAGAAGGTGAGGGAGTGGATGTTCTCCAAGGAAGGTTACTTTTCATGCTCAGATAATGTGTTCAAGTAGTCTATGCTTGGATAAGAAAGAATCAATAGGATTGAACCTGTAATATATAATGTTCTTTTAACTTTGGAGTTAGTGACTGAAAATTTGGAAGCAAATGTATTTTTCAATTTTTAGAGCAAATAAATTCTGTTATAGAGGTGCTAGCCACACAAGGCTATGTCATGTGTTTCTGGAAAAAAAAAAAAAGGTCTGAATATAAGGCATCAGTTAAATGTCTAAAAAATTTTTGAGTGAAAAGTTTTACTCAGCAGTTTGAAAATAATGAACTATGTCTCAGCCATTCGAGTAGCAACTTAAATCCATTTGCTGTTTTTCACTAAGATGACAAGATGCGTATGAAAAGATCCTATGGAAAAACAGAACGGAATATTAGAAAGACGAGCAGCCATATAATAATTCAAGAAATGAGCGTATTGCCTATCAGCATTCATTGTGCTATATGATGTGACTAATTGAAAGCTGGAAAATAATTTAAACCAGAAATCATAGCACTAGTACCAGTCATTGCTCCTCTGGCTTTTGTCATTGATATTGTTTTCATTTGCATCCATTCCCTCTAGGCTCTGTGACATTACATATAACTTGTAGCTTTTGATGTATAGGCATTCAGAATTGGGCTTTGACTTATTCCATCAGACTTGTCATCAAAATACTTGAGAGGATATTTTTCTTTTAGCTTATGAAGAATGATTAAGTTTTACATATGTGATGTTATATAGAAATCATTTAAGATCTTTACTGACTGGCTTGCTTTATTTATTCTGAAAATCAGGAGGGAGCACTAACTGACCCCTCAAAATACTTAGCTTGATAGTGATGATGCTCAGGTAATATTAGGTCATTTGTGTTTTCCAAGATTACTGGAGATACTACACCAGTAGCAAAAAATTTCTTTGATTCCCTCAAACTCTGTATCCCACAAAAGGTAATGGTTTGTGGTAAACAGTCCTCAATCTTTTCCTTAATCCTATGACAAATGGGACAAGTACATTAAGAGATACAAAGCCATTACTGTGCACTCTCTGCTGTACCACGGTTTCTATTTTAGGAATGGAAATCATGGAGATGTGTACGCTTTGTTCAGGCTGTGGCTTGAACAGAAACATATGCTTGTGGATTCTTAATACACACTACTTGATGATTGATTTATACACTCCATTTATAAGGTGTTAATGTAAAAAATGGCCAAATTCAGACTCAGGTCTGCAAATTAAAATAGTTTGTATATTTTCCCAGTAATATCTTTTGTAAACAGCACCAAGTATTCCTTCAAATTCGTGAAAAGCTCTTTATGATTAATTGATTCTGTGACAATAGAATGTACATGAAATGTATAAAAAATACATTTTATACCAGACAAACAATACTCAGATGGTTTTATGTTTTTATCATGGATTTATGACCTGTGAATTTTGTGAGTATTACTTATTGCAACTAGTCTGGAGAGTTCTTCTGAGATGTAGAATATGGGAAGTAAAATTTAATAGAACTTTAGAAAGTAAAAAGGAGAATAAGAAACACTATGTTCCATCAACCTAGCAAAACAATTACTTTGGTTTAGCACATATGTTCGGTGTTCATTGTATTCATTAGAAATTGCCCTGTTGGGGGGGTAACGGATAATGGAGAAGCCTCATGACAATCATTTACTATACTAAGACTTATTTGAGAGGGAACATTTTATAAAAAAATTCAGGTGACTTTCCATGCTTGGGGACATGGGAGATTGAATCTATCACACTTATAAACCTGTCTCCATCACTGATATTCAGATTTGCCATCTGTAAAATGGAGGAAATATCACCTACCTCAAAAGACAGAGAAGAGATAAGTTATTACACAGGAACAGTGAGAGTTCAATAGGTTAAGTGAGACACAAGTAGGTCCATAGTAATGATGTTTCCTATTATCGTCTTTATTATATCAGCTTTTCTCCTTTTGGTGTGGAGAACCAGCAAGGCAAATACGTGGGAAACAGGAAATACAAGAAATTGTATGCCAGGTTAAGAAATTTGAAATTGTATTCAATAGTCAATGAGACCATTAAAAAGTTCCAAGAAAAAAAATAACTTTATTTGAGTAATGGCTACCATTAATAAGTCTACAAATAACAAATACTGGAGAGGGTGTGGAGAAAAATGAACCCTCTGACACTGTTGGTGGGAATATAAACTGGTACAACCACTTTGGAAAACAGTATGGAGGTTCCTCAGAAAACTAAATATAGAACTATAATATGGTCCAGCAATCCCACTCTTGGTCACTTTACCCACACAAAACTATAACTTAAAAAGATACATGCACCTGTATGTTAATATCAGCGCTGTTCACAATAGACAAGACATGGAAGCAACCTAAATGTCCATCGATGGATGAATGAATTAAGAAGATGTTGTACACATATCTACAATGGAATAGAACTCAGTCATAAAAAGGAATGAAATAATGCCATTTGCAGCAACATAGATGCAACTAGAGATTCTCATACTAAGTGAAATAAGTCAGAAAGAGAAAGACAAATACTGTATGATTTTACTTACATGTGGAATCTAAAATACAGCACAAAGGAACCTATCTATAGGACAGAGTCAGACTCACAGACTTACAGAACGGACTTGTGGTTTCCGGGGGGGGTGGGGAGTGGGACCGACAGGGAGTTCGGGGTTGGTAGATGTAAATTATTACATTTAGAACAGATAAGTGATGAGGTTCTACTCTTCAGCACAGGAAATTATATCCAGTCTCTTGGTATAGACCTTGATGGAAGATAACATATGAAAATGAATGTATATATGTATATGACTGGGTCAGTTTGCTATACAGCAGAAATTGGCACAGCATTACGAGTCAACTATACTTCAATCTAAAAAAGATTAACCTGCTTTGGCTCTTTATAATAACAGCTCTCAGATTTTAGGGTGCCATGAGAACCCTGGAGGTGATTGTTAAAAATGCAGGTTTGAGGTCTTCACTGTGAGGTTATGATTAATGAGGTCTGATATGGAATCCAGGTGATTCTGTTACAGAAAGTCCTAGAGTCATATCTCATGAAATAGCACTTTAGAGAAATTAATCCAAATGCAATATGAATTTTGAAAGGAGGGAATCTTGGCACAGGAGGTCACTTAGAAGCTTACTACTCAAAGCTCGTTTGGCCAGTTTACAGCACTGAGATGACCTAGACTCTCAGTAGAATGGCAGAACCTTGGGCCAGATGCAAAACCAATGAATCAGAATCTGCATTTTTAACACTTTCTTGAGGTATGATTGACAAAAAATGTATATATTTAAGGTATACCACATACCACATAACTTTGAGATACATATTTATATATATATGTAGTTAAATAATTGCTACAATTTAGCCAATTAACAAGCCATCATTCATATAGTTACCATTTTCTTTCCTCCTTTTCCTTCTTCTTTTTTCTTTTTTTTTGTTATGAGAACACTACACATCTATCCTCTTAACAAATTTCAAGTATACAGTATAGTATTGTTAAGTAGTCACACTGCATGTTGATAAGACTCACAGGTAATTCACCTACATGATAAAGTTTGAGAAGACTGGCCCATGCTATTGCTGGTACAGAGGGATGCTAATCCAAGTCTGGATTTGGGCAGCGGCAGAGGGAGAAGAAAGGAAGCATTAAATGAAAGGGGATGTTCTGGTTGACCTTATAAATTGTAGGTCCAAAAATTCAGGCCAGAGAGGCCCTTCCTCTCCATAACTCCAATGGGTCAGTCTCTGTTCCCTACAGAGACCTCACTGGATACATAAGAAAGAATAAATGCTCACCTTGGGCCACCCTCCGCCGTCCCTGTAGAGCAGACATAGAGTTGGTTCTATTTTGCCTAGCCTTAGGAACAAATTTCAGAACAGCTGCTGGGCTGGCTAAGACATTTTCAAATAACCGTCTGGCCACACTTCCCACCCTGACTTGGCATAAACACGGAGACAACAAAAGAGAGGTGATGATAAGATTCAGTTTGGGAATGGCAGACCTGGAGATTGGAGGGTAAGAGAGAATTTGGTAAAATGCTAGCATGAGATGTTGAACCCTTTAAAAAATCCTTTCTTGAGCCAATAGCTCAACACAAGGATGACAAAGTTATTCACATCTCTTCCTCTGACCCTTGAGCACTTTTCATTTTCCTAGTGGAAGAAAGTTGTCTGAGTGCTGGAGGTGCTAGGATATTGTTTCTATGACGATGAAATAGATTATTGCCCACTGAGTTGAGCCCAGAAGTTTGTAGTTGCACAGCTGCTTCACTAATTATTCTCCTAATGTGACATAGGGAAAAGTACACTGTAATTTTGATGTACAGTTGTTTCATGAACACAGCATTAGTGCAGAACTTCAGGAATGTCTGTATTAGGCAGAGAATGAGGCTGAATTAAATACCGAGTCACTACTGAGCTAGCAGAGGTGTTCTATTAGCTGGATGGCAGAGCATGCAATTTGGAAGCTGTAGGCTCTGAGCTTTTTCTCAGCAGCACTGTCTAAACATAATTAATCAGTTGCTTTTCACAGTAAGTGACACTAATTAGTTGCACTCTAATTGCTGTGTAAGGAGTAACGTTACCCTGTTCTAAGTGCTCTGTAGAGTAGTGACACAAGATCTTTAGTACATTATCATGGATTTCATGTAATTACAATCCTTCCAATGGAGCTAAAGGAAAATATTGTAGGCTACTTCATCAAGAATCAATAAATAAATAACTTATATTACCACTAGGAAGAAATAGTGACTGAACTCCTTCCTTATTATTTGTGTGTATGAGATTAAAACTGTGTATAGTTGGAAGTGCCAGCCCTTGGAGCTAAAAATTTGCCTTTTTCCCTCTATGTTCTTGCTAGATGATTTTTCTTTTCCAAAGAACATTATTCTAATCTGTCCTAAATTTTATTAATTTCCTAAAATCAGAGATACTGTATTGACTTGGTCAATGGAGAAAAAGGAAATATTCTTATCTGATTTCATCTTTGGGTTCTGTACCTTTATCTGGTTTTATTCTGTATCTTTTATGCTCTACTTTCCTCCTTTGTACAAGATTAACTCATTATTTTATAGATTTCAATGCTTAAGTATTTGGCTCTTTTATTATGGCCATACCTGCAGCATTTAGAAGTTCCTGGGCCAGGGATTGAAAGCAAGATGCAGCTGTGACCTACACAACAACTGTGGCAATGTCAGATCCTTTACCCCACCACGCCAGGCTGGGGATAGAACCCATGCCTCTGCAGAGAGCTGAGATACTTCTTTCAGATTCTGTGCCACAGCAGAAAATCCATCAATGCTTAAGTATTTAAATGAACTAAGCAACATTTGACCTTCTTTCTAAAGCTTCACACAAACATTCAGAGTCTAGAAAATTGTCCTTAGAAATGATTTTAAATAATAGCTGAACAGGAAAATGTTCTTGAAAGGATAACTCTAAGTTTCTTGACAAGGACAAGTTTCCTGAAATGGAAGTCTCCTTGAGTTTAAATTGAATAAGGTAAAGAACATCATGTGCTTTCTGAAAAGAAATGCGGTGGAATAGAGGAAAGGAAAATAGCAAAGGAAAATTAGCCCTCTCTTTATATATCACTAATTACTAGAAAAGAGAGTAAGACTTCAAATTGTATACTTGTATGACTTACTATTTCTTCTTATGTAGATTTTAATTATTCTGGTTTTGTATGGATTTAATTTTCTCATTCTTTTGAATAATTATTTTTCATTATATGATTTCTGTGGAAGAATTCCTTAGTTATTCTCTGGAGAGTCTTTCTATTGTGGTTCTTTTGATTCGGGTGTTTAGCATCTTTTTCTTTAAGGGAACTGTAGCTGTTGCTGTATTTGCTCAGTCATTCTGTAGCTTTGAGAACTTCTCTAATTCTGAGTTTTATGCTATGTACAAACTTTAGATTTCCCTCCAAAAAAATATTATTAGTGAAGAACTTGGCACCTGCTCTAATGTAAGGACATTACCCTGTAAGGATATCCTGAGGTTTGTAAAATTTGTTTATTGGGCATATTAATTTCTGTCTTTTCGTTAGAAATATAAATGACTAAAGAAACTTGTAAATTAAATTTTATTTTCTAAAATTCGTTTATCTTTTGAAAGAGGAAAAACTTGTTGAAATTATAGGCAGAGAAGAAAAACGTCTCCAGCTGCCCCATCCCTATTATTACTGAATGTATTTATACCAAAATAATATTTCCTTTCTAATAAGTAAAATGCTGTTTCCTAATATGCCCCACACTTTTTCAGCTTCAAAAATCTGCTGCCAGCTCTTCATAATCCTATTATTAATTGAATATATGTACACCAAAGTTAAATTTTGGGTCTTTTCCTAATCTCTATCAGTATTGCATGTGCTCTAGCTGTTACCTAGAATGCCCTCTTTTCTCAGCACCTAAGTTGTACCCACCTCCACTCCATCTCCATCACCTAATTCCTTTTCATGGCACCATTAGAATGGAAACTGTGTGTTTTGTTTTGTTTTGTTTTGTTTTTGAAGACAACATCCACAATATAACCAAAGCCTAAGAGGAGGAGAAATCTGGACTGCGACTTCAATGTGCTTGCATCGGTGCATGTCACTTAACTTGTTTTTTCATCTGAAAAAAGGAAATGAATCCTGACTGAAGTGACTAATTTTCTAAAATGATAATTTACTGAAACTGAATCAAGTAAAGAGAGAAAATTTAATTGAAAGAGAGTAATTTTAACAGGGATAAAAAGTTTTTATGGAGCAACCTATCCAGAGTACCAGGCTCAGCTGATTTTCTAGTTTTATAGGGTACTTCGATGAAACATTTAAAAGGCAGATATTTCAATGCTATTTAAAATATTCCAGAACATAAAAAAGAAGGAAAATGTCCCCAAGGTAAAGACAATAAAAAAAATGGAATATATAATTACATAATGTTAACTAACATATCCATTACCTCCATAGTCATCACTTTTGTGTGTGGGTAGTGAGAACACTAAAGGTCTACTCTCTTAGCAAATGTCAAGCATACAATACGGTGTTATTAATTATAGTCATCATACTGTACATTAGATCCCCAAAATGTATTCGTTATGTAACTGAAAATTTGTATACTTTGATAAGCATCTCCCCATTTCCTCCACTTCTTAGCCTTTGGCAACCACTATTCTACTCCCTGTTTCTATGAATTTGACATTTTTGCTATAAAAAAAAGATTTCATGTGTGAGTGAGATCATACAGTATTTGACTTTCATTGTCTGACTTAGTTCACTTAATATAGTGTCCTTCATGTTCATCCATGTTGTTACAAATGGCAGAATTTCTCTTCTTTTTTATGGCTGAATAATATTTCCATGATAAATTTATCCGTTTATCTACCAACAGACACCTAGGTGGTTTTCAAATCTTGCCTATAATGAATAATGCTACAAGAAACATGGGATTGTATATATCTCTTCCAGATACTAATTTCATTTCCTTTGGATATATATCCAAAAATGGAATTGATGGATCATATATATATGTCTGACATTTTTCTATTTTAAAATTTTTGAGGAATCCCCATACTGTTTTACATAAAACTGTACCAATTTACATTCCCACCAACACCGTATAAGAGTTCCTATTTCACTACAACCTTGCCAAAACTTGTTACCTCTTGTCTCCTTGATAACAGCCACCCTAACAGGTATCAGATGATATTTCATTGTGGTTTTGATTTGTATTTTCCTTATGATTAGTGATGTTGAGCACCTTTTCATGTGTTTACTGGTCATTTGTACATCTCCTTTGGAAAATATCTATAAAGGAGATATTTTTAAATAAGGTTATCTTTGACCATTTTTAAAGAAGATTATTTGAGGAATTTTTTTTTTTTATGCTGTATGGTTGTATGAGTTTCTTATGTATTTTAGATATGAACCCTTTATCAGATACATGGTTTGGAAATATTTTCTTCTATTCCATAGGCTGCCTTTTCACTTTTGTTTATTTTTTTTTTTTGTTTTCTTTGCCATGCAGAAACTTTTGTTTGATGTAGTCCCATATATTTATTTTTGTTTTATGTGTTTAGTGTCATATCCAAAAAAAGTATTGCTAAGATCAACATCAAGGAATGTCTCCACAACATTTTATTCTAGGTATTTCACAGTTTCATGTCTCATGTTTAAGTCCTTACTCCACTTCAAGTTAATTTGTGCGTAGTCTGAAGTAAGGATTCAGTTTCTCTCTTTTCAACAGCACATTAGAAGATTTTATGTCAAGCTGGATTTATTCTTGGGATACAAGATAGTGCAACATATTAAATCAATCAATGTGATACACCACATTAGCAGAATAAAGGATTCAAAGTCACTCAATTATCTCAATACATTCAGTGAAAGCATCTGAAAAAAATCAATATTATGTCACAATAAAAACTTTCAACAAGTTAGGTATAAAAGGAATCTACCTCAACATAATAAAGGCCACATACGATAAGCCCAGAACTAAAATCATACTAAATGTTAAAAAGCTTAACACTTTCCTCTAAGATCAGGAACAAGGTAAGGATGTCCATTCTAGACATTTATTTTTTATTCATTTTTTCTTTTTATGGTTGTGCCTACAGCATATGGAAATTCCCAGGCTAGGGGTCAAATCAGAGCTTCAGCTGCAGGCCTACACCATAGCCACATCAACCTTGGATCCAGGCCGCACCTCTGACCTATGCCACTACTTGTGGCAACACCAGGTCTTCAACCAACTGAGTGAGGCCAGGG
Organism: Catagonus wagneri; assembly: GCA_004024745.2. Taxonomy (NCBI): domain Eukaryota; kingdom Metazoa; phylum Chordata; class Mammalia; order Artiodactyla; family Tayassuidae; genus Catagonus; species Catagonus wagneri. The sequence goes on from PVHT020000108.1 coordinate 2,035,607, forward strand.
ATCAAACCTGTATCCTCGTGGACACCATGTCAGGTTCTTAACATACCAAGCCACAACAGGAATTCTGTTCCTTTATATGGGTGCTGAGAACACATAACAGGGAAACAATAGTCTCTGCGATAAATGATATTATAAAAACTGAATATCCACATGCAAAGCAATTATGGATTTATTTTGTTGTCCCATTGTTTATTTGGAGTGATACAATATGATTGCAAAGATTATTGAAAAGATAAACCAATAGCCAGAAAAATTCTTTTTAAGAAAAACAATCTGAAAATTCCTTTATAACATTGTAATGGAGATAGACTTTCTACCTTCTGAATCAAAATCCAAATGTCATTTAAAAATTAACAAATTCAAATACATAAAAATAAAAATTCGTGAGGGAAAAAAACACCAGAGCAACCCATATTACCGGGGAAATACAAGCTAATTTTTAAATTTAAAGCATTTTGAAAATTCATGAGAAAAAAATGCTGACCTTTGCTCCAAAAGGACAAAAAATATAAACAAACATCTAAATAAATGGCTTTTAAACTTATGAAAAATAGACTCAACATCATTTATAATAAGAGATATGGAAAATTAAAATTGTAATGAAATAGGTACTTAAATTTTTTTTCACATAAACAAAATAAAAAGTTGACCTGATGGCAGGATTGACCCGATTGGCAGGATTGTGGGAAACAGACATCCTGCCGCATTTCTGATGAGAGTTTAAATTAGTTCAACTCCAACGAAGGACAATTTAACAAAATTACATTACAAATATATATATATTTTTAGCCTCAAATTCTATTTCGAATATTTGGGCCATCAGTGTACTTAAATAGTTGCAAAATAAAGCATATGCAAGATTATGCAATGCAATAAATTAGGACTGGAATGCATCTAAATGTTCATATGCAGGTATTGAGTGAGATGGTATATCCACTGTGATGGGTAAAATAGAGCATAAAATAGGATGAGGGGATTCTCTACAATTTGATACGAGAAATATCTAATTTTCATCTTTAAGTTAAAAAAAGCAAAAAGTAAATACTGTAAAAGTATGCTATCTTTTGGATAAAATAATAATAATAATATTTACATTTATTGTTTAATGAAACTGTATAGATTTTACATTATTCTAATAAATAATAAGAGTTACTTTATTGGGGGTGGCACTGGGAATGTACAGTGGGATAGTAAAATTCTCAGGAATGAGAATTTTTACTATAGATTTTTTGGTATGTTTTCACCTTTAAACCAGGTGACTGTATTTAGAAATTAGATGAAAAATTAATCATTTTATAAAACATTTAGCATAAAGAAGAGAATGTGACAGGAAAGAACATTTTTAACACAGTTGTGCAAAATAATAGAAAGACCCTTTGAATGAGCGAAGTGGTTTTATCAAGGAGCTTGCATATGACTTGATTAATGCTAGAATTTCCTCGGCCATGGTTTTCCCCCTTTTGGTTCAGTGGCCGTTGGAGCCCAGAATGGAGACAAAGTTTGCATGCAGAGTCAAGTCAGGCTATATTGAGAAGGAAGTGTCACAGATGAGAGTATATCTGAAAGAAAAGAGTAAGATGGTCTTTCCAGTGGGAAAGAGAAGAGCTGTTTCATGTGCTTGGTTTTTTTTTTTTTTTTTTTTTTTTTTTACTGAGCTTTGAGATATCTCCTAGGAACTTTTGTATTGCTTGGTTTATGGTAGGACCATATAAAATGGATTTGCTTACAATTATGGCAATCTCTGTTTTTATTTTCATGCTCACCTGGCCTAGTTAAATACGGATTGCCAGGTATGGGCATGATCTGTGACAACACAGAGGAAAGAGCGAATTAACCCATCAAGATCTGAGAACCAGAAAAAGTCCAAGGATCAGAATCTGAAGCTGCACACAGAGATTTTTGTTTTCCTTACAAGATGAAGATCTACTTACCAAGAAGGCACAGATGATTCAATTGAGACAATCTGTTTATTTCCATTTGACTCTATAAACAAGGGAGGGAAGCAGGGAGGGGAGTGAGAGGGAATCCTTGTTTTTCTTCCTTTTCCTTGAAATATTCATTTGCTCCCTTCCATGAAATTTGTATCCAGATCACAATCTTCTATCTTTCCTTGAAAGTCTTCTCATCTCTTGTTAATCACTGTTCCAACTACTTGGTTTGTACGGCTCTGGTCTTCTACTGAGGAGTGGGGGTCACTCATCAAGTTTTCGAGGTCTGCTTCACCAAAAGCATAGCACTGTTCACCTCACCAATTTCATAAGTAAAGAGTAATAATTTACATGTGCATGAGTATCTTCAGTGCGTGTTATTGGCTCTTGATAAAAGGCAACTAGTAGTGATAAACCTTGAAATAGGCCTTTTCTAAAATACCAGGCAGCAAACTGCATGAGCCATTCTGAAAACAGATTCAGAGGAAGATGTCTTAACTTTCATTTCCCGTCTGCTGGGTTTCTTTGAAGTAGGAGCTAACCCTGACATGAAACAGCTCCAGAAACGGAGCCATGCCCAGTTGCTTTTGGCCTGATAATTCTACCCCCAGTGGTGACTCCCACATGCAACCCAGTGCCTTTGATGACTCACTCTTCTCTTCTTGGAGATAGGCCTCCAGCCGTTTCCTATGCAGCCTCCTTGGAAGAAGAAAAGAATAGCTTAATGTAATAAATCAAATCAAATGAATTATCTGCTCCCTCTCTAACCCAAGCCCTTTTTGACAGAACCTTCCCTCCCGTCTTTGTTCTCCTTTGTAGTAAAACTCTTCTAATTTAGAATCTGCTATTCAACTAAAATAGAGAATGCATCTCCCGGGTGGCCAAAAGCAGAAGGAAGCTTTGTATGAGCAAGCCAGGAAGAGGGATTCGAAGCTGGTTTTTATTTTTGTAAAGACAAACTAAGGGGAAAAAAAAGTTTTGTTTGTAAAAAACATGGAATTTGGTGAGTTATATTTAATATTAAGATTAAAACCTATTTTTACACAGCTGTATTGAGGATTGGGGTCCTGGGGTAGAGGGCTGATTTGAGAAGTATCCCCAAACTGCCTCTTTTCTTGGCCACTAACACTATTTTTTAAAAATTCTAATTACCTCCTGGTTGGAAAAGACTAATCCTCAAAACTCATTACATGACTTTTTTAGGGGACTCATGTTCTGTAAATTATTTTAAATCGGGATCAAAATGATTTCTTCTAGGAGAACTAATTACTCCCTTTTGAAATCAATTTTATTTTTTTTCTATTATTAAAGAGTGAATTTTTAGTACAAAAACGTCAACGAATGTGAAGTTCGTATATTAAAGTTTTATTTCCATCTGCACACTGGGAATACCCTCTTCTTATTTCAGTCTAAAACGCATAAAATAGATATATTATTTTTAAATATGCTTATTTTTCTCTCTTTTTTAAACCACCCTGCTGACTTTATGGAGCTTTACTTTCATATATGTGCTTTATATTATTTGGCAATACTCAATAAAAAATTACTTACATTTTTTATAAGTGAAGATGTTCAGTTTCTCAAGATACAGGTCCTATATAGTCAAAGAAATAGAGTCTAAAGTTTCTATAAAAATCTCTGCAAATGTTCCAGTTCTGTATTGTTCTGTGTCTTTGGCTCTTGAGCCTCAATAAATATTTAAAAGTTTCTTCTTCTAAATAATATTCCAGATATTTAACATGGAAGGTTGTTACAAATCTGTCTGTCCTAACATATTGTTATATATTACTAATACACAGTAAGGCACACACTTAACTTATTCTGTAGTCATTCGATGTATTTTATGTTTATTTCCCTGGGGAGGTGATAGGCCCATGGGCCATGGGTCAAAAGACCATGTCTTATGCTTCTGTCTTTTAGAGAACTTTGCATAAATGTTGAATAGGAGAAATCGAATAAATGCAAAATCATGATACCTCTATTCAGTCCTTAATGCTGCCCCTTACTACCATTCAGATTCCAACTACAAAATGGAAATGCCTATTGCACAGCATTGATGAAACAATGGATGTGAAAGGGCTTCATAAACTGTAAAGTTTGAAACAAGTATTTGCTTAACTCTCAAAGAATGCATATCAGTCATGTAGATGAAAACTTCTGAAAAGAGAAGAGTCTTTTCATGAAACAGAAGGAAGTGAGCAGCCTCAACTCTCAGCCCTTGAGGTTTCCATTTCCTAGCCAGTTCTTGCAGAGCTAAGTCCCTGTTTGAGGTTCATGCTACTGCTCTGGCCTCTGCTTGAAATAACATCCCTTTGTCTCCATGGGCCAAAACTGTGGGCAAGTTACTGATAGTTGGTCTCCTCATCCCAGAAAGCTCTCATGCTCGGGGCTTTGCAGTCATTTGTGTCTCCTTTTGCTTCTTCTTCAGCCTCATGCACTGGCAGTGCTGCTGCTCATTTGAATACTGTATATTGTATTCTCTCCTTCTGGTACTTCTAGTTACCACCTTAGCCTCAAATCCTGGCCTTAGGTTAGAAAATGGGAGAGATGAAAGAATACCAGAAGTAGGCAAATGTCTTCCCCACAAAAGAAGCAGAATCTTTCTAGATTCATAAACAGAGTTTGACGGTTTTAATGTCAATTCCCAAAGTTCTAGGATTTATTATTAAAAAATTAGTTAATAACCACCTAAAAGATGACATGAGCTGATATTCTTCCTAACGCTACTGGACTGGCGATAGATGAAAGGCTGTATGTGCAACCATATACTAGCCTCTCTGTCCCTGTCCTTTGAATTAAAAGGCTTTTGCTTTAGTCCACCAGGCTTCCCTTGAGTCTCAAAAGGCTGACTGAAGAGTTAATGATTAGAAAATGTGAAGATGTAGAAATAAAGAATAGCTCTTGGGCTGGGAAACTGGTAAAAGTTTAGACTATAAATCTTCCACATAGCAGAATCACCAACTCATAGTTCCCTGAAAGATATAAAGGCCTGACACATATCCCAAAGGTGTATTTACAGGCAGTGAACCCCCACCAGAAGAAAAGAGCTGATCACATGAACATAGACCCTAGATTGGTTGAAACCAGAAGGTTGATGATGCATGAAACTTCACCCTGATGCCAACCAATTCAAGAACTGTGCATGACCTGATCACCTTCGACACCCCCACTGCCCCCGCCCGCCCTTTACACTGCCTTTAAAATCCTTTCCATGAAAGCCCTTGGGGAATTCAGGTCTTTTGACCACAGACTTACCATTCTCTTTGCAGGGCATCCTACAGTAAATGTTGCATTTTCCTTCATCACAACCCGTGGGCAGTAGATTGGCTTTATTGTGTGCAGGTAAGCAGACCCAAATTTGGTTCAGTAACATAGACACTTCATGTGTGAACTCAGCATTTGACAGAACTACCTCTCTCAAATCACATGAAATAAGCACCTGCTATTTGTTTTGGGGACAAAGAGGCCAGTAAACTCTTCATTATTAATAATTTCTTAGTCTAATGAAAGATACAGATTCACAACACATAACGTGCTATAGATGAATGTAGTATGATTCAAAGGGTTTCAGAAAGGGGTGTGTGGCATTTTAGGCACTCAGGTGACGAGTTAACACTACTGGAGACAAGGGGTCAGGGACAATTTTCTGGTAGAGGGGACCCCTAAAGAAGAGCAAGAATTGTAATTCTCCTTGTGGCTCAGTGGTAACGAACCTGACTACTAGCCATGAGGACATGGGTCCAATCCCTGGCCTCACTCAGGGGGTTAAGAATACACCATCTCTGTGAGTCGTCCTGTGGGTCACAGACGTGGCTTGGATCCTGCATTGTTGTGGCTATGCCATAGACCAACCGTTCCATTTTGACCCCTAGCCTGGAAACTTCCGTATGCAGTGGATGCAGGCCTTAAAAAAAAATTAAGAATTTGTGGAAAAGAATGGATGTGAATGAAGAGAGGCTATTAAAGGCAAGGAGTCAAGACACATTCTGGTGTGTGTATATGAACTACAAGCAATTTATTGCTCCCGGAGTCCACAGTTCCCAGCACACTATGACACATTTGGGGAAATGGCTTACTTCTTTCTTTTTTAAGGAAAGGGCTTACTTCCCTCATGATATTCTGAAATCAAAATGGAAAGATATAGGCTACAAGTAAGGAAACAGAATGAATTAGTAACCTGTAGAAAATATCTGTTGAAGATAATGGTTAGTGGGGAGTTTCCTCTGTGTCACAGTGGGTTAAGAATCCAACTGCAGTGGCTCAGGTTACTGTGGAGGGAGGGTTCGATCCCCTGCCGGCACAGTTAGTTAAAAGATCCAGTGTTGCAACAGTTGCAGCATAGGTCACAGCCATGGCTTGGATTCAGTCTCTTGCCTGAGAACTTCCATATGCTGCAAGTGCAGCCACAAAAGAAAAAAGAAAGAAAGATCATGATTAATGGCAAAGAGAGAGGATTTTGTGGGAATACACTACAAGGGTTTTCAGCTCTGTTGAATTGTACATTGAACCAACAATTATTTACTAAGCATCCAAAATGTACTAGACCTTGAGATTAAAATGGCATGGAAGAAAGAATTCTTGCCCTCAAGGATTTTGCAGTCTAGGAGAGAAGCCTTTTCAGTACAGCTTGGGCAGTGATTTAAATTGAACTGATGAAGGTAGGAAAAGTAACACTGAAGGAAGTAATTTATATGGCAGAGCAGACCTAGTGTCCCCAAATGCCCTCACGGGCTGCTTGACAGGCTAACTCTAACCAGGGAGTAACACTAATGTGTGTTGACTATTTCTGACCCATAGAATGCTAAGCTCAATACAAAAGATCCTCTTTCTACCAAAATATTAGGGCCCAAAGAACTCCTTTACTCTCACAGTGTGAGACAAACACAGGGACATCATTTACATAGCACTCAGGCACTGAAAGCTACCAGAGAGAAAGAAATCATTCTAGGGCCACATTCTTATTATTGATTTATATTCAGCATAATAATGGTACATAATAATGGTCACCACTTATCTAAACTAGAAAATATAACATGACTTCTAGTTAAACATAGCAGACTAAATTGAGTTGTTTTAGGCCGTCTGAGAACTCTGCTAAAGTAACACAAAGTGAAGGGCCAGGAAGAGGGAGAGAATAGGGTTTGGAACTGCTCTTTCTCTTTTTTAAGCCTTCTAGAACCTTTGATTTTTAAATTATATGCATGATGGAGTTCCCGTCATGGCTCAGAGGGTTAAGAACCAGATATAGGGCCATGAGAATGCAGGTTCAATCCCTGGCCTTGCTCAGTGGATAAGGATCTGTTGATGCCGTAGCTGTGGCATAGGCTGGCAACTGCATCTCCCATTCGATCCCTAGCCTGGGAACTTCCTTATGGCTCAGGTGTGGCAGTATAAAAGATATTTAAAAATAAATAAATAAATAAATAAATAAATAAATAAAATGCATGATATAGAAATGAAAACTAAATTATAAAAGAATGTATAAGAATAATGCCAGTAACAATCCATTTTTTCTTCCCCTATTTATTCTCTCTCCACAATGTAGAAAATTCATATAATCTTTTTACCAAAGATGTTGGTAAATGGTAGTTTGGATGAACAGCCAAATAAGGCTATTTTCCTCTAATTTAAATTATCAAAAAATAACTGCTAATATCAAATATTAAATATAACATTAGAATGTAGCAATTATTATTAAACTTCCTCTGATTTTGTATCAGTATGTATAAATGTGTAAACATGTATGAGTGCATATTTATACACCTGGATACATTCAGTATTAATACATTTTACTCTGATTGATAAGATGTGGTTAAGGCACTGGAATCTAATATTTAACACAGCCCTTAAGTTATTTCTATGCAGGTGGCCTGTTGTACCTATTCAGGTGGCCTGTTGTACTCATTGAGAGAAATACTGCTTAGAAATTATACCCTGAAGTCTAACTTGTTTCAAAATGAGTCAGTAGCCTAAATTCTTAGTTATCTATTTGTTCATTAATTTATTTACTATTTTGACACAAAATTATATTCAATAAAATGTACAGAACTCAGTGTTCAGGTCGACAAGTTCTGGCAATTATATAACCGCATGTAACTATCACTAAATAAAAATATGGGCAGAAAATTCCTTCACCCCCCCAAAATTCTTTTGTGTTCCTTTCAGTCTGTTCATCCCAACACCCCAACTTCCTGATTTTTATCAATATAGATTAATTTTGCCTATTCTTGGGCTTAGCATAAATGGAATCATACAGTTTGCATGATTTTTTTTGGTCTAGCTTCTTAATGTTTATGAGATTCATCTATGTTAATGTAAGCAGCTATAATTAATTTTTTAAATTACTGAGTTGTATACCACAATTTGCTTATCCATTTTCTTGTTGATCAATATTTGGGTTGGTTTCTTGTTTGAGATTATTGTGAATAGGCTGATATGAACAATCTTGATTCTCAGTTGCTTCAATATCTAGATGTGGAACTTCTGGGTCACAGTACTTAACTTTGAAAGAAACTCTTAAACAGTATTCCAAAATGATTTTACCAGGGGTGTCTCAGACAGGCCAGTCCTCACCAATACTTATTACTGTCAGTTGTCTTAGTTCTGGCTGCTATAACAAAATATTGCAGACTTAAACAAGAGATACCTATTTCTCACGATTCTGGAAGCTGGATGTCCAAGATCAGGGTTTCGGCACAGTCCAGTCTGGGGTGAGGGCTCTCTTCCTGGGTTGTAGTTAGCTGCTTTCTTGTAGTTAACCTTGGTCTCTCTTCCTCTACTTACAAGGACACTAATTCCACAATGAGGGTCCCATTCCAAGGACCTCACCTCACCCTAATTACCTACAAAAGGCCTCACCTCCAAATACCATCACATTGGGGTTGGGGCTTCAATATATAAATTTTGGGGGAGCACAAGCATTCAGTCCATAACATAAGTTTTTTTTATTTTTAGCACCGTAGTAGGTGTCTTTTGTGTTTTCACATAAATTTTAGGATTATTCGTTCTAGTTTTGTGAAAACTGTCATGGGTATTTTGATAGGGATACATCGAATCTAGATTTCCTTAGATCATATGACTTTGAACATTATTAATTCTTCCAATTCATAAACACGGTATATCCTTCCATCTGTTTGTGTCAGCTTTAATTTTTTCATCAGTGTTTTCTAGTTTTCTGACTACAGATCTTTTACCTCCATGAGGAGGTTTACTTTATTCTTCTATTCCTTTTGATGCAAGGATAAGTTTTTAAATTTCTATTAAAATATCCGCTGGGATATTTTATTTCATTTTACTTTTTATGGCCACACCTGAGGCATATGGAATTTCCAGGGGTAGGGGTTGAATGCGAGCTCCAGCTGAGGTCTATGCCACAGCCGTGGCAATACCAGATTCGAACCACACTGAGACCTATGCTGCAGCTTGTGAAAACGTGGGATTCTTAACCCACTGAGTGAGGCCAGAGATGAAACTTGCATCCTCATGGAGACTATGTTGGGTCCTTAACCTACTGAGACACAGTGGGAACTCCTGCTGGGTTTTTTAAATTGGGATTTTATTGAATTGCTAGACTAATTTGTGAGGAAACATTCAATGTATCAGCATTGAATATGGTTTTTCACAGATGTTCTAATCAGAAACATCTTTTCCTAGTTTGTTTCAAGTTTTTATCATGAACAGGCATTAAACTTTGTTTCATTTTTTCTGCATTTATTGAGAATATCACATTATCATTCTTAATTTTTCTGTTAATGTGCTTAACTATACTGCTTCAATTCTGAATGTTAAAAGAATCTTGGAAACACTGCTACATAATGTTTTATTATTTTATGTAAATTTTTTATATGTAACTTTATTTTCCGGTGATATCTCTATAAGGTTTTCCTTTATATAAATACACTGCTCACATAAAGTGAGTTACAAAGAATTTTCTCCTTTCCTATTTTATAAAAGGCTCTGCAAAAAATTGGTATTATATTTTCCCTTAAACATATAAAATTCACAGGTGAATCTTCTGGACTTAGAGCTTTATTGCAGGAAGATTTTTTTATTGTTAATTCAATTTCTTTAATAAATACAGATGACTTGTTTTTCTAAGTATTTTCATATCTATTTTGTTACTTTATGTTTTTCAAGATATTTGTACATTTCATCTAGATTGCAGAGTTTATTGCCATAACATTTTTCATAATATCTTCTAATTATATTTTTTTAATTTTTATTTTTGCATTATAGTTGATTTATAATGTTCTGTCAATTTATTCTGTACAACAAAGTGACCCAGTCATACATATATATACATTCTTTTTCTCACATTATCCTCCATCATGTTCCATCACAAGTGACTAGACATAGTTCCCTGTGCTATACAGCAGGATATAATTATATTTTTAATATTTGTAGGATCAGTAGTGCTGTCCCTTCTTTCATTCCTGATGTTGGTACATGGTTTTTACTTGATAAGCCTTTATAGAGGCCTATCAATTGTATTAATATTTTCCAAAAAGCAAATCTGAGCTTTGCTGCTTTTCTTTTTCTGTTTTCTAGTTCATTGATATCCACTCTGATGTTTATTTCCTTTTTTATATGTGCTTGTGAGTAAGTTTATTTCCTCTTTTAGTTTTTTACTGGCTGCACACTGTTCACAAATTTTCAAAAACGGAAGCTTAAAGAGAAAATTTCCCTCTATGCACTAACTAGGTACACTTCACAAATTCCGGCATATCATTTAGTTCAAAGTGTGCTCTATTTTTTGAAGCCTTTTGAACCTGCATCCTCATGGATACTCATCAGATTCATTTCCATTGAGCCATGATGGGAACTCCTATAAGGTAGAAATTGACAGAACACTGTAAATAAACTACAATGGAAAAAACAAAAGTCATTAAATATATATATATGTATGTGTATATATATATGTATGTGTATATATATATATACACACACACACACATACACATATATATGTATGTATATGTGTATGTGTGTGTGTATGTGTGTGTGTGTGTGTGTGTGTGTGTGTATATATATATATATATATATATATATGAAGGATGGTATATCATGATCAAGTGGGATTTATCCCAGGGATACAAGGATTTTTCAGTATCTGAAAATCAATGTGATACACCACAAATTGAAAAATAAAAACCATGTAATCATCTCAATAGATGCAAAAAAGCCTTTTGACAATATTACTTAGTGTTGTGTTCACTTGCTCTATCAATTATTGAGAATGAGTGTTGAAAATCACAGTCATGATTGTGGATGTGCCTATATTTGCCTTTACTTTTTTTTACTTTCATATAATTTGATGTGTTTTCAAGTATACACAGATTATAAATTGTTAGAGAAGAATTCTAGAGAACACTCTTAAAGGATTAGCTTTCTGTAATCAATCACAAGAAATTCCTGTTTAAGTAGTAATGAAAGATAATATCTGGCAATACATCTTATTTTGAATTGTTTCATTGAATATATATGTAGCCACATTGATCCCCTGTGTTTATTGTTTACATAGTATGTCTTTTTCCACCATTTTATTTTCACATGAATATCTATACAATTATTTCTTGGTGGATAGTATATGATTGGGTCTTTCATATTTTATTTTATTTTATTTTATTTTATTTTATTTTACTGCTTTTTGAGTCACATTCACAGCATATGGACGTTCCCAGGCTAAGGGCTGAATCAGAGCTACAGCTGGCAGCCTATGCCACAACCACAGCAACATGGTATTCAAATGGCACCTGAAACCTACACTGCAGCTCAGGGCAACCCCCGGATCCTTAACCCAATGAATGAGGCCAGGAATTGAACCTGCATCCTCATGGATATTAGTTGGATTCATTTCTGTTGTGAATTCCGCCCCCCTTTATTTTTAATCTCTGCCTTTTAGATAGATGGCTGAAGTCATTTTATTTAACATAGTTCTTTATATGGTTGAGTTTTACAGATTTATTTGTTTTCTCTTTGTCACACTTTTTATTTGTTTATCTGTTTTTTTCTGCTCTCCTTTTGATTAAATATTTTATTCCATTTTATCTTCTCTGTTTACTTTTAAAATATACTGCTTTATATTTTCTACTAATATTTTGAAGATTATGATAAGCATGCATATCACAGTTTACCCTCTGATAATATCCTTCTTTGTGAACAATGTTACAAACTTCTAACGATATAATTTCATTTACTTCCTCATCTGGACCTTTGTGCTTGTTTTTTATATATTTTATATCTATATATGTTATAAACCCATAATATACTATTATTAATATATCTTTAAAGTGTCAATAGTTTTTTAAAGCAATTAAGTATATACAAATACATATAATGAAGGTGATAAAAAATTGTCTTCTAAATTTAGCCACATATATACACTTTCTGGTGCTCTTTTTTCCTTCCTAAAGATCTGATCTTTCATCTGCTATTATTTTATTCCTGCTCAAGACCTTTTTTTCAATGCAGAGTTGCTAGAGACAGACTTAGGCTTTGTATGTTAGAAAATATCTTTTGTCTTGAAGAATTTTTCACTGGGTATAGAATTACAAGTTAACAGATTTTTGTTCAGCACTTTAAAGATTTCATTCCATTTTTAGCCTTTGTTATTTTTGATGGAAAGCTAGCCATCATTCTTGTTATTCCTTTAAATGTAATGTGTCTTTCTTCTGTTGATACTTTTTAGCAGTTTGATTAGGAATGTCCATATGTGGTTTTCTTTGCATTTATGCCACTTGAAATTGGACTGAAATTTATGGATCCCTGGATTGATATCTTTCATGAATTTTGGAAAACCTTAGGTTTTTTTCTCTCCAAATATATATTCTAAGCCATTCGCTCTCTCCTTTCCTTTTTGCTCTCCAACTATATATTGTTAAAATATTTGATATAGTTCCAGAGGACTTATCTTTTAAAAGTTTTGCCCTTTTTTTCTTCTTTTAGTTTCAATTTAGATAATATCCATTGACTTTCTCAAACTCACTAATCTATTCTTCTGTTGTAACCAGTCTTCTATTGAGCATATCCAATAAACACTTCAATTCCAGTATCATACTTTTTCAGTGCTAGAATTTCCATTTGGTTTTCTTTTTATAGATTCTATATCTCTGCTGAAATTCTCAATTTGTTCATATATGTTGCCCATCTTTTTTGCTAGACATCTCCCCATATTCATTGCAGTTATACTAAATCTGCTACTTGTTAATCCCACTGTCTTTGTCATCTGTGTTTTGCTTCTACTGAATTTTTTTTCTGCTGAGTTCAATTTCCCTGCTTCTTTTTGGTATTTTATCATTTTTTTGATTGTGTCCCAGACTTTGTGTGTAAATGAACACTGGGTATTGAAGTAGTGTTTACCTCTAGAGAATGGCATGTCCTTTCCTCTGTCAGGTGTTACTGTGGGAGTTTGAGACAGTCTAATCATTAGTTGAGCTGGTTTTGGTTATGTTAGGGCTTTAGTTAGATGCAGCTTATCTCTGGGTTCACAATTTTGAGGACAGGATCTGCAGGGCTTGAGATCTACAACAACAGTAAGACTCCAGAGACCTCTCTCATACCTTATAGCCCGACTTTTATCCTCGACCTGTGAGAGATCCTTCTCTGTTTTTTAATCCAGCAGATAGCTTTGGTGTTCTGAAGGAGTTTTCTTTGCGCCTCTGCCAACCCCACCTACTCTCTTCATATTTTGCCTTGTTCCACTTGGTTAAGGCCTAGTGCACTTCAGGGATGAAGGTGGGATCTCTCTCATTTCTCCTGCCTGCCAAGGCTTTGGTGTATCCTTGCCATGAAGTGAAGACCTAATGTACCTCTGGAGGGATCTCTCTTAGCTTTCCTGCCACACCTTTATCTTTCGATGGGCTGCTGCCAAGCAGTTAGTAATAGCTGTATGCACTTTGGAGAATTTATCTAAGCTCTACTGCCCTACTCCCAGTCTTTGTCAGAACACTGCCTATCACTTGATAAAGGTGCCACACAACTTGGAGGTATTTTCTCAGCCTTCCTACCCTGCCCTAGCTTTTAATATTTTTTCACCAAGCACCAGATGAAGATACCATGGGAAAGAATGGACAGATGGGTACAATTCACTCTTTGCCTCTTGATTCTTGGGATTCAAATCCATCGTGCCACTATACATGTTGCTATGAAACGTTTAAAATTTTCTGGTTTCTTTTTCCCCCAGTCTGTGCCAAGTTTTCTCCTTCCTGCCATGCCCGTAAGGAGGTCTCTTCTCTCCTACAAAGAACTCATCCTGTTCCCTGTTTCCATCATTTATTCTTGCTAGATGTTTTAACTATAGTTAGCATTTATTTATTAGTGAAGGTATATATCATCTTTCATGTATCAGTTCTTTTGTCCTCCTTCCTCACTCTATTTTTTATTAGCATCTTGATATTTTTCTTATGAATTAATGTAAATTATAAGTCTATTAATCCCTTATCTATCATATTTTATCTATTATTTTCAAGATATTTTCTTTTTAATTATTTTTCAATTGTATTTTTTACTTTTTAACTTGTATTTTATGATATCTTTGCCTGCATTACATCCTTCATATCCAAAGACTTTTATAATCTTTATTATATATATACACACACAGAAAATATGTGTTTATATGTCTGTGTCTGTGTGTGTATACATGTGTGTGTGTATACGTGCGTGTGTGTGTGTGTGTGTGTTTAATTTACTACAGATTACTGACTGGAAAATGTCTAGAAGTGGGTAAATTTCTTTCCCCAGGTCATAGGCTGTTTTCAAAGGGTTTTAGTGCCCTACAACCTGAGCTATGCAATATCTTCTTTTAACATTTTTCTCAGAATGTAAGATAAAATTATAACATTAAACATTTGTGTTACTATATATTACATTATATCTACATATATACACACTCTATGGTATATAAATATATATTATATATAATGCCATATATATGTAAATTGATATATATCAATTTGATTTGCCAATTGATTTTGCTGAAGCTAATTCTACAATAAGAATATTTTTAACATAAAAATGAATGTTTCCTAATGGGGAAACTGAATGAATAAAAATGCTTACTTCCTAATTATTTTCTCTTGGAAAAAAATTACAGATCTGAGATAAACTGACTTTAATTGCAAAGAAAAATGTCAGAAGTGACATTTCAACACCTCAGTATACTAATGATCTCGACTGAAAGAAATGTAAAATCAGCCAAGGCTACTGTCATTAGTTTCTTCAGTGCCTCACAACCAGAGGAATAAACAATTAATACGTTAAAATTATTCACTGCTAACATATCATTATGATTCCTAAATATCAGCCTAACCATGTTGATTGGACCTTGACAGAAATGGGCAAAAGTGCCATTTAGTTAGCAGTACAAAATTATCAACAAGCTAATAAAGATGGCATTACAGAATGTCAGATTCAAAGAAAGGAAAGGAATGGGGGTGGGGTGCATGTGTAAAACCAAAGTGGGTTTGACACACAAACTAGAGCAGTGACAGAGTCAAGGAAATCAGTTTAGTAAAATCAGTGGTTAAAAGCTACAGACTAATTAATGTATTTCATGTTTTCACTGCCATCTAATCATAAAACATTCACCTTGACCCTTGTAAAGCTTATTCTCTTGGCAAGATTATCTCATAAAGAAACTTGTTTAGGGAAGATGAGATTCGACAATTCAGAGAATTCAAAGGAGGATGTTTTGCTCTTTTGATCCACGATTTAATTGAAACACAATAGTACTTAACCTTGAAATACTATGCCTTGCGTTGGTCCAAGTCCCCATCTGCAATCAATCATGTCAATAAAGTTAATTCAACAGTTTCCAAAATAGTTTTGATATGTTATAACTGTGATTTTTCCACATGAAAGTGAAATTATATATAGTATGTATATATAATTGGCTTTATATGTGTGTGTGTATATCTATCTAGAAAGCTTTTAAGTTTTCTTGGTCTGCACTCTCCCACTCCCAAGTATCAGGTTAGGAATTCGATACAGCAGGAAAAACCATAAATAGCTACAAAGGGAGTTATGAATGTTTGTCTTAGGATGCTACCCAACATGGCACAGGCAGTGCTAATTCTAATAAGCTGTTATCGAGACCACCTTCCTTTTTTAAAGATCATTGCTTGTCTCCAATGGAAACTGTTCTCAACATCACCTGCTCCTCTGTTAAGTCATGTATTTGTTCATTCATTTAATAAGTGTGGATTACAAGACAGACACTGCCCAGAATGCCGGAGATAATATGATAAATATGGAGACACCGTTTCCGCTCTCATGAAGTTTACAGGCTTGCGGGAACACAGTCATAAATCAAGTAATCATGATGATGAGTCTTTCATTACAAATGGAAAAAAATAATCTGAAGGAAAGTTTCTAAGATGGCGTAAAACAAGCGGTCTAGACGGAGGAGGATGGGTGGGTTTCCTTGGTAAGGTGATCCTTGAACTGGGGTTAACTGGGAGAACTGAAATATGGAAGGAGGAAAAACATTCTTGACAGGGAAAAAAGCTGGTGCACAAAAGCCATTTAGCCAGAGGAAGCCCAAAGCTATTCCTCTACTGCCTACCCTCCATGCCCCTGGGCTGATGGATTCCAGTCCCAGGACAGTGCCCTGCCAAGACTACTACTTCTGTTTTAAGCGTTCAAATCTGAATCCAGGAAAAGGAAATTTCTAGCTGAAATGAGACTAGAGTTGCTGTGCACCTGGGGTTCACTGCCTTGAGTGAATCCTAAATTCACCAAGAGAGGCCTGATCTTTGTTCCTTTTCTGATAAAAATAACTCTTATTTAAATGGAAGCAACTGAACTACATGTGACCCCTGATGCAGAATTATTGAAACAAGTGGAACAAAAATTTTATTTCATTTTTTTCTTAATGGATTTTATTTCAATTATAGGTGTACATAAATCATCACAAGTCAATTTTACAGATTTTGTATCCCAAACCCCCACTGCATCCCCCCACCCCCCAGATTGTCTTATTTGAAAAACCAAGGTTTTCCAAAGTCTGTGAGTCATTGTCTGTTCTGCAAAGATGAACAAAAGTTTTAAATCTCTAATATATGCAAAAAGGACCCATTATCTGAAGATTCTTTAAGCTTTTTATACACTTTCCCACTTACAAGGCTCCCCTCCTTTTTCTGAGCCTTCTGTCACCATACATATCACCCCTATCTACTTAAGAGCAGGAGAACTAATCTCACTATGGCTTTTATCTTTATATTGGCCACTATATAAAGTTCCAGGTAATTCTCTATTCCCCATAGTTTATCTCTCCTTCTCTGACCCATCTTTCACCCTTTCCTAGGTCCAGAAACCTTTCCACTGGACCCTGCAGATATCACAGTCATTGGCAAATCGCTCATAACCTTAACATTTTTGCTATACCCTCTCTTCACCTGGATCTTCCTTGAGGACATCATTTCCTCTCATTCTTCTCAGGTGGTGACTCTTCCCTCTCATATCTCTCCTATTTCCGAACCTGGAGCTACTGCAGATGACTTTCCAGCATTTTCTTATTGCTTCTAGTCCTTTTCTTATCTCATCCCCACACCCCACCACACTTCCAGCTTTGGTTCTATGGTCAATCCTCTGCTTCTTTTTGCTGTAGTCATCTACTACCCCTGTCACTCCTTGACGACCAACTCCTGGCTCCTGTCATCCTATCCAACAATACTCCTATCAAAAGCCTTAAGTTATGTCCATGCCCTGTGGGTGATGTTCATGGCTTCCCATAACCATGACCTCTCTTTTTAGACAAGAAGGATGTTCTCATCCTTCCTCAACATTCACGCTGGAGTTTTTCCCTAGACCTTTGTCATTACTGTAACTGCAACTATTTCATAATCTCGGTTGTGAGCACCGTATTTTCAGACCACTAACTTCTTTCTTTCCAGCTTAATCCAATTTTCAAATTTCTTTAATTCACCAACCATACAGGGGATTATAATCCATTTTCTACCACCTTTTTAACTACCCTCTCTATTCCCTCATTTCCCTACTTAACAAGCATAAGTCTCAAAGAAATGAATAAAGAAGAGCAGATAAGATATATAAAATATACATTTATTTAACAATAATAAATAATTCTTGAGTTCAAAAAGGACAACACGGGAAAAATAACAAAATATTTAAAATTAAATAGCAATTCTTATAATACAGCCCTAAAGTATTGGATTCAAATTAAAGCTTTATCTCTGTTTAGATACATACTGCGTTTAAATAAATTCATTATGAAAAAAGTTAAAAGTAAGTAAGCAAATCATTCAACTCAAACAATTGTAAAGAATACAGTAGCACATACATAAAGAAACAAAGAAAATATTAAAGATATAGACAAAAATAAATAAAATAAAAAGTAAAAATAGAGAAGATTAATATAAACAAATGCTGGCTCTTTGAAAAGTTTAGTAGATAGGATTCTGGTAAAGCTGATAAAGAAAAAATAAGATAATTTAAACAAAACAGAATAAAAAAGGAGAAACTACCACAGACTCAGTAGAAACTAAAATTGGTGAGTATTATGAATAATAGGCTAATAAATATGAATACTCAATAAATATAAATACCCAGATGAAACAGATCAATTTCAAAGCTTAAATGAAATGAGTCAATTTGTAGAAAAGTATTAAAATGCCAAAACTGGCGCAAGAGGTTCTCCAGCTGCTGATTGAAACTAACAAAGGCATGACTGGAGCATGATATTTTTCTGGGAAGTTTATTTGCTATTCAGAATGGTAAAAATTACTCTAAAAGAAGAATTAGTCTTTCCAATCTAAGCTGATGTGAATTTAAAGCAAAAATAGGAGGGAGAGGAGATGAAAAGGAAAACTGGGAAAGAGGACAAAGTTCAAAGGTATTTAAAGAAACTGAAACAACAATAAAAAAATCTCTAATTCCTGAAATATTTAGTCCCAGATAATTTTGTAGGTAAGTTCCACCAAACATGTTAGTAAGATTTAGTCCTACTTTGTAAAAGTTATTTCAGAAAAAAAGTAAGGGTGAACGCTATCTTGTTCATTTTATCAGACTAGTATAATCTTACAGAGGGAATAAAAACAATAAAAATGACAGGAAAAAGTATGGATTAATTTCATTTGTGAACATAGATGAAAAACTACTTAAAAATTAACTAACTGAATATTTCAGGGTATTTAATATTAATACAGTTCAAATGGGAATTATAGGATAATCACTGGATACTCTATCAATATAACTCACCTAATAAGTGAGTAAAATCATATAATCATCTCAAATATTTAAATATTGATAAAATTCAATGACTATGATTAAAACACTCAGAAAACTAGGAAAGGAAGGGGATTTCCTTAACTTTATAAGATTATATACAAAACACCTACATTAAACATTATGCTTAGTGGAGAACCATCATATTTATTCCTTTTAAAATTTAAAGCAAGACAAAAGTTATACACTCTCACCACAACTATTTAACGGAGTAGGTCTTGGACAATACTTGAGGAAAAGAAAAAAGAAATGATAGGTATAAACATTGAAAGAGAGGACATTAAATTTACATTATGTATAGCCTATATGATTAAATGTCTTGAAAATCCCCCCCCCAAAAAAATCAACAACTATTAGAGTGGTAAGACAGTTCAGCAAGGATTAAAAAATTCAACTTATGGAGTTCCCATCATGGCTCAGCAGAAACGAATCTGACTGGGAACCATGAGGTTGCGGGTTCAATCCCTGGCCTTGCTCAGTGGGTTAAGGATCCAGCGTTGCCATGAGCTGTGGTGTAGGTTGCATATGCACCTCGGATCCCACGTTGCTGTTGCTGTGGTGTAGGCTGGCAGCTGTAGCTCTGATTAGATCCCTAGCCTGGGAATCTCCACATAAAATGACAATAAATAAATAAATCAATGCATAAATAAATTCAGCTTATAAAAATCAGTAGCATTTACCTACATGAACAGAGGTTATACATGAGATTACGTAACTACACCTTCCATGATATACTTGGCAGTGCCATTCTCCAGCCCCCATTATGGGCAGAGTTTGCTTCCTTGCAAAGTGATGTTGACTTGAATTCTAGGACTTGCTGTGGCCAGTGGCCTATTAGAGGACTGAATGAGAATCAAAACTTCAAACCTGCCTGCATGGTGCAGTTTGGTTCCCTTGCACTCTTGTTAACCATCATGAGAAGAATATTTCTTGGGAAGTCACTGTTCCAAGGAGAATGAAGATTGGACCTGCATCCAACCAGTAACCTATAATTGAGCCAGCAGATATTAGTCAAGTCCCGCAAAACTCCAGTCAACCTGTAGACCCTTAAGAGAGAAATCTATATGTTTAGTTTTGTAAGATTCTGAGTTTGGATTGGTCTGTTATCCAACATTACTGTAGTATAGTTAGCTAATATAACCAGCAATAAGTAATTTAAAATATAATCACGAGCTCTCATTGTGACTCAGCAGGTTAAGGACCCAGCATAGTTACTGTGAGGATGCAGGTTCAATCCCTGGCCTTGCTCATTGTGTTCAGGATCCATCACTGCTCCAAGCTGCCATGCAGGTCCCAGAGGTAGCTGGGATCCCATTGCTACAGCTGTGGCTTAGGCTGGCAGCTGCAGCTCTCATTTGATCCCTGGCACAGGAACTTCCATATGTTGCAGGTGCAGCCATAAAAAGAAAAGAAAAAAAATGTAATCAGAAATAAAAATTAAATCTATATTATAGTTAGTCACTGAGCTTAAGGTTGTTTATTATTTATTGCTATTGTGTTAATAGCTAAACAGCTGACAATAACAAATTGAAAAATATAATAAAAAATGAAATTTCAAACATAACAGCCACCAAAAACTATATTCTTAGATATAAAATTGAAAGCTGAACAATATTTAGGCATCTCATAAAGACTACAGATACTTTTATCTGGTAATTTCTATCACATTAGATAAAAGATAATATGACTAAATGGAGTAAATTTCATGAATTTAAACTAAAAATGTCACTCATGTTTTATAAGAACATGTGTAAATAAAATATCTTATAATAATGATATTGGAATGGTAGTCTAAGTGTTCAGGGAAGCAAGTGAGGGAAAAGGAGACAGAAAGCAATCAGTCAGTCAAATCAGGGCCTTTCATTAACAATTGATGATGAAAGTCATAAACCAAGGAGCATCTTACCTCAAGCCTCCACACCTGAGTTCTGGAAAAAGAAATGGAAAGAAATCATCCCTTCTAGAGAAAACCTAATACTGAGAAGAAACCAGTTTGGTATAATATGCTTATGCAGCACAATACAGTATTTCTAAAATGAGAGAGAAATTAATCTTTCTTCTTGATTAATGACATGTTTTCCAAAGCAGAGACCATTGAGAAAGAAAAAAAAAGTGCCTCATTTCTTTTTTTTTTCCTTAAAATTCCTCATTCTATCATTCCACATATGACTATTCATGGCTGTACTTTCAAACACCTGGCTCTCTTCAGGTAAGAAGCACCAATAATTTCTCATCTGTACATGTCAACAATCATCCTCATAATCAGTCAGATCCATGTGAAAGATCTTTGAGAACTGAAGAGCCTACTTTACACTTAAAGTTGGATTGCATGATCCATAAATGCCCCACCCAGCTGCTTAGTGGAAAGAAATATGTGCTATCTGCATTTGCAATTGAAAAGGGATGAGGACATGGGCTAGTCAGGGGGAATACTGGGCGATATCCTTTTGTTTTTTAATGGATCATTAATCTTTACAGCTTTTAGGATCACATTCACATGGGAAAATTGGGCATTCTTAGTGTTATTTATTCAATGATCTTACTGAAAAATATCTGGTAGTAGGGGAGAGGAAGTTTGCTGAGAAATTTAGAACCACTTGAGGAACTTAAGAGTGCTGTTTTTCCTTAGCCAGTAAAATTTCCATAGAGCAAATACCCAAAGAATGTACTTTGAATCAATCCTTTCTCAGTCTCTGCTGTGTCTAGTTCATCTTGTAATTTATGCATTCCCCACTGTTCACCCACTCCTGGCTCTAGAGGGAGTGGCTCCCTGGAACAAAAGTGCAGGGCAGGCAGGAACGTGAGGCAGACCTTGGAATTCTGGTCACACCACTCCTGCCTTTCCCTGGGAATCAATTTGCATCTACCTTGACAGAGCAGATATTTTCTCCCTGAAAAGTTATTCAGTAGCAGTAGGCACAATCTAATGTATACATTCTCTGTACCCAGCCCAATGCTAGGCCTTCTACTTATATTAATTCTCCACCCAATGATCTTGCTTTTTTACAGATAGAGAAACTGAAGCTTAGGGAAATGAAAGTAGTTTAATCCAAGGCAAGCAAAGAAGAACTCAGATCTGCCTGATTCCAGGTAGAGGATCCTGTCTTGGATCACATACCTGGTAAATGGCAGAAACCAGATTTAAAGTGAGGTCTTGACTATGGGACTTCAAGGCCTCTCCAAGGAGATAAAACTCAAAAAACTTCTGGCAGAGAAAAGAGTTACCAGATCCCTATCATCCCACATGTCTCATCATAATTGTGACAATGTTCCTGAAGCCCTCCCCCTACCCAGCAACCTGGCTTACTCCTTCCTGCCCCCTATTAGGCAAGGTATCAAATGTATCAAAAGACCCCATCTTTCCCCAACCAATCAGAAGGTCAACAGCAGGCGTATGGTAAGACCTCTCCTCTCTCTCCTTTGTCTCTGGGCTATAAAAACAGACATGACCATGCACCCAGGGTCAGGTTTCCCTGATCAGCAGGAAGTAGGCCTGCTGTGTTAACAGATTTTCTTACCTCAATGAACTTCTTTTTTCTTCACTTTGCTCTGAGTCTGGAAAATTCTTTTTCCAACCCACATGTACAAACCACAACATGGATTCCACATTTTTGTTTCACTACTCAGTGAATAGTTGTTAAACTTATGAAAAAAAAAAAGTGAGTGGTCAATCAGTTGTATTGTTTAAAGTGAAATGTACTTGATGAATTTTGAGAGTGAACATTAGGAAACATGCTAGAGAGTTCTTGGGGGTCTAGAGGACTCAGTGCTATGAAAGGGCTGTGGCCCAGGTTTAATCCCTGGTCTGGGAACTGAGATCCCACACTGAGGCACTACTTACTTCAGCCAAAGTTAAAATTAAAAAAGAAATATGTCAGTGTCATACATCTTTATTAGATTTGAATAATAGTTGTTATTTTTGCTAGGAGTTAAAGGCAACATTGAGTCTTAAAACAATTGAATCAAAATGGAATCTGAAATCAGTATGGTAGGACTCAGGGCAGAGACTTGAAACAGGACACCAGAGGCAGGTTACAATGTAAGCCTATCACAGAACTATTCCATTTTAGGAAATATATTACCTAGAGTTAGAATGATGAATAGGAATACTCTAATATTAAATCTACTTCCTGTGCCTCAGTTTCCTTATCTGTACAATGGAAATAATGATAGCACCTATCTAACAATGGTTTTGTGAGTATTAAATGAGATAATACTGGCAAAGTGCTTGTACCAGTGCCAGGCACAGGGCTGGCACTTGATAAATTACAGCTATAGTTATTATTGTCATCTCAGTTTCTGCTTTTAAGGAACAAACTGGTAAGAGTCAGGAAAGTGTAATAGCTATCACTTTCTGAATGATGATGGATGAGTCACATCAAATTAAGAAAAGTAGAATTATTTCAACTTAAATATATATACATATATTTAGAGTTCCTGTTGTGGCTCAGTGGTAACAAACCTGACTAGTATCCATGAGGATGCAGGTTCTGTCACCGGTCCCTCTCAGTCGGTTGGGATCTGGCATTGGTGTGAGCTGTGGTGTTGGCTGCAGATTTGGCTTGGATCTAGCATTGCTGTGGCTGTGGAGTAGGCCAGTAGCTGTAGCTCTAGCTGGACCCTTAGTCTGGAAACTTCAATATGCCACAGAAGCAGCCTTAAAAAAAAAAAAAAAATATATATATATATATATATATATATATATATACATATATATATACATATACATATATATACTCACATATATATTTCTAAAATGAAATATGTACACCAAAATTCTATCTCTAAAAAGCCAGTTTTAAAATATCTAATAAAAACTTAAAGTGAGTCTATATTATTTAAATCCAAACCTCCTAAGCAAGAAGATGGCTGTATCCAGTCCCTGTGGGGATAGGATTTCTTTATGATAGTTCTTTCTAAGGTTCTGTACCATGTTACTTTTCTGTGACCTGAAAAATGTTACTTGATGCCATTTTCTTACTCAAACCAACTGCCAAACTAGTTAAAACCAGTTCCTTCCAGAAACCCAGATGTTGCCTCTAACCTAAGCCATGCTCAATGAATACATCTTAGCCTCCTGCTCTCCCTGTGTAATCAAGGAAATAGGAGTTGATGTCTTAATTGTTGCTATCTGGCAGAAAAAAGCATACACCTATTGACAGATGAGCTCAAAACAATTTTAAAGGGAAACTTCAAAAGTACAACAAGATTCTTCTCAGGCCAGCACCATCTCAGACAGGCTACTGGAGGGGAGACCCAGAGCCCTGATTTGACTGGATGTGGTTTCTAAGGAGCACAGGTGCAAGTCACCATTCTTTCTGCCCGACATGTGGTCATCACCTACTCAGGCAATGTTAGAACAGAAAATCCCTGAGATACCTGCCAGAATCATCTCCCTAACACCAGAGTTTCAGTTTTTAAAATAATGCCTGGATAATGTATTTATAAAAGATGGAGATTTTCAACCTTGGCAATTGATATGTGTTTATAAATCCATTCTGAAGTGGACACATATTGTAAACAGGCGGATCAGCTTAACAGAAATCTCCTGGGAAGTGTCTTTGATAAATATACAACTAAAGAATTGGGCTTGATGGCTTTCCTAGGTGGAATTCTGTTGTAGCTACTTTCAAATTCTATAGCTCAGGTTCGTGCATGGACGCTTCTTCTGACCTCAGGAGAATTACTGTATTCCCTGACTCTAACCCCAGGCATTTATCTCACTCTGTTTTTGCCTTGGTTTTCCTAAAGTCTCATTTAGTCATTTAGTCTACCTACATGTGTTCAGCTTTGCAGTGATTCATTTCATATGTTCCTTCTGCTTATTTCAATTTGGCATTTGTTCCTATCATTC
This sequence comes from Catagonus wagneri, assembly GCA_004024745.2. Lineage (NCBI taxonomy): Eukaryota > Metazoa > Chordata > Mammalia > Artiodactyla > Tayassuidae > Catagonus > Catagonus wagneri. The sequence goes on from PVHT020000108.1 coordinate 2,060,630, forward strand.
CCATATGTCAACAGGTTACTTTGAATTCAGCTGTCTTATGTTGGCCCCCAAGATAACCATGATTTTTATACCAAGGAAAATGGTTATAGGAAAATAACCTCAGTATTTGAATGACCAGTTAATTCCAAAATGCTCATTTCCCATGGATTCTTAAGTCCTGTGCAAATGAAATTGGAGGAACTTCTGCTCTCATCTAGGCACTACTGGGATCAACTCCTGCTCCTCAGACAAACCTTTTGCTTTCTTTTCTGTCCAACTCCAGCTCTCCCCTGAGTGCTTCATAAGCACCATCAGCCCAAAGTGGAAGCATATGCTACTCAGAAGTCTTTATCACCAAGTTATATAGATTCACTTCTTGCCACCGTCCTCTTCTGTTTATGGATCCCAGAGCCAGCTTCTCTTACTCATCTCTTATTAAATGCTACTGTTCATTCAACTGTTTAAACAAATGAAGGAATGCTTTGAAATTCGCCCCCCACCCCTTTTTTGCCTTTATGTAGAGCCGCACCCGCGGCGTGTGGAGGTTCCCAGGCTAGGCGTCTAATCGAAGCTGTAGCCGCCGGCCTACGCCGCAGCCACAGCAACGCGGGATTCGAGCCGCGTCTGCAGCCTACACCACAGCTCACGGCAACGCTGGATCCTTAACCCACTGAGCAAGGCCAGGGATCCAACCCGCCACCTCACGGTTCTTAGTCGGATTCGTTAATCACTGTGCCACGAAGGGAACTCCGAAATGACCCTTTCTTTAAGAAAATGATATACTGTAATTTTTTAAAAGACATTTAAATATGAAAATGTATTAATTTTACCAAAATTCCCTGGAGAAATGATGACTGATCTTCACAAGACTTAGCTCTTAGAAAAAGTAGAAAGATAGCCCCCTTGTGGGCACTCAGTCAATGCTGCATTTGTTTGGATTATACAAAGGACTAAGGCTGTGTCAATACAGAGTAAGAATGTATGGGTGAAAATGAAATATTCAGATATGGTGCTTCAGTAGTTGACACTGAGTAGTCTCATTTCCACAGAAATGTTTCTTTTTTTTAATGAATCATTTTGTTATCCTAGCATCTATAGAGATAAGTCTATGTGTTTGGTATAAAGTACATTCTAAACCCTTTAGTTTCCCTAAAAGTTTTTCTGACAAGGTAGCATGATACTAATTTCCATTTGACAGATGCAACTGATATTTACAGAGAGAGCTACCTTTGATGGCCTCAGATTCAAGACCAGAGAATCATAGAGCTTTAGCCTGACTTGTCACTGTAGCATGTCAATTTAATCGCAGTTTTACAAACTGGTGATTTTGGTTGCCTCTTTTTAAACAGGGATTTTGGCAGTACACTTCAGAACAAAGTTGTCATTTCTTTCTGGGGCCAGGGAAGCTTTGCAACCATTTCAATTTCATCCATTTAGCTTGTTAGTTCTTTGAAAACAGCATACAAAACTGCATTTGGATTTCCTCTGTTGCTTATGAGCAGTTACTAAAACTGACCTGCTTTTTAATGCAAACAGTGTACAGACTGCAACCAGACAATGGAAAGTCTGTTTGCAACCTGAGCCAGGTTGTATGCAATCCTTCCCAGTGGGTATCTATCATTTCAGGTGCTGCTGAAGAATTCATTGTATAATTTTCATTTCTCAACTGTTTGTTGGAATCACATACCAAGTCAAATTTAATTTGTTGTGTTCATCCGGCAGATGGTACAGTATTCTATAATAAAGTATAAATTCCTTTACTTAATTGAGTAATGCATTTCATATGCTCTCTTTTACAAATTTCAAGACTGATTCTCTTCAAACATGCCTGTACATTATTTGGATGCAGGCCCAACAGGTTAAAGTGGATTTAATACTTTTCCCCCAAAGAACATTATGTAAATGAAAGCAAGTCTGCCCTGAGTGACTTATTTTAATGTCTGCTTCTATATAAATTACATATGCATCTGGGAGAGAGGTGGGAGTTAAATTATATGGGAATTAATTTCTGAAACTTCAAATGAAACTTGTCACAAAATGGTCATATTGAAATACATTCAATTTGTTTCACACTGGAAAAATTTAATGTTCATTATGTTTGTTAAAACCAAGTCTTTGATAATATTAACTAGAGTCCTCAGATATATCAGTATTCCTTCCAGGACAGCCAGTTAAACTAAACATTAGAATGGAGACAGAGGGGGCAAGGGTCTAGCTCTATGTATTAACTATTTATTGTTATAAGCATCTGTAGCATCCAAATACAGTTTAAGGACAGCAAGGGGTGTGATGGAAACCTGAATTCTTGATAGATCTTGGATTGCTGCTTTTCTTATCACCTAAGACTCAAAAAGGATTGCACTTCTCTCCTAAACATTGTCATTGCTTCAGGCAGCTGCCTAATTTTTGCCTCTGGTGGATTTTGCAACATTTTGAATTTTCCCAGTCTGTATCAACAATCTACTTAAATGGGACAGACTGATTCATTGAGTGCTAGTAGTAAAAAAAAAAAAAAAAAAATATATATATATATATATATATATATATATATATTTTATTCCGTAGATGTCATATTCTGCATATATACTGGAATTAGCCTGTCCCTGTGCCTATTATAGATGCTAGCAAATGATCATGATGCATGTGGCTCCTTAATCTTCCACCAAGCCTTCCAATGCTGAAGTGAATCCTATTTGCCATCCTTTTCTAATCTAGCCCTTTTATTATACTGACAAGGAAATTAAGGAATAAAGAATTTAGAAGAATCTTTTCACCTTACAGTCATAGAGGTAACTAAAGTCCAGGCCAAGATTGCTAAGTATCTAAATTCCTAGCCGGACCCTTTTCCCACCACAGTATATTACCTCCCAGGGTGGGGGGGCAGTAGGGTAAAGAATGATGCCAATGGAAAATAATTTTACTCTATGCTCTTTTTTTTTTTTTTTTGTCTTTTTGCCTTATTTGGGTCGTACCCGCGGCATATGGAGGTTCCCAGGCTAGGGGTCCAAAAGGACCTGTAGCCCCTGGCCTTCGCCACAGCCACAGCAACGCGGAATCGAGGCACGTATGCAACCTACACCACAGCTCACGGCAACGCCGGATCCTTAACCCACTGAGCAAGGCCAGGGATCGAACCCGCAACCTCATGGTTCCTAGTCGGATTCGTTAACCACTGAGCCACGAAGGGAACTCCCTACTCTATGCTCTTATGTTAAGTATGAGTCCTGAAAATTATACTGACAGAGGACAGATTCACAGGAGGAGACGGCAATTTTAATTGATGTCAATATTTTTTACATTCAGAGGAACTTCACAGAAAAGTGAAAATTGAAAGAAGTAGTTAGAGGCTGATAAACTGTTTTAACAAAAGACAATAAACTGTGGAGAAATGACAAAAAGAGGAAAGGGGTTTTGAGTTTCTAGCAGTCATCAGTTGTAGGAAAGAGACTAGGAATTAGAGTGGAGATAAATATAAAGGAAGACAAGTGTTATTTTAGTAAGATCTTTTTTTTTCACACAGATTTATCTCTGTGTGACTCTTTCTCTGGTGATAACTCAGTCTCTTCTTCCTGGGCACTTTCCTCAAAGGAAAACAGCCTCTCCTTTTAGCCAGAGCAGAGCACGCTCCTTGCCTGTGTTGATTCTAAGTTGCAACCAGCTCAAAATAATCCTTATGTGAAAGTGGCATATTTTGTGTTTTGGGGTGGCATATCCTCATCCCCTTTAAATTATCAAGAGTGAAGATATATAACAAATATGGTTTCACATTGATATACATATATGAAGGGCTACACCTACTACATACAGTTGAATTGGAGCTGCAGCTGAGGCCTAGCCACAGCCATGGAAACAGCAGATCTGAGCTGCATCTGTGACCTATGCCGCAGCTTGGTGGCAGCATCAGATCCTTAACCCACTGAGCAAGGCCAGGTATCAAAGCTGCATCCTCATGAACACTTATGTCGGTTTCTTAACCTGCTAAGCTACAGTAGGAACTCCAGCTTATTTTTTAAAAGTAGATTTTATTGTAGTATAGTTGACTTAGTAAGTTTTGTTAGTTTATAGCAAAATAAATCAATTATACATATACATATTTCTGTTCCTTTTCAGATTCTTTTCCCACATGGGTTATTACACTATATTGAGTAGATTACCCTTGCTATACAGTAAGTCCTTGTTACCTATCTATTCTAGACATAGAAGGGTGTATACGTCAGCCCCAACCCCTAAATAGCTAATTTAATGAAGGCACTAAGCAACTCCCCTGAGCACACTCACCAGCCACCCTTCCCCATTTAATGTCTCGGTGTTCTTTCTAGGTCCTTCCAATAGAAGTTTCTACCTTACAGCTTTACCAGTCTTCTTTAAATTACCTAATATTATCGGAAGCCCTATAGTTTCTAAATAGAAAAGATTCTACTTGTCTGAGACTTCCACAGATCTCTTAGGATGCCATCAAGTTCAAGCAGTTAGGCAGATCCCTTACTCTCAGTTTACTGGATTAAAATGGACTAACATGCTGATCTCTGAGAAACACTAGTGAAGGGGAAACAGCATTTCTTTAAGGAGACAAATTCTGAATCCATTTCTTGCTGTGCTAGTTACTATCACCAAGACTTTAAATAACATCATTGTGGAAACTAGATTTTGATGGAAACTAGATTTTGATGGAGGTCACCCAGGACAGCTGAGACTCAATAAATAGTAGTTTTGATGACAATGAGGATGATGATGACTGGTGGGGGTGTACTTTTATATAGCGTCTCTTTTATATAGTTTTCTTCAAAAGAACATAGTTAATTCTCTACTGAATTTTTCCCTCCACTCCTCCTTTATCCCTCCCTTCCTCCTTATGTACACATCAGAAACAATTATATTTAAAAGACCTACATTGTTCCTGAGAGTTTGGGGTTAGTAGATACAAACTATTTTATTTAGAATGGATAAGCAAAGAGGTCCTTGGAGTTCCCCTTGCAGCTCAGTGGTAACGAACCCAACTAGCATCTGTGAGGATGTGGGCCTGGCCTCATTCAGTGGGTTAAGGATCCAGTGTTGCCTTGAGCTATGGTGTAGGTCACAGATGCGGCTCAGATCCCCTGTTGCTGTGGTTGTGGCACAGGTCGGCAGCTGCAGCTCCAATTTGACCCCTAGCCTGGGAACTTTCATATGCGGCAGGTGTGGCCCTAAAAAAGCAAAAAAAAAAAAAGAAGAAAAAAGAGAAAAAAGAAAAAAGAAAAAATAAAGAAAAGAGAGAAGAAAAAGAAAAAAGATAAACAATGAGGTCCTACTGTACAGCACAGGGAATGATGGCCAATTTCTTGTGATAGAGCATGATGGAAAATAGTATGAAAAAAATTATATATATATATATGACTGGCTCACATTGCGGCATAGCAGAAATTGGTGTAAATTGTAAATCAACTATATTCTAATAAAAAAATATACAATATTCATTTACTTGGAAAAGACAACAATGTCCTGGCTTAGAGAAATTCTATTAATTTCACTGCATGCTAAAATTTAGCACTAGAAATCTGACACAAAAGTCAAGTTAGATGTCCCTTGTTTCAGCCATCAGTCCCTAACAATCTAGACCATGAGCTCATGGTATCCAAAGGCTGTACTGATCTCTGTTGCCTATTGATTCATATGTTTTTTCCTCTAGACTATGACTCTTCTGGGGGAAGAGTTAGTGTCTATTGAGTGTGTTTTACATCATAGGAGGCAATTCTCTCTGAAAAGATAAATGAATTACTGTTATCTAGGATGGAAGGTAAGGAAAAATAAGGTCAATTTCTTAGTCATCATGATTTGGGAGTAATAAATATTTAGAAATTATTTGGACAAAGAAATGGAAATTACGTAATTTACAGTGATTAAATTGAAGCTACTTCATTAACCTTTTCCCCTTTGAAACACAAATAGCTGATATAATAGGTTCCGATTCAGAGGCATGTAAGCAGAGAGATTCATTTTCTTTTTTTTTTGTGAAAAGCTAAAGCACTGGATGATTCATATTTCTAGAAAAATATTCCTATAGGCATTTTCATCTCTGAATAAGCATTCATCTTTAAAAGTATGTTTTTAATAAAAAGGAAGACTTGTGCATTTATTTTATGATGTTTCTTGGTGAATTACCTATAGAAAGTTTTTTAAAAAATGACCTCCACAGGGCCCATTCTGGGCAAACACAAGTCATAGGGAATCTGGTCTTTATTTTTCTCTAATGGGATCAATCAATCCCAGCAATAAACAAAGGATCTGTCAAGATTATGCTATGACAGAAGAGATACCAAGAAGACCCACAATGAACTGCCCAACAAGTGAACTGGTAATGGAAAATCCTATCATTATAGTTTCACTCCTTTTTTTATAGTAATAACCATATTTATCCTTTTGACAGGCCATTTATGTCCCTGTTGCAATGCAAACAGCCTTGTTCTGGGAGGGAAATATTTATTATGGTCTTTCTCAGGAAACAACGTTTTGATTGAGGGAAAGTTTTAAAAGCATGCCACAGAGTGGAGGAGGATGTTTCCTATATATTCAGTAAATATCTCATATATAGCATGAATACATATCCCAAAAATAATTAGGGAAATGGTAGATAAGCCAATAGGAGAACAGACGAATGACTTGAATAGAAACTTACAATACAGGCTGCTCTGGTCATGCCAATCTCAGCTTAGAAGGAAACACTCAAAAGGATTAAAACTGAGTAAATAGCTGAGTTCCAGAAAAAACTTCTCAAATAATTATAGAAATACAAAATATCCAGCACTTAGCAAGTTAAAATTTACACTACCTAGCATTCAATAAAAAAAAATTACCAAGTGTGTAAAGAAGCAGAAAAAAATCCAGAATGTGGAGAAAATCATTCAATAGAAAAGGGCCCTAAATTTACTCAGAAGAGAGAACTAGTAAAAGAAATTAAAACAACTTTATAGCTATATTTCACATTTTTAACAAAGTCAAAAAACATGAGTATATTACTGAGAGATATGAAAGGTAAAATAAAGGCGAACAAAATGAAAATTATAAAATTCTAGGCAAAAAAAATAAAATTTCAGGGAACAAAAATAAACCAGATGGAATTAATGGGAAATTAGATGTTGCAGAAGAAACATAAATGTGACTATGTAGCAATAAACTGTGTGGTATTAAACACAGAAAAAATAAGGAAAAAAAAAGAGCATCAATGAGCTGTGGGACTTCAAACAGCTTAAAATATGTGTAAATGGAGTCTCCGAGAAGAGTGAAAGAGAAGCCAGAAAAAATATTTAAAGAAATATCTAGAATAGATAAGCAATGAGATCCTACCATAAAGCACAAGGCACTATCTCTTGGGTTAGCACATGACAGAAGATAAGAAAAAGAATACACACACACACACACACATACACTTATGTGACTGGGTTATTTGCTGTACAGCAAAATTTGGCACAACACTGTAAATCAACTACGCTATAATTTACAAAATAAAAAAATGGCCTAAATTTTTCAAATTACATTAAAAAATGAACCTATAGTTAATGAAGTGCCACAAAGTCTAACACAGGAAAGATGAAGACATGGAAATAACTTAAAATAAGACATCAAATAACTTAAAACAAGTAACAAAGAGAAAAATCTTAGGAGTAGCTAAAGGAGAAAAAAAGAAACATTATGTACATGGCAACAAAGATATCAATGGTTGTTCTGGGGGGAGGGGAGAAAAGGAAGGACAAGATGGAGCAGGTACAAAGGGGTATGAAGAAACTTTTAGGAGTAAGGGGTATGTTCATTAACTTGATTATGATGAAGATTTCACAGGCATATACATTTATCAAAACTCATCAAATTTTACATTTTAAATAAGTGCAGTTTATTGTAAGTAATCATACTGAAATAAATCTGCTCATAACTTAATGATATACTGCTATGGCCATGAAAATAGATAAAAAATAAAAAAGCAGACAATACCAGTTATTTGCAAAGGTGAAATGTTACACACTGTTAATGAGAGCATAATGTGATAAACAACTTTGGAAAATTCTTTGATGTCTCCTAAAGCTAAACTTGTACCCATGCACCAGCAGTCACACTCCTAAGTATATAGCCAGGAGAAATACCTGCATTTGCTTACAAAATTACATGTGCAAGTGGGATTACTAATAATAGCACACCCTTGTGAAAAGTCCAACAAAAATAGGTGATATAGGCATAATATAGAAAACTACAAAAAAGAAGGAAACACTGTTAAACCACCACGTGGATGAATCTCAGAATCATAATGTTTAGCAGTCACAAAAGAGTGTATGTCAAGTGATCCCAACTATATAAAATTCAAAATCGGTAAAACTAATTACATGTTAAGAGTCCTGATGAGAGTTCGCTCTATGGGAGGAAGTGACTGGGAGAGAATATTAGGTGGCAGCTGGAGTGCTGATAATGTTGTATGTCTTGATCTGGATGCTCATACTCAAGGGTGTTCAACTTGTAAACATTCTTCAAGTTATTCATTTTGCATGTTTTTCTGTGTATATATCATAGTTCAAAATGTATATACTTTCAAAAATATAGTTTGGGGTAAAAAACTGAGATATAAATTACAAATGTGTAAATTCTATAAATATTACTTATAAATAAAATTTATTTATACATTTATATTATAAATGTATGAATGTATAAATGTAAATATATACAAATATGCGTCATTGTTTATGTGAATGAAAGTACATGCATACAAAAAAGTAGTACATTTTTTATAAAAAAGCCTCAAAACAACAAAATATGCATTAAAAAGAATTTAAATGTTACTATTACATTTGTGATGGATGGGCAATGGGACCCTGCTGTTCAGCACAGGGAACTATGGGTGATTGGGTCACTTGGCTGGACAACATAAATTAAAAAATCATTGTGAATCAACTATAATTTTAAAAATGTTATCTATGGTGTGGAGAGAAAAAGATCAGGGAGTGGAAATAAAAAGGGGTGGCAGAATGGCTAGAAGGAAGAGATTTAACTCTCGTTTGTCCCTTATAAAAGATAATTATTCGTATTTATCAAATGTACTGTTAAGTATTATGTGTCAGCCATTCTTAATGTTTTAGGTTCAAATCTATCCTCTCCTAAAGTTTTATGCTTGCTACACTTCTCCAATCCAACCTTCTTACTTAACATCCTTCCTATTAACGATAATAAAAAAAGTCAACATTAATTAATTACTTGGTGGTAAAATTAGATAATACATATAGTTTCTAACACATTCTAAGGAAATCCTGTAAATCCTCTCACTAAAAATGGCAGTATCCCTGGAGTTTCCATATATTTAATTATATTATTTGTGCTCAAAATCCATACTTTCATATTCAGTTTTTTTTTAGGGCCAAAAAAATAAAAATAAAAAAGCTCCCCATTTCATATGGAAGTTCCCAGGCTAGGGGCTCAATCAGAGCTGCAGCCGCAGGCCTACGCCACAGCTACAGCAACACGAGATGTGAGCAGCATCTGTGACCCACACCATAGCTCATGGCAATGCTGGATACATAACCCACTGAGTGAGGCCAGGGATCAAACCCACGTTCTCATGGATGCTACTTGGGTTTGTTAACCTCTGAGCCATGACAGAACTCCCTTTCATACCCATTTTTTTTTTTTTTTGCCTTATCTAGGGCCGCATCCATGGCATATGGAGGTTCCCAGGCTACGGATCTAACAGGAGCTGTAGCTGCCGGCCTTTGCCACAGCCACAGCAATGCTGGATCCGAGCCATGTCTGCAGCCTACAACACAGCTCACGGCAACGCTGGATCTTTAACCCACTGAGCAAGGCCAGGGATTGAACCCGCAACCTCATGGTTCTTAGTCATATTTGTTAACCACTGAGCCAGGATGGGAACTCCCTTTTCATACCCATTTTTAATCAAATTCTGGAGCTACCACAAGTTTTTCAACTTAGTATCTCATTTCACGGGCAGCCAACTAGTTGTATAGGAAGATCTAAGAAAATTCCGAATTCCTGAAGAAAGTTTAATATAAAGGCTATAAAATGAACAATGAGAAAAATAGCTCAAAAATCTAAATGAAATAAAAAATCTAAATCCAAGCGAAAATTTCCTAATGAGGAGAATGGAAATATTTACAACCCCCTAAATTTCTAACACACTCCTAAATATTCAGACATGGAGGGTCTGGTTGTAATTTCCACTCCATTCAGCATCAGCATTGAATGGACAAAGAAGATGTGAGATATGTGTATATTTCAGCCATGAGAAAGAAAGGAATCCTACAATGTGAGGTAACATGGACGGACCATGAAGGCATTGTGCTAATGAAATAAGTCAGGCAAAGAAAGACAAATACCGTGTGGTATCATTTATATGTGGAATCTAAAAAGGCAGATCATGGAATCAGAGAGTAGAATGGTGGTTGCTGAGAAGGATGGTGGAAATGGAGAGATGTTCGTCCAAGGATACAAACTTCCAGTTATAAGATTAATAAACTCTGGGGATCTCTTGCACAGCATGATGACTATAATTAACAATGCCGAACTTTATGCTTATATATGCTTGAGAGTAGGTCACCACAAAAAAGAGATGATAATTATGAGATATGATGGAGGTATTAGCTAACACTTATAATACGTAAGCATATCAAATCAACACATTGTACAGCCTAAATTTACACGTCATGGGTAAATTATATCTCAATAAAGCTGGAAAATATTGGGAAATCCTAAATATAGATAAATAGAAGATATGGGATATTTATGTGATAGTGGATTTTACATCCATTAAAAATGCACTGTAGGGGGCACAGTCTTTAGGGCATTAGCCTGCTCTGGCCTCCTTTACCTGGCAAAGCAATAAAGCTGTCTTTTTCTTCTTTACAGCCCTCCCCCAAATGCACTGTAGGGGTTTCCCTTGTAGCTCAGTGGTAATGAACCCAACTAGTATCCATGAAGATGTGAGTTTGATCCCTGGCCTCACTCAGTGCATTTAACGAGCTGGTGTTTCTGTGAACCGTGGTGTAGGTTGCAGACACGGCTTGGGTCTGGCCTTGCTGTGGCTGTGGCGTAGGCTGGCAGCTGCAGCTCTGATTTGACCCCTAGCATAGGAACTTCCATATGCCTTGGCTGCAACCCTAAAAGGACAAAAACAAAATGCACTGTAAAGATACTTTATGGATTCTCAACTAGAACAGTGAACAGGGAGCTAGAGCCAAGTAGTGGTAGAAGTTTATGCCTCATGGTAATTTAGCTGTGAATTTTTTTTATTATGAGCATCATATTACAGTAAAAATGCTTAAAAGAACAAACTATTTATATCAAAGTTGCAGACAAGTGAAGGCAGGCTCATGCACTCTGACAAAATCAGATTACATATTACAATATCTTTAATCTTCTACAGAAAAACAAGAAGTAATTTTAAAGCAAGGTGTTTGTGCAGAGTTTCATGAGAAATTTAACTCTCTAGCAATAAATTTCTATAATAGAAAGACACTTTAAATGTCTTTAGAATATTAAATTATTCTAATATTCACTTCCGCGTATGTAATATTTGTTCAACATTATAAAGCAGCTTAAATCTGGATAGCACAGCATTGCAGTATGTAGAAAACATAGATGTCTCTGCCTTTGAACCTAATACTCATGTATAGATATCTGTCATCTAGTCTGACTTTAGATATCAAATGCAAATATTTCAAATTTGTTAAAATCAAAGTTTACCTATTGGTGAATGAGGTAATTTTGTCACTTCTTCCTCGTCACTGATAATTAAATACTAAACTGCTTTCAAGATGATACTATAAAAATGATTACTTTACATCCACACCTAGCACTAATTCAGGTCAGGACAGTTCATGATTTTATATGAGCTCCAAAACCTAGCATTTACAGCGGTATTAACAGCATAAAAATCTATGTTTTGAGCAGTGTTTGGCAAAGCATAATTGTTCTCTCTTTGATAATCACTTCTTACCTTATATATCTTCTAATCCTTGATGTACACATTAAAAATATCACCAGGAAACCGTGTCTTCACATTTAAACCAGACAACTCTTATTTATTTGCCTGAGTCTCACATAATTCAGGAAATTCCAAACTTGAGAAAAGTTCCTTATTTATATCGTTTGTAGAAAAATAAGACAAAAACACATAAACTCTTCCTGGTAGAAACAACTATCTCTTTTGTTAAAATATTTTCTGGTTGTCTAGAAAGAACTCTTTAAATATGCATATTGCAAAAATATTAGATTTTGGTTCAGTTGTATTTTTGTTGCTGTGTGATGAAGTATTAAGGAATGAAGACTTCTGAAGACAGAGCAATAAGAAGAAAACAACCAGTGAAGAAAGATCAATACATATTGACACTCCTCTGAGGACAGTGTCAGAAAGAAGATGGAAAAAGAAAGAATCTAACTGTCAGTCTTCACCATTTCACGTTCAGATCTGACCAAGATGGCAAAGTAAAAGGATATTCATCTTTTACTTCGAGGATATGAGCATAGTTTGCTTTTAAGCTATTAGGTAGAGTTTAGCGCTAATTTTTTCCCTCTCTAAAAAAGCTAATTTCCATCATGCTCTAAAGATAGATAATTGTCTCACCTTTTCCCTCCCTTAACTCAGCTTTTTAACACCTTTTCTAGAGTCTCCATAGATGATTTTGCAATCTAAAAGATACTCTTTCAGGAGTATCTATTCAGCAGCTGTCTGTCTAATTTGCAAGTTAAAGCACATAAGACGTGTATTACTATTAGAATTTATAGAATCGTTTGGTTTGTATTTGACTACTTATATTTTGTCAACATTTATTGACATTGAATGTAGACCATCCTAGACAAATGGTATGTACCCTTCCTCTGGTTCAGGGGATTGCCGATGATAGATGCCTGTACACTCTCACATAGAGCTTGTTGAAAAAGTTAATCGTAACTGTATAAAATTACTTTCCAGAATCAATTTCAAATCTCTGAAAATTTTAATTGCCTATTAAACACTTTCTTGCAAACAAAAGAAGAATGTGTACACAATGTGTCATACTTTCTATTTTTTAACATTCATTGAGAAACGTACCCAAATTCATTAATTTAAATGAATGGAAAATTTCTGTGCCATTGTTTATTTTCAAAAAAACTCAAAACCTTCATTTAAAGTCAAAAGACAACATAAAATTATGTTTCACCCATTTTGTTCATATTTTTTACTATAATTTTTTTGTCTCATCACTCACTTGGGATTATCTATGTGTTTTTTGTTTTATTGTTATTTACATGAAGCCATTTATCATGGAAGCAAGTTCTCCGTAGTATTTGCTTTGAGACAAGGCATTACATGTGTGCCTGAGATGGGCAGTTCTCACATGTTTTAGGTGCGTTATATTGTAATGTTAAGAGCATACCTTCTGAAGTAAAAATGTCAGAGTTTGAGTCTTGGCTCCAATAGTTATCAGCTATATAGCTGTTGGAAAATATACTTAATGTCTCTGGGCTGCCATTTACTTATTTATAAACTGGATGAAATGATATCTAAATCACGATATTATCCTCTTAAGAGGATTAAATGAGTTCATTTGTGTAAAACACATAGAAAAGTACTTAATATATAGTAAGTTCTGTCATATATTATGTTATATTGTTATGTCATATTATGTTGTTATATTTTTATTATTTTTATATAACTCGTTATATTATGTTGTATATTATATATATTACATACATATAACATAGCACCTATAACATATATAATATATCATTATATAAAAATATAAATATATAATACACAAAAATAATATATAAAGAAATAATATAATAATATACTACTATTATATATAATAATGTAATAATATAATAGAAGTAGATGCCCCACAGGTCTCCAGAAGAGGCCTCAAATATGCCGAAATCTTCCTGAAGATGCTCGTCTGGCTGCAAGATGTCCGACACATTCACATTGCTGTAGCAGTAACTGGGTGACAACCAAACTCTGAGTATACTTTCACTGATAGGCCACTTGTAACCTGTCACAATCTGGTGAGGTAAGATCAAGTCGATGTGGTCGGCTGTGTGAAACTGGGCCTCCATATCACTGCCAAATATGTAGCCAGTCCCACAGGGGCTTTCACCCGAGCCTGTTGTGTCTTCAGGACCAGACCAGAGCAGATCATATATGCCCATCCTAAGGCACTTCTTGCTCACAGTCAATTGTCAGGATCTGGTCCAGAGTCTTGATGGAAGGGGAGAGGCCCTATTCATACAAAAGATCTGGTCATCAGTGATGGCCCTCAGGTTGAGGTAGTCACGGATCTCGGGACAGTAGTGACACAGGGTCACGGAGCCACACTGTGCAGGTGCTCATCAAAGAAATAACCTAACCTGCATAAATATAATCCTCTAGGTCAATGTTACTCAAAGTTGGTCTGTAGACGGATGGTGGTCTGATAACTGCTTATTGCCAGTTGAAATACAGAAAAAGAAAGTCAGCACATTTATAGAAATTTGACAATGTAATTTCATGCCTGTTAAATCTAATAAGAAAAATGTTGGCTTATACTTTATGTGTCTTCTTTCATATCATTCTTTGTGTAATTGTTTTCATATTTTACAAAAAATGTCAGTGAATGTCCAATTGAAAATAAAAAGTTTAAATTGGTCCCTTGCCACAGACAGTTCTAGAAACACTGCTGTAGTTTACCTCGAAAGGAAATTTTGTAAAATTACTTTGCTTAAACTATAATGTTATAATGAAATGAAAGATAGATTTAAAATATGTAGTTATAAATCTATCATGCAGCTCTTGAACTTTAAAGTTAAAAAAGTATCCCAATCATTTTTAATAAAATTTGTGTTAATGCCTACACCATATTATGGATATAGAGATCAAATTAGAGAATGTAAATTAAAGTACTGCAGTCTTTAGCACGACATATATGACCTTTCTTATCTGGTTCCTGGCTATCCTCATTTTCTGCCCTTACTCATATGCATGAGGAACTAAAACTATGGTTACTTAGTTGTTTACTCTGTGCATTCTTTTAAAAATATTCTAAGTAACAACACTAAATTGTTCAAAGTTCACCAAACTTAAGAGAAATAGAATAAGTTATCTGATTCAGGTAAAAATATGCCAATTGTTCAGAAGAAGAAAGATTTTACCTGACAGTTACACCAGAAAGACATTTCTCCTGTTATAATCTATAAAGAAAATACTGTAGCATGATTGTTAAACATCTTGTGTTATGTCGAATGTAGAGATTTAAATAAATGAAGAAATGGGATTTATGACCCTTTTCCTTCCATTGGAACTGTGTCAATAACTAGAAAATGGAGAAAGTGACATTCTGTGACTTTTGAGGCTATTTCAATAGCAACTATGCAGCTTCCACTTGTTTCTTTGGACTGCTTGTTCTTAGGCACTTTCCTCTGAGAACAATTCCTCTAGGACCAGCCTTCATACTGGGAGAAGCCCATGCAACTGAGAGAATTCATGTACATTCTCTGTATCTGTGAGCAGACTGGTTTCCAGGACCCCCCACAGATTCCAAAATCCATGAATGTTCAAGTCGCTTGTATGGCCTGCCATATCCCCGAGTTCTGTCCAAATATATGGATCAACCAACTGGGCACATGGGAAACCTGTGGATACGGGAAGCAAACTACATAGGTGCTCTGGCTGAACCCAGCTTTCCAGTCACCTCAGCCCTAGTGCAACAAATGTGAGTGGGTATTTAAGGCACCCCCAGCTGTTCCAATCTTCCCATCTAAGTACTCAGTGTTCATGAAGCTGAGTTGAGCCTTCCCTACTCTCTTTGTTCAAATTCCTGGCTTATGTCATTCATAAACATAATAAAATCGTTGATGCTTTATGTCTTTGAATTTGGGGTGAATTGTTTTGCAGCAATAGATAACACAAATGTACCCACAAATAAAAACTACCTTCAACCCTCCTCCACCAACTAATTCCCCCATCACTTTTTTTTTCTGCTTTAGTGGGGCCAGGAAATCTTCACATTATTACCTTTTATGAACGAACTATGTTATTTATTTTAAATTTCACATTACTTATGTAATGTATTAACAATTGATCGATATTTTGGTTGTTCAATGAAAATATTTTTCTATCTGTAAATATTTTGGGGTTCTCTTAGGTTGGGATGAAATTCATTGTAATTTTTCCTTTAAAATTAATGAAAAAGCTTTCTTATATAACAGCTTTTCACTTAGCATCAGGGTTTTTAGAAACAAATTAAGATTGTTAAACAAGGGACAGGGCCATTATGGAAGCCTGGCTAACAAGCTCAGATTATTTTCACTAATGTATGGAAGAGAAAAGTGTAGAAACTGACAGAACCATTAGGAGACTTCTTTAATTGCCAAGAGAAGAAATAATGGTGGCTTGAGTAAAGGTGGCAGTAATGTGAGTGGTGAGTAGAAGTCAGATTCTGGATATATTTTAAATATAGCCCCATTAAGTTTTGCCATTGAACTGGATATGGAGTGTGTGAGAAAATGAAGAGTCAAAAATAACTTTAAGTACAGAGATCTCTAAAGCTTACTTCATACCACATAAAAAATCAATCTGAATTAGAACTAGGATCAAGGTGTTATTTTGATGTCCATTTTGGAATTCTGATCACTCTCTCCTGCTACTTCAAAGGAGAACAAGTTATATCTGATGTCTCAGTAGGCACTTCATGACAAGAGAACTGGGAGTCTATTTTAGTTACTGTGAAAAATGGTCTTTTTCAGGAATTTTTGTATGGAGAACTTCAAATATCTGTTCTGGAACATTGAGGGCCTGCAGCTGCTTTGTGGATTTGCTCCAAAGCATTCTAAATCCTTAACCGGTTATTATTGAGGTCAGAGGGAAAAAGAACATTATTTTGATGTTCTTGCAGATCTTTTCAGTTGACTCAAAATAACTCCTCATGGAAAGAGCATTCAAGTGGGAAGCACACCAGTTTTTAGTTCTCAGCAGTATCTCCAGCTGGCTAAGCCACAGACTCTTGAGATCCAGATTCCTCATCTCTAAAGTTAGAAGATAGGATGAGGAGAATTTTTCAGCTAGTTGATATAAATCTTATGGAGCAAACAAAGACCTCCTTGAGAGCTGTCTTCTTTATAATCTCTGGGCTTATAAAACTGTCTCAGACACTTGTCTTCCAGGTAATTTCAAGGTTCTGAAGACAGAAAAGGTAATTCCTATTGCTCATAAAACTGTGGAAACTTTTGTAACCAGTGGTTCTTCTGGTTCTCAAACTTTGATTCCATAATGTTAAATTACTGCATTTGTGTCTTAAAACACTTTTTGAAGTAGAGGAGCTATTGATTACAATTTTGTAAAAATGAATTTAAAAAAGGAAGACTGGTATTTTTGAACTTATAGTATATGTCAGTCAGTAGAATGAATGCTTTTACATACATAATTACATCCTCACGATCAATAGGCTGCATTATTCCTTGTTTTACAGATAAGGACAGAGAAATGTAGGGGCCAAGTCACTTGTCTAAGGCCATGCAATGATGGAGTTGGAGTTCAAACCCAAGTCTGTCCAGTTCCAAAATCTTTTCCATTACACCAAAATGTTATCAGTAATGATAGCAATTATCATTATTATAATTATAAAAATACTGTCAAAAAAGAAAAGGAGAATAACTTGCAACTATTTATTTTTATTACTCACAAAGTATCTTTAAACAATTAGTAGGTGATAGAGCATGTGGACCTTGAGTTAACCCCAGGAGATAAGCATTCAATTTGTCCTGTTCATTCCTTCAAGGCTCTGCCAAGTATTCCTAAAGCCACATTCAAGCTTGGCCACAGCAATTGGGCCCGTCCTAAGAGCCACATGCCTGATGTGTGACAATTTCCAACATGAAGCAACTGATTGCGAGAGAAGAGGTTAATTTCACCACAACTTATAAGACTAAAGACTAAAAGGAAACTTACATTTTATAAAAGGTTATTTAAAAAAAAACTAGATATCCTATTTTTTCCCTTATTTTTCTTTATTTGGCTTAGAATGGATAATTATCTACTTGTTAAGAGAAGGTAAAGAAAGATTTCCCAAAAGTGAATAAAATATTAATCTAAAAGTGAAAAGTGATCTTGTTTTCAGAATTCAAGGAGTATTGACTGCATATTGGCATGGAAGAGACAGCAGTCAGCTGAGGTCTCCTAAGACATAAAGTAAATTAAAAGCCAAAATTTCAAGGTTTTAAAAATGGTTTTGGGGTGAAAGGCAATGAAAAATGAACCAAAACAAGGTAAAAATGAAACAAATAGGCACTAAAGGGAAGGGAAATTGTAATGAAAATAAGTCTAGAATTATTTATTTGGGTAGGGAAATTGAGGCCTTTTGAAATACAGCAGTAAGAGAATTTTCCCACATTTTAGAAAAAAAGGAAAAAAAAATCTCGCTAATGGGGAAAAGGCAACCCAGTCACTATTCTGGGCTAGAAAGAACTATTGTATCATAATCCATGGTAAATTACTTGTTATTTCACCCGGAGAAAGAAAATAATAACTTTTGAATAACTGTTAATGGTGGCAACAGGCTCTGAGGCTGGATGAGAACAGGGAGATAAGTGAGACCCAGAAACAATCACTAAGGCAGGTACGCAAATCTGCCTCCTTGGAGAACAAGCTAGATATCCTGACAGAATGGCTTAGAGGACAGCATGAGAGACACTGCGCGACTTCTGGGCAGATTGTCCAGAGGTCTTGGCTCTATTTGCTATTCCTCTTTAATTCCTCCTTCCTTGAGTGTACTTCTTTCTCTGTATTTCCCTGACTCAGATTTTTTGGCTCAGATACTTGCTTCTGGCCCTTTTGGGGATTCTCTCTTCGATTTTTCTTTTGTTCCCATCTCATGTTAACTCTACGTGGGGGAAAGGGGAGGAGGAGGGACGGAAAAAGCATCCTGGCATCAAGCATGTTCTTCTAAGTGCAGAACAGGGAAGAGAAATACTTCCCACAAGCTGGGAAGTTTCCAGCTCCCCAAAGCAGATGCTGGATGTGCATTTGCTCACCACAGAAATGGTATTTATTGCTTATTAAGAAATGAAGTTGGAACTAAATTACTTGGTACATTAAGACTGGATATGAAACTAATAGATCAACTATAGAGGATTGTATGGGAATATATTTCAACATAAAAAGATATTAATGGTCTGCATCACTTTGAGACATGAAAAAAACTGAATATTGAAGTTTTTCAATGACTTAAGTGAAAAAAAGATGAACCTAATCTGCTGTGGAAAGAGATGTTGGATACAAAGCAGATTTCCAGTTTTCTAAGAGCTATAAAAGTCACTGGAGATGGAATGCAAACCAGACCCCACCCCTTCAATTATGCAGTTTTGCAAGAAGAACGCAATAGTGTGGCCACCAAAGTAACACCAACACTTCTGCCTTTTAGTTAGTAGTTAAGCAAGATGATTTAGGATGTTAACCATCTCTTTTATTACTTGGCAGCTTTGGGGTATCCGATTTAAGCCATGAATAATCCCCTTTGAAAGCAAAACATCTCCTCCAGAGGGATAATTAGACTCTTAACTAAGGACAAACTATCCAACATCAAAAGCATAGACCCTAAGAAGTCACGCACCAGGCAGTCTTCTCCCAAAATTAAAAGCATGCTCAGCATTAGAGGTCACTGCAATAAATAAAGGGATGTAAAATTACTTACAAGTTTCAGTCAAAGAACTACAGTACAAACTGTAATAAAAAGTGACCAGCTTCTGAAAAGTGAATATGCTAATTATGTTCAGTGTTTGGGTGCTCTGAAGCCTGTCCCCCATTCTCTGATTAAGAGTCATTAATCATTCCTGTGAGGTCACTCTTATTCCAAGGATTCTCTATAGCAGAATCAAGGATATTACTGCTAACAGGATTAGAAGTGAGGGTGGGAAGTCAATGGAAGGCCCAGATGGTAGTAATAACATTAAGTCTACCACCTGAATTATAAAACTATTTCTCTCAAGGTCTAGATGTGTAACTTTCTTTGTTCACAAAGCTCTTAACCAAGTGACCTATTTTTAATCATAGTATCAAGCCCACATCCCCTTTATTCATCAACTTAATGACAATAAAATCATTGGCATTATTTTAGGTTGGTTGCTAAGTGATCCACAATGGTCCATTCTTTTAAAAGTTACTAATGAAATATCAGAGTGCACTAACTTTTGAGTAGTTCTAAGCCCACCCTACTCTAGGACTCATATTATTAACACTAAATTATTTGTGACAATGGACAATAGTCACTAAATAAATATTTTCAATTTCCTAAGGATTTTCTTTAAACCACTTTTTGCATCCAGCCATTTTGGGGATCTGATAATGCACAAATGCTTACTAAATTTCTTCTTTCTTTTCCTTTCTTCTTCTGAAAGAGATGCTAAATTGAGGTGAAATCCTCAAGAGGAAGATATTTGAAGAGAGGAGTAAATATCAAAGGAGCTGGTCAGGGGAACACTAATTGTAATTTTCTAAAAAGCTATTCAATTGAAAATTATTCTTATATATTAATTGTTATCCATAAAGTTGTTATGAAATCTGAAATTATTTGAGTCAACTATTTGAAAAGTAATGAAATTAAAATGAATTCCTCATTTGATGAAATATATTTGCCTACTAAAGCAAAAAAAATTTGTGATCAAGATTTATTAGTCAGGGAGTTCCTGCTATGGTGCCGTGGGTTAAGAATCCAACTGCAAGGGGCTCGGGTGGTTGTGAAGCCAATACGCAGCCTGCTGCAGTGGGTGAAAGGATGCGGTATAGGTCTCAGCTGAAGCTTGGATTCAATCCCTGGCCCAGGAACTTCCATATGCTGTGGGTCCAGCCATAAAAAAGATATGTATTTATTTATCTATTTCTATATTTACATATTTATATATTTTTCCGGCAGTTCTACCCAACTCCACTGTGTGCACCCTCTTTGCTTTAATCCGTGTCTATAAAATAGACATAACAGTAGTGCTTTTCTTGCATGTCTTTATTTGAGCATTAGAGGAGATAATATAGATCAAATGCTTAAAATAAAATCTGGAATATAGTAAGCAGTAAATATTAGATAGTGGTGACTGATGGAAAATATAAGAGCAGAGATTAGCTAATGTGTGTAGAGACCTCAGCTTATGTTCTACTCCAGATCAACTCAGCCTTGCCTACTTCCTGTGAGAGTGACCCTGGAGATGGCTCATCCCATTCCCCTTAGTCATAAAGTTCCTGCCACCCACTGAGAAGCTCCTCAGGCTGTTCTCTCCAGGAGCTGCCTAGTGCCACTTGATAACACAAGGGCAGTGTTCAGGGGTGATGATGATCCTCAGGCTGACAAGGAGACAGACATACGAAACTGGAAATAACCAGCAGGTTAGCTTGGTAACAGCCTCTCTCTCTCTCTCTCTCTCTCTCTCTCTCTCTCTCTCTCGCTCTCTCTCTCGCTCTTTCTCTCTCTCTCTCTCACACACACATACACACACATACACACACTCTTCAACTATATCCAGAAACTCATTGCTGTGCCCCGCTGCCTTTTTTCTCCAGAGCCTCACCTTTGGGGGACTGTTATGGACCACTCTGAAAACCTACTCTCATCTAGTGAGCGGCAAAGAAGAGTCACAATATAAATGGAATTATGATATGAAGAAAAGAAGGTAATCTGATTTCATTCTCTGTTCAAAATAGACAGAACCATGAGCCCTTTCTCTGAAAAAATTTCACTTTCCTCATGAATTTTGTTTTATTTTAAAAATCATTCCTGTTTTCATAATTTTACTTGTTTAAATGTAGTCTCAAGTGCAAATTTTAGGCAGTATTAATTTTGCTACTAAGCAGTTGGCAGTTGAACATTTGTTAAATAAATGATAGTTTAAATATTTTCTCTATTCCTTTAATTCAATTATTTGATGATGATTTGGCATACTATACAAAAAATTACAAATAAAAGTGTAGATTTTGAGGTTTGTAAAGAACCGCAAACACCGGATACCAAGCAGAAAAATTCCTTTACTAAGTGACTGCAAATAGCATCTTTTTTTAATACGAATTGTCCCTCCTCCACCGTGTTTCACGAAGATGTGACCTGTGTTTATTTTCTTTTCCCACAAGAATGTATGCAACATAAGCACAAATTTAGGCAAAGGAAATCCCCCGGCTCACAATTTTTGCTCAGAAAATTTACTAATAATGCTATTTGGAATTTGGATAGAAGTAATGTTGCAAAATTATGTTTAGATAAGCTCAGAAAGGCTCGACAATTGTATTTAGTTTATATGTGTCTAACATATATGTGTGTACATGTGTGTGCGTGTATGATCACCATTTTTGTTTTAACCACCCATAACTGCAAGTTAGAACACTGTTTCTACTGGAGTTAAAGTGCCAGGCTATGATGCCAGGAATACTTTGCCCCTGGCCCAGGCAGCAGAACCCAGACACACCCTCTGCAAGCTTGGCAGGAGCATTGCACATTTTGGGGTTTGAGCTTTGGAAAGATGTCCTCCCTACTCCCCAAATTTGCTAGCTCCATGAGGCTATGTAATTGTATAATATCAGGTCTCTCTCAGCAGAAGTCCTCTATCGGCACAGCTATTTCTTCCTTTTTCCAAAAGAATAAGGCTATTCTTCCAGAGGTTTTAAAGTTAAATCTAGAAGCAACCTTACTCTAATCCTAAAGTAGGTGAAAAAAATAATCCAATATGTCCCCAACACCTGTTCAATTGAATTTTTAATTTGGACTCCATTATTAATCTCAAAATGGTTTAAGGCATGTCATGGATTCATTTACACATAGCAGGATAATCCACATTTTTAAAATTAAGAAAAAATGAGCAAAAGGAAAATAGGATAAAAAAGGTTTAGTGGGAGGAGGAATTACATCCATGAGATCATCTGATGCCATGAAGTCTCCTGTGATTGCTAGAGTTGGGCCACTGTCTGTAAACTTGCTATCAGAGCAGGAAAAAAGAATTCTTATCAATTATATGATTCATGGTGTCCACGATACCAAAAAAAAAAATAAAAATAAAAAAAAACAAGACAGGGCATACAACTAATCCTGATATTGAAACTAAAGAGGAATTTTTTTATTTGATATGCATATTGAGAACTTTGTGTAATATGATCAACATTCATATTTCGCTGCAAGTAGTTTTTTAAGATTTTCTCAGTGATGGCAGATCTGTCAGATCCAATACAGTGCATTCTAAGATATGCGATGCCAAGAATCGCTTGACCAAGGGAGAGAACTGTGAGTTTCTGGATATGGGATAAGTGTTGTCCAGAATGTCCTCCACAAATATTACCTCTTTCAGCTGAGCTTTCAAAGGTATTCACCTTGAAAGTAACTGGAAAACAGCTCTACACTGTTGTCAGTTGAGTTGAGCAGTTAGCAGCTGAGATGTGAGTAGGACTGACATTCTCGCCTAAAGACAGAAAACAAACAGGTCCCTGAGTAGAAGACCATGATGGAGCCACATTATAGTGAGCTGAGGAATAAAGAGGCAGGCAAGTTTACCCTTGGAAAGTCACATTTGGACCATTCTCTCTCACTCTATCTCTCTCTCTCTCTCTTTTTTTTTTTTTTGGTCTTAGGGCCGTACCAGTGGCATATGGAGGTTCTCAGGCTAGGGGTCCAATCAGAGCTGTAGCTGCCGGCCTGAGTCACAGCTCACGGCAGCGTGGGTACATTCTGAGCCACATCTGTGACCTACACCACAGGTCGCAGCAACGCCAGATCCTTAAGCCACTGAGCTAGGCCAGGGGTCTAACCCCCGTCCTCATGGATGCCAATTGGATTTGTCAACTGCTGAGTCTCACCAGGAACTCCTCATTTGGACCATTCCTATAGAGACAAATGAACCAAGAACACTGCTGGAGTCCATAAAGTATTACTGCAATATTTTTATTTGGGAAATATGTAAGAATCAAATACTCTTAAAAGCACAGCTTAAAATTCATATGTGTAGACACTGAGAGATTATCTTTGACATTTTTTTCCTGAATTTTAATAAAACTGTTTCTGAAATGTTACCCATCTCCAGCATTATTCAACAAAATGCAACATTTTAAACGTTTAGGTCAATCTTTATGGAAACCTGTAAGGATTACTTATAATAGTGAAATTGACCTCAAAGATCACTGAGATTTCTTTCTTTTATATTCTAAACTTCATTAATATACAGCTGTAGATGCAGATCTAGATGATTTGGGATATTGTGTGGAAGAGGTGCTAGTCCTAGCAGAAGTCACGGAATGCATAAACATTCCTGATATTAAGTTATCAATTTATTTAATCTCTTTCTGCAAAAACAAAGATTAAATATCTGTGATATGTTAAAGATGAATAAAAATTCTTTTCTTTTCCTCCTTCTGAGAGGTAGAATCTAATGATCTTGCCTTTGTGTCTCAGCTAGCTTGAGCTATTTCACTGACAGACAAGTTGCAATGGATGTGAACCTTACAGCTTCTGCCTTGGTATTTTGTAGTGCTTGCTTTTAAAGCCGTGAGCTGCCGGTAAGACCATCCTGCTGTGAGAAGGCTCAAGCAAGCCAAATAGAGAGAGAGAGAGAGAGAAAGAAAGCAGGGCTGGCCAGTCCTCTATTGTTACAGTTACCTCAGCCCAGGACCCAAGTATGTGAATGACATTCTCTTGGACCCTCCAGACCAGGCCCACTACCTCTGGCCCCTGCTGAGGAAAAAAAGAAACGACTCAGCTGAACCTTGCCTGGATTCCTAGCTCACAAAAATCAGATGATATACTAAAATGTTTCATATTTTAAGCCACAAAAGTTGGAGGTAACAAGGAAAGATAACTGGGACATCTGAATTACAGCAAGGCTGCTTTCAGAGAACTATCCCATGAATCAGCTTCATTTGCCTGTTCAGTTGCACAATAAACACTTTTTCAGCACTGCTAATGTGCCAGAAAGCGTATTAGAGACAGAGATACAAATCTGAACTTGATATGATTCTCATTCTTCGTTCTCAAGTAGATTTCTCTCTGGGGGGCAAACAGACAATTAAGTTAATAGTTATGCTTAATGATAGAAGCAGGGCCACCATGTTGCCCAACTCCAAGGTACATTTGAATTGCAGCCTCTGCGAATGATGGCTATGGGAGCTGATCCTGCATAGCTATTCAAAAGGCCTCAGTGGGAATGTTCCCCTAATGTTGGGCACCACGGAGGCCCCGGGGAGGGGATAAGCAAGTAGAATAGAAGTAGGCACAAAGTGCTAGAGTAGCACAGAACAGAAAAGGAAAATGATGGACTTACCTGGAGCTTTTTTATTTTCACTATTAAGACATAGGGAATTAACAAGCCCCGTGATATGTTATTGATTTTGATAATATAGTTTGGGAATGGTAACATTTATCCTAATGTGCATAATACAACAGCTGAGCTTAAACAATTAATGTGAATTATTACTATACACACATTTTCATATCCACTTTAACACACATGGAAACCTCCAGCAAGTAATAAAATAACAAACAGCTTAAAAATGAGTTTGAAGAAAAATCTTGAAAAAAATCATATTTTAATACTGGTTATATTATGATTTCAAGTGATCATTCTTGGTGAAAAATGTATCGACAATGGACAAAACCATGCATCACACTAAATTGTGAAGAAAATCCATTAAGAGTTGAAGAGGTTCATACCAGTTTGAATTCTGACAGGTGAAAATAACAGTTCAACCAACTCGATAAGAGAGCTGGATTGATATCTGGCTGGTTAGGGCCTAGTTATTTCAAACTAGTTCGTATATTATTCCTTCTTTTATTTCTTCTGCCTGTCAGTGAATGTCAGGGGGTTGGGGAAAGATGAGCAAAAGATGCTCTTCATATCCATAGGCTTCATAAGTTGGAGAATGTACTCTTACATGACAAACCACAGATTTATCCTAATTTATGACTCTTTGGTAGAGTAGCTTATTTTAGGGTTTTTACTGGCTTAGTAAAATAGATTAGTTTTTCAGTGGAAGCCAATAAATATGTAGCTGTAGTACTAGATCTACAAGCTTATTCAAATATCTTAACAGAAGTTTAAAACAAAAATATTTGGAAGTAGATTGCAGTATTTTTCCTTGTAATTATATTCATTCCCGTTATACTTTAATTCCTTTTTTTTTTTTTTTTAAGGCTGCATCCATGCCATATGGAAGTTCCCAGGCTAGGGATCGAATAGGAGCTGTAGCCTCTGGACTACACCACAGCCACAGCAACATGGGATCCAAGCTGAGTCTGTGACCTACTCCACAGCTCACAGCAATGCCAGATCCTTAACACACTGAGCGAGGCCAGGGATCAAACCCGCATCCTCATGGACACTAGTCAGATTGGTTTCTGCTGAGCCACAACCAGGAATTCTTAATTCTAAATGCTTAAACAAAGCATATTTGCAAATTTGAAAGAAGCTTCTGGGTCACATACTAAGGAAACCAAGAAATTTCTATCCTTTGCATTTTGAGTAAAGCAATCTTCCTTTAAGTCTTTTTCCTTAAAGTGAATTGTTAATATTCAGAGTCTATGGAGGAGCAGTAGTCACCTAGTTGCCTATCTTATTCTATTGCTTAATTATATGGAGTCACCAATGGTTTAAGGTAAAATATATCTGTGTGCATAACATTGCTGTGCAATCTGTGTTTTTATTTAATTACCTCCTCCTTCATCTCAAAACACTAGAGACAAGAATGGCAGAAGGAAATGAATTCAGATAGCCCAGAGCTACTAATACATTCAAAGATATCACAGAAATCCGTATTCACTAAACTATTTTAATTTACCTAACATACCATTCAGAAGGAGAGGAGTAGACACTTAGTTCAAAACAACTAAAATGTGGTCATTTCTCTGTCATCCATACCAGTGAAATTGAGGAATGGTTCAAATAAGTAAATAAAATTTTAGAAAATTTTTGTTGGAGTATATTTGACCTAAAATGCTGTATTAATTTCATATGTACAACAAAGTAAATCAGTTACACATATACATACATACATTCTTTTCTCCCATATAAGTTTTACAGAATATTGAGTAGATTTCCCTGTGCTATCCAGTAGGTCCTTGTCGGTTATCTGTTTTATCAAATTTTTAGCAGTCTGTTCTTAATTCAAGACTAACTATCAGTAGCTTATCATCTTATTTACCTCTAACACTCCAAAATCCCTTCAGACTCAACAAATAATCTTGTTTTTATTTCTCTCAGCTGCCCAAAACAGAACTGTCATGGTATTCATTGACTTGTCCTTGTTTTACTATCCTGTAGTTAATTTAGTCTCTGTGACTGAGTTCTGTTTCTGAAGTCAGTGGTTCCTAGATTTGCACATGAAAAAACATATGAGGAGAGCTTTTAAAACATTTATTCCTGGTATTCAAACTTGGAGAATCAGTGGGTATTGGACCTGTATTCTGTGTAATGCTCCCAGATAATTTTAATGCACAGTCCGGTTTGAGAAACATTGCCCTCAAATTTCTGACTTCTTGTGTTCTCTCCATCCCTATTGGAATTCTTTGAGATTCCTATCTCCTACCTTGACTGTTCTAAAGGTTTGCTAAATTTGTTTGCCCTTCTCCATGAATCCCTTTCTATTGGGGTTGGTCCTCTACACTGATGGCCTCATTTTCTTTTTAAGCTTTTTAATGGGATTGTGGCTATTTTGTAGGGAGGTTGTATCTGGAAGAGGATTTCTGGGTTGTTGATAACATTCAATTTCTTGTTCCGTGTGTTGGCTCCATAGGCCTGTTCTTTGTGAAAATTCATCAGGGGCTACCTCTATATTTGTTCCTTTTCCTCTTTTAGGCTATATTTTAATGATACAAAACTCACAGTGCATCTCCTTGTACCTACTCACTGTACTTGTCTGACAACTCTGTCTTTTAGCATATGTCATTCCTCCTTTTTAGAACATCTTTCCTCCCTTCTCCCCTGATAGCTCATATTAAAAACAGTCTTACCTTTAAACAGTGTCAATTGCTTCCTATTCTATATTCCCTTATCACTTCCCTTTTCTTTCAATAATCTGTTTTTACTGTCATACTTTTGTGTGTGTTTTTTTTCTACCTTAGTATTCTGGGTTGTAGAGTGTCTGTCCTATTCATACTTGTGTTTCCATACAGAGATCAGCAGTGCAGAGCCCAGAAACTGATAGATAGTATGGGTTCAATAACGCTGTTTTAATAAAATGAATGAATTCATGAGTGAATGCTATAGTTTCTTTGACAAATTGGAAAACTTGCATCAGAAAATAAAGGAGTGACGAGCAAATCCTATTGTTAGGATGTGAAGCTAAGCCTCTCAGACACGGATCCTTTGATTTCCGATGAATCAAAAAAAAAAAAAATGAGGGGTTTAATGTCATGTATCACAACCACAATAATAATCCAAACTAAGTCCTAGCCTAGGAAGTAAAAGACTTGATTTATAGTCGAGGCTATGCTCCAGGGCCTCAGGGCTTTGGCAAGTCACTTTATCTCTCAAGGCCTAGTACTTTCCATATCTATTTTTTTAAAGTGGGGGGATGGGAAATAGAGGATCTCTAAGGTCCTCTGAATCTGAAGCATTCCATTGTATCTGAATAATCTTCAAGAGAAAAAGTCTTCAGTATTTCACAATTCATCATGTAAACCATGAGCTAAGACACATGAATGTGGTTATTTTGATCCTTGTTTTTTCTCATCTCTATTACAGTAAATCACTCATGAGATGAAAAAATTCTTTCAATATAGGCTAACAGAAAAAAGTCATGTGATTATTAAAAATACAAGATTTTTTAGCAGCTACCTTTTCTAAGGATTCTTAAATAGCTTTATTCAGATATAATTCACACAGCACACAATTCAACCACTTAAAATATGTAATTCAAGGGTTTTAACATATTCAGAGAGTTGTGCAGCCTCATCACAACCATCATCACAATTTTGGAACATTTCATCACTCCCCACCCTAAAACCCTGCACTATTAGCAATTAACCTCCCAATTACACTCCTTCCAATTCTACCAGCCTTAGGCAACCACTAATATTTTTCTGTTTCTACAGATTTGCCAGTTTTGGACATTTTACATGAGTAGAATCATATGGTATGTGGTCTTTCATGACTGGCTTCTTGCATTGAAAGTAGCGTTTTCAAGGTTCATCCATGTTGCAGCTTCAATGTTTTTTATTGTAAAATAATATCCCACTGTGTGGATAAATTACATTTATTCATTCATCTACTGAATGGCAAATGGCTATTTTGAATAATGCTTCTATGAACATCTGTGTACAAGATTTTGTGTGAACATATGTTTTATTTTAGTATATAACTAGTAGTGAAAATGCTGTCATATATTGACTAAATAACTTTTGAGAAAGTGTTAGACTTTTTTCTAAAGCAGTTGCACCATTTTATATTTCTGCTAGTAACGTATGAGAGTTCCATTTTCTCAGCACCTTTGTCATTACTTTTTAACTCTTTTTTTTTTTTTAGCCGTTATATTGGATGTAAAGTCATATCTCATTGTGGATTTGATTTGCCTAAAGGCTAATATGTTGAACACCTGTTCATGCATTTATAGAACATTCGTAAGTCTTTGGAGAAATCTCTGTTCAGATCCTTGCCATTTTCAGTTAGGTTATTCATATTTCTTTATTAAGTTGTAAGAGTCCTATATATACTCTGAATAAAAATCCCTTATCAGATACATCACAGATATGCTAGCCATATAGAATGAGTCAGAAACTGTTCCCTCCTCTTCTATTTTTTGAAAAACTTTATGAAGAATAGGTATTGCTTCTTTAAATGGTCAGCAGAATTCACCAGTAAAGCCATCTGGCTTGACATTTCTTTGTGCAAAAACTGTTTTAATTGAAGTATAGTTAATTTAAAGTATTGTTTTAGGTTAAGGTGCATAGCAAAGTGATTCCATTATAGGTTATGATAAGATAGTGGTTATAATTCCTTGTGCCATACAGTAATCCTTGTTGCTTATCTCTTTCAGGTATAGTATCTATTAACCTCATACTCCTTTAATTTGTCCTTCCTTCCTCCCCTTTGGTAACCACAAGTTGTTTCCTAGGTATGAATCTGTTTCTGTTTTGTGTTTGTGTATGTGTGTTTATGTCTATATATGTATATATTCATTTGTATTGTTTTTTAGATTCCACAGGTAAATGATATCATATAGTATTTGTCTTTCTTTGACATTTCTCTAAGCATAATGTTCTCTAGGTTCATTCACAGTGTTGCAAATGGCAGAATTTCATTAATTTTTATGGATGAATAACATTCCATTCTGTGTATGTGTATATATATATGTATATATCTATATACATATATTTTTGTATATATATATGTATGTGTGTGTATATACGTGTGTGTGTGTGTATGCAATCATCACTTGATGAGACTTGGGTCATTTCCGTGCCTTGGCTATTGTCCACAGTGCTGCTCTGAACACTGGGGTGCATGTATCTTTTCAAATTAGTGTTTTCTTTTATTTCTAGTTCAATTTTTTTTGTTGTTGTTGAAAACCTGATGTAACCACTCTGGATACTGGTCCTTCTGCCAACCTGGGGCTTATTGTAGTTGTTGCATACTTTAGTTACTTCGTGACCTCAGGAAATATTTCAGTGACTTCTATTTCTACTTTAGTGGAAGATCTCTAATGGCACTGCTCATATGACATAGTCTTGGGCTTGCGCACAGTCACCTGATTTCCATTTTTCCCAGTGATGACAGTGGCTTTAGCTGAGCTATCTTGGAATTTCTCTCCCTGATCCTCATACTAAGATTCTAACTGGTCTGCCTCTAGTATTATTATTCCCCAGTTGTTAAACTTTATTCAGTGTTTGCTGATTGATTTTTTTTTTTTTTTTTTTTTTTGGAGAATGCTCAAGGGCATAAATCACTCCACATTCTGAACCAATTAAAGTCAGGTTTTTTGCAGGGGTAGTCTTTCAGGCCAGCCTTCGTGACTTAGCCATCCCCCAGGAAAACAGAAAAACTCTTTTAGACTCTCTTTCTTCTTCTTCTTTAAAAAAAAAGAAAAAAGCTAGACTACTAGCTTATCTACCATTTCACTTGTTGCTATCATGGAGCTACTAGCTGTCCCTTAACTTCTACACCAAAATCTCCCTTTTTTTTTAATATAGAATCTTGGGGTTTTAACGTCCCCACTATGTTCCAAATAAAACCAGTTTCATTGGGCGAGCTATGAACCTGTCTGTGCTTACAGACCACTTCCTTCTCTGTGCAGAACCTGTATAATGTAATGGTCTGCTTGCCTCCAAGGGAGATCACTACTCTCTGAGTAGGGTACTGAGCGAGGAGAGTAGCCCTTGGTTTCTCTGCTTTCTTCTCCCAATGTGGGATCTCTGCTCTATAAGCAAAATGGAGTGAAGGCAATCTCTCAGTCTATGATTGAGAGTTTGTTGAAATAAGAGAGTCCCAGACTTCAGTTCTTGTCTGAATAGAGTTTCTGCAACACAGAACCGGAGAGAATGATAAATGTTGGTGGCCTTCCCCTCACTGAGAGAAAATATAATCATAGACTGTGAGCTGGGGGAAGAGACAGCCCCATCTTCTTGGCTGCACAACCCAGAGGAGAGCTTCCTTCACACTGAGCTGAGGGCTTCATGAGAGGAATGGGTCGTGTCTCAAATGACACAGACTTCCACTCTTCTAAGAGTTAATAGACTTTCCTAAATAAGTGTACCTCCGTTTGCTGTGTGCCCTTGGGATAATTTCCAGAATCATTTTTATGATTTTCATTAGTCATGACTGTTTCACCGGGGAGAGTGTAAGCAGAGCTCTTCATTCTGCCACTCCAGAAGTACTTTTCCTCCCAGCATTTTTATTATTGAGATCATAGAAAATTTTAATATTGTATTCCCACCAAATGGACCAGAAAGCAGATCAGTCTATAAAGGAGGGAAAGAACTAAAAAAAAGTCATTATTTGAGTTACTATGAACTTCAGTTATTTTTTTTTCAAACAAGCATGCAAAGTGTTGATTTAATTAAAAGTTCAAAGTTTAAAGAGCTAAAGAGGCTTCATTTTTTGGCAGAAAATAATGATTAGATATGTTGAAATCTTCAAATACAAAACACCTAAATGTGCTGGCTCAAATCTAAAAATCATTTTTTTCAGATACATCAATAACCTGCCAAGGATATAATGGAAATCATCATATTGATATATTTTTCTTTATAAATGTTTTTGTACAATGATTTTACTAAATAAAGTTTTAATTTTTTTCATTAACCAAAAGTACAGAGATTGATGGTTCATAGTCAATGCAGTGTCTTCATTAGTGGGCCTATACCCTTTTATTTCTCTGTTATATCATCATCATTGTAGTAGGTCTTTCACCTTCATACTGATACTTCATGGACTCAGGATCACTCTTCCACCTCTAATCTCAGATCATACTTAAGGACAGTTCAAAAACAAAGACCTATTGGTTTATTTCTGCTTCTATTTTTGTTGCTTTGGGAGATTGACCTGAGAAAACATTTGTAAAGTGATATCAGAGAATGTTTTGCTTATGTTCTCTTCTAGGGGTTTGATGGTGTCTTGTCTTACATTTAAATCTTTAAGCCATTTTGAGTTTATTTTTGTGCATGGTGTGAGGGTGTGTTCCAACTTCTTTGATTTACGTGCAGCTGTCCAGTTTTCCCAGCAACACTTGCTGAAAAGACTTTTTCCCATTTTATACTCTTGCCTCCTTTGTCGAAGATTAATTGACTGCAGGTGTCTAGGGGTCACAGTAGAAAACTGACAGAACACTGTAAATCAGCTATAATGGAAAAAATAAAAATCATTATAAATGAAAATTAAATAAATAAATAAAATTAAAATATGCAGGGGGGGGGAACCCCCAAAGATCCATCCAAGGAAGGGGTCTATGTGAGAGATGAAAAGGTTTTTAGGATCATTCAGCAGATTTTGATTGTGTCTCCTTGGTCAGAACTAAGTCACATAACTTCTAGTTAACAAAGTAGCCTGGGAAATGTACTTTTCGAAGCTAGGTAGGTTTCTACTGAAAAAAAAAAAATTGTGGCTTCTATGAGTAAGAAAAAGATGGGACATGGGTATTAGAAAACTAGTAGTGTGTGCCACAGCAAGGCTGTAGAAAAAAATGGGAACACTCATATATGTTTGCTGGGAGTATAGTTTGGCATGACTTGAGGAATAATTTTTGCTATGGCTACTAAAAAAAAAATGAGTGAAGTAGGACTACTGATAATAACATGGACAAATCTCATAAACAATTTTCAAACCAAAAAAATCAAGTTGTAAAATAATATGTATACAAACTTTTTTTTGTACAAACTTTTATGTACTATATGAGAACTATTTTCATCAAAAGACTCTAATTTAATTTTACTTTTATTGAAGTACAGTTGATGTAAAATATTATATAATTACAGGTGTATGATATAGTAATTCACGATTTTAAAGGTTTTACTCCATTTGTAATTATTATAAAAGAATTATTATAAAAGATTGGCTACATTTTCCATGTTGTACAATATGTCCTTGTAGCTTATTTTATATGTAATAATTTGTACCTCTTTTTTTTTTTTTTTTGTCTTTTTGCCTTATCTAGGGCCACAACCGCAGCATATGGAGGTTCCCAGGTTAGGGGTCTAACAGGAGCTGTAGCCGCCGGCCTTCGCCAAAGCCACAGCAAGGCGGGATCCGAGCGGCTTCTGCAACCTACACCACAGCTCACGGCAACGCCGGATTCTTAACCCACTGAGCAAGGCCAGGGATCAAACCTGCAACCTCATTGTTCCTAGTCGGATTCGTTAACCGCTGAGCCAGGACGGGAACTCCCAGTTTGTACCTCTTAATCCTCTATTCCTATATTGCCCCTCCTGCCTTTCCTCTCCCACTGGCATCCAATAGTTTTTTCTCTATGAGTCTGCTATTTTTCTATATTCACTAGTGTGTTTTATTTCTTTAAACTCCATATATAAACTATATCATGTAGTATTCATTCTGTCTGACATCGCACTTAGCATAATACTTGCCAAGTCTCTCTATGTTGTTTCAGATGGCTAAATGTTATTATTGTTTATGGCTGAGTAGCCATATCATTGTTCATGGCTGTGACTAGTGAACACACCCTCACACTATGCACAAAAATAAACTCAAAATGGCTTAAAGACTTAAATGTAAGACAAGACACCATAAAATTCCTAGAAGAGAACATAAAAATGTATGTATATATATATATATATACATATATATATATATATGTATATCTATTTTTTTTACATACACAACACATCTTCTTTATCCATTCACCTGTTGATTGACACTTAGGTTGTTTAAAATGTTTCACTGGGATTCTGGAACATTGCCCAAGATACTATTATTTTAAAATTTATTCCAAAAATTGTGTCATATGAAAGCTAAAGAAGATCCCATTTTTGGAAAAACCACATCTTTATTAATTTTAAGGTTTAATGGCGAGAACATGGGTTCAGGAACCAATAGGCTAAACTTCATATCATTGCTCTAAAACCTGAGAGTGCTGTATCCTTAAACTCTCTATCTATTTCCCCTTCTATAAAACCACAAGAATTCCTACCCTCTATGAAGTTCCCATCATGGCTCAGCGGTAATGAACCCAACTGTCCATG
The DNA here is from genome assembly GCA_004024745.2 of Catagonus wagneri. NCBI lineage: Eukaryota > Metazoa > Chordata > Mammalia > Artiodactyla > Tayassuidae > Catagonus > Catagonus wagneri. The sequence goes on from PVHT020000108.1 coordinate 2,095,228, forward strand.
AGGATGCAGGTTTGATCCCTGGCCTTGCTCAGTGGGTTAAGGATCCAGTGCTGCAGTGAGCTCTGGTGTAGGTCAGGCAAGCGGCTTGGATCCTGGATTGCTGTGGCTGTGGCATAGGCTGGCAGCTGCAGCTACAATTTAACCCCTAGCCTGGGAATTTCCATATGCTGCAGGTGCAACCCTAAAAAGGAAAAAAAGATTGCTACGCTCCAGGATTGTTGTGAAGAATGGTGACAACTGTGTGTCTAACCTAAGTCTGATGCATATTAGGTGCAGAGTAAATTGTTGCTCTGGTGCATAAATTACCTTCTCACTTTCTGCACTCTGAATTATTTCATTCACAAACTATGGTATCACTTGAAAATGCTATCAGAAACCCCAACATTGCTTGTCTGAGCTTTTTGCTTCCCCATTACTCTTAAGTGCTAAATTATTCTTTTGAATTACACACCCAAGACAAAATAAAACCATAAGTGAGACTGGGAAGTTTGTTGAATAAATTTAAAATCAAAGCGGCCGTGCTTTTTAAGGCATTCTAACACCTTTTTTTTTTTTTTTTTTTTGCTTTTTAGGGCTGCACCCGTGGCATATGGAAGGTCCCAGACTAGGGGTTGAATCAGAGCTACAGTTGCTGGCCTACACCGTAACCACAGCAATGCCAGATCTGAGCCGGGTCCGTGACCTACACTGCAGGTCACTGCAACACCAAATCCTTAACCCACTGAGCGAGGCCTGGGATTGAACCTGTATCCTCACGGCCACGTTTGTTCCTGCTGTGCCACAATGGGAACTCTCATTCTAAAAACATTTTAAAAATACATCCTTCTTCAATAGTAAGAAAATGCTCCAAGTGTTTAAATGTCTGGTGTAGTTTTTACCTTATAGAGTTCACATTCTTGAAATTAAAAGATTTTTTTTTTTGTACATCTAAGACTTACAAATTACAGGAAAGGGAATGCTCTTTACATGTATTACAAGAACTATTATGGCTCATAGCTCTTTTAGAAGATGCTATGAGAAGAGTTATAGTGAGAGGTCAATTGTTTATACAAAACTTTTAAAAGAGATGCCAATATAAACAGACATATTGGACAAGGGCCACTTGGACCAAGAGTTAATGTTGGGATCTTATGTATTATGTGATAAAGTACCATATTTCATTCTAAATCCCTCATTCTTTCCTTAATTTAAGGGCAACATATTCTTCAATGGTTACTTTAGGGGTTATATTTTGATTGTGATGTTTCATGGTTTGTGCAAAAAAAATTATGGAACATTAATATATGCAGTCTGATAATAGATTCTTTAAAAATTGATTTGATTTTTTCTCATTCTAAAAGAAAAAGAACAAGAAAAACTGATGCAGACTACTTTTCATCAATATGAAAAAAATTGATTTGTACTTTTCAGCCTTAAAGGAGAGACAAGTATAAATCATCTGAGAGCTGGGGTGTTTGAGCAACAGGACTAAATCCATGATGGTACAGAGGAGACCATCTCTGGAGGTGCGGACGTGATTGTTTATGGTGCTAAGTAGCTCCTTCTTCTTAGAAGTTTCTTCTCTTCCACTTGTGCGAGGGTGTCAACATCTCATATCCCTTAAGTAATTTGAATATATTATTGGCCATCAATAACGTATTTTAAATTATTTTAAAAATAAATTTCGTTTTTCTTTTTCTAGGGCCACAACTGCAGCATATGGAAGTTCCCAGGCTAAGGGTCAAATCAGAGCTACAACTGCCGGCCTACACTACAGCCACAGCAACGGGGATCCAGCCACATCTGTGACCTACACTGCAGATCAAGGCAATGATGGATCCCTGGCCCACTGAGTGAGGCCAGGAGTTGAACCCACATCCTCATGGCTACAAATAAACTCTTGAACTTGTGATTAATAGTCAAGCTGTATGCATCTGATGATGATGATGGGAAAGAAGTCCAGAGTCCCAAAGGGCTGTCAGAATGGGGACCTTTTGAAGGAAGGGGAGGTGAAGGAAGAAAAGTAATAAAGAGGGGTGCCCATTGTAGCCCAGAGGGTTAAGAACCCAATGTATTCTCTGTGAAGACGTGGGTTTTATCCCTGGCCTCACTCAGTGGGTTAAGCATCTGGCATTTCTGCAAGCTGTGGTGTAGGTTGCAGATGTGGTTTGGATCTGGTGTTTGCTGTGGCATAAGCTGGCAGCTGCAGCTCCAATTTGACTCCCAACCTAGGAACTTCCATATGCTGCAGGTGCAACCATAAAAAGAAAATTTAAAAATAAAAGAAGAAGGAGGAGTAGATAATTAGCCTACTTTCTAGTCATGTCTGAAATTTCAAAGGAGAAAGAAAACAGATATGGGAATAAATACTAAAGACTTTAGGAGTATAGGGCCTACTTGCACTAAAGACTTGAAAGGAAATATTGGGGGAAAGAGAAAAGATTATATTCTTGGGGAGGCTATAAAGAGGAATATGCCCTTTTTAAGAGTCAGGGTTCTCCAGATAAACAGGATCACTAGGCTATATCCAATAGGAATGTGTGTGTGTATACACACACACACATGTGCGTGCACACACACACACACACACACACACAAATACACACACACACACAAATACACACAATGGGATTTATTACAAGTCATTGGCTCATACAGTTATGGAGAAAGAAGTCCCATGATCTGCCATCTACAAGCTGGAGACCCAGGAGAGACAGTGATATAAATCCCAGCCCAAATCTGAAGGCCTGGGACCCAAGAATGACAAAAGTATCAGTACCAGTTCGAGGACAGGAGAGCACTGATGCCTCAGCTCACGCCATCAGGCAGGCAGAGGAACTCTGCTCTCCCTTCCCCTTTCTGTCCTCCCCAGGCCCTCAGTGGACAGAGTGATGCCCGCCCGCATGGGGAACACAAGCCACACTTACTCAGTCCACCAATTCATACGTTATTCTCTTCTAGAAACATCATCATGGATACAACCAGAAATAATATTTAATCTGGAAAACCCATGTTCCAGTCAAGCTGACACAAAAAATTAACTATCACAATGTCCATCTTCTTCCACTGAAGCTCTGAAACTTGGGGGTTTATTTCTCAGCAGTGGCATGTTGTGAATGTTTCAGTACCAAAAAGACAAGAGGAAAGAATGACTTGGAAAGCGAAAAGCTTGGAGGTCGGTTAATAGGAATAAATCATTCTTTAGCTAACATGGAGGGAAAATCAGTAAATAAAAAGTTTTGAACTGGCAGGTTAAAAAATAGTTTTTCATCTTTTTTCATATCCTTTTTAAAAAACAGTTTGGCGGAAGAATTACTGAAAATTGGAAATACATTGAGCTCCATGCAAAAAGGGTAGAGTTGTTTTTATCTTTTTTAGCAAAAACAAAACATATACATTATAAACAACCCAAGATGTCAGTGTGATTTCCCTACATACATTTTCTTCTAAACATAAAACTATTCTGGCTACTGTTATTTTCATGTCTTGATGGGATAGCCTCCATTTATTCTTCTGTTCATTTTTGTTTAGAAGGACATTAGATGTGTTGCTATAACCGCTTGAGCCCAGTAAAAAACTGTGCATTATAAGCCCTCACTTCACAGTCTCAGGCAGGGAGGAAGTTCTGACCACCTGAATGCAGCTATTCAGACAGTCCGCCTGGAAGGAAAAAATGCCAAGGGCACATCTAACCACACAGAAAACAGAAGCCTTCCAAGAACTACAGAAGAGACAAGGTTCCCTCTCTCAATTCAATCCAAGGAAGCTTCAGACAAGAGGTATTTTTAAAGGCTTTTGGAGTGATGTATTGGTTTTTTTCCTGCAATCTTAAATCAGAAGGCCCTGATCCATTAAATCAATATCAACCATGGTGTTGGTTAAACTCTTTGGTTGAACATTTTCTAACAATAGCTAGTAATCTAAGCTCAAATGTCACCAAATGAAGAAAAAAATCCGCCTTTATGAGTGTGTGTAAGTAAACCTTTTGCATTAATCGAAATATTGTTTATTTCCTGTTTATTTGTTACCTAGCTCTGGAAATACTATGGTATATTACACTTTGCAACCAGCAGACTGAAGTTCTAACCTTGCTCTGTGCAGAGTATTCCACAATTCTGATACTCACATTCTCATATATAAAGCGAGGATAATAGAACCTACTTGATAAGACTTCTGTATGTATTAAACTGTGCTAAGTTGTAGCACAGGGCTAGGCACCTACATATCACTCAGTCAAGTGAAGGTTGTTCATTTTTCTTAGTTGATTTGTGTTGCCTGAAGTATTTTTCAAAGACATGAAACAATGGATGAAGGAATATTTGACATTATTTTCTATTCTCAAAATTTTAGCCAGTCTTACGTGATTAATTAAAACCTTGATATAATCTGAAATTAAAAACACATCCTTAAAAAATTATCAATAACAAAATAAGAACTAGGGGTAGAGAACCCGCCCAGGCAATGCTTATGAAGCATTTACTTAGTGGTAGGTCTCTGCTAAGTTTGGGTGCTAGACAGATGGTTAAGAAATGGCTAATCTCCTCATAACCTGGTGAAAGACATTTGGATGAAGGATTTTATGGGACTTGATGGCACCTGTGATCTTCCATCATCAGGCCCCTGCCTCTCTTTCCAGTCCCAGAAATCCCTCAGCACTTTGAGTCACCCTCCACTCCAGTGTCCCAAAGGCTTGTTCTCTGCTCTTTCTTTTGTGGGTGCCTTTGCTTAAGCTGACTTCAAGGTCTGGTTTTCATCTGGATATCCTTAGAGATTCAACCCAGTATCACCACCTCCTCAATTCACCTTCCCTCCTCAGCCATCCCATTCACCCCCCCAAATGGGTTAGGTGCCACTTCTTGGGGTTCACATAATACTTATGTTTATTCCTATCACTATAATTCCACTGTTTGACATCTGTGAACTCTTTAGTTTGTAATTTACTCACCTCTGAATTTCTTCTTCCCAGCACGGAACCTGGCATCTAATAGGAACTCAAACAAGTTAGTGGGATAAGTGAATGGATGAATGACGATTGAATAATACATGTTATAGACTGAATGTGTTCCCCCAAATTCACAGGTTGAAACCTAATCCCCAGTGTGAAGGTGTTTAGAGATGGGGCCTTTGGTAGGTGATTGGGCCACGTGGACAGACCTCTTGTAAATGAGATTAATGTCCTTATAAAAGAGGCCCCAGAGAGATCCCTTACCCTTCTTCCATGTGAGGACACAGTGAAAAGGCAACTGTCTATGAACCAGAAAGCAGGGCCTTACCAGAAACAGAATCTACCAGACCCCTGATCTTGTACTTTGCAGCCTCCAGAACTGTAAGCAGTAAATTTCTCTCATTTATACACCACTCAGTCTAAGGCATTTTTAATTTTTTTTTATTTTTTTTTTTTGTTATAGGAAGCTAAATGAATTGATTGTAGCATTAGGAACAAAAACAAGGTGCCTGACTTTGTGTTAAGGTCTATACTCATCAGATCATCCAGCATTGCAATTCCCCAGGGAAATCATGTTTTTCAAGTGGAACGATTAAGGAATATAATGGATAATTCTATTATAAGTCAAGAATGGCTTGAAATAAAGTCCGTACCTCTAATTTCTCAGCTTGGATTTCTGTAACTCTATGGTGCACCCTCTTCCGGAATAAAAATTCTAACACAACTTCTTGGCATCATTATTCAGTAGAAGAAAATTATGACATGATACCTTAAAATAAATGAATTTAAGCACACCAGGTTTGAGTTGAGTCTGGATGATTTTAAGCGAAAACCAAAATTCCTCAATCTTGTTTCTGTGACCTTGCAGGCTACCTCAAGTCTGAGGATATATATGTCTAGAGATCTGACATCCCTGTTTACAAATTCATCAGATTTTATTGATTATATAATGTAAAAAAAATTTAGAGTTATACTGTCATTGGCATTGGTGAGGTTGAGAGTTTTTGTTTGATCTCCATTCAAGTTTTTAGAAGCCTGGAAACTGCCGAGTGAAGCAATTCAAATTTATGCAGAGTTTGACAGTGAGTTAATTACCAGAACTATGCAAAATTGGATTTTCAGAAAACAATTCTGGCATTTATGAATAGTTGTATGTTATGAATGTACTTATCCATAAGCATATGCAAGCTATCTGTCAACTAGCTGGCTCGTTTTGAAATGTGTCCACTTAAGAGAAAATATTATATTTCAAAGAGTCTTATGAAGCATCGAGAAAAGACGGCAAGTACTTTGCCCTTTACCCTTGAAATGTATGCAGAACCCCAAACTAGAGTTGAACTCATAATAACTGAACTCCCAGGCACCATACTTGTTAAAATAGATACAGACACTAATCCAAACAGGCAGGGTGGTCTCTTCTCAAATATTCACATTCCACACCCTGTAACAGACATACTCAAATCAGAGCAAGCCTTAACATGGAAACAGAGGAGACAGCCACCTCTGCAGTGTGATTTCAAACATGTTCAGATTGCCCCCCCAAATATGTTCCTTTACCAGCTGAAATTTCCCAATTTGGGATGTATTTTGTGCCTTAACGTTTGAGTACAGTTAAAAGGAAAATTCTCTGACATACGTGAACGAAAAATGAGAGGGAGCAAGAGCTTTAAAATTTTCCCTTTGTGTAAACAAAGGTGTAGGATACTCTTCTGAAATTACTTATGTTAAGGAGAAAGATGAGATCCTGAGTGCCTACATACAAGAAAAAGAAGATTATACCTTTATAAATGAGAGAATAGATAGAAGGAAAGAATGAGTGTCAAAGGCAAACTTCTGACTTCGGTATCTGCCTGCCTACCGTGGGGCTTAGGCCCTACAGTGTCTAAGGAAAAGGATAACAAAAGCAGGAATGGGGGTGGAGGAGGCGATGTTTTTCTTGCTTGTCACCCTGTCTCTTCAATGAGTCACTTTTTCCATCTGAAAGTTTACGTATTTGTTTTCAAATTCTCAATATGGTACAAGGAATGAGCCAGAAATCATTTGGTTGCAAGAAACATACACCCACTTAAACTAAGCCAGTTAACAAGTTTATTGAAAAGCTGTAGAGAATTTCAAGGAAAGAGAGAGAATCTCTTGCAGTATACCTGGATTTCAGCTGATCCAAAAGTCATCTGACCACCACCTTGCCTCTCTTGCTCAGCAGCTCCACCCCATCCGTGCTTCTCTCTGCATGTCTGCCTTATTCCTAACCTGCTTTCTGGGAAAGACTCTTTAGTTTTCACTCTTCTATAGACGTAGCTTTTATTGACTTTGACCAATTCAAAGTCCAGCTCTGGGTAACTGTCCAGCTCAATACCCACAATAAACTGACTCAATATCTTAACTCCCAGTGCCTGGGAGAAAGAGACAGAGACACACACACCAAAGGAAGATAGACAGAGTGCAAGAGAGATCCCAACTTGAAATTTCCGCTTCAGATCCTATAATGGCCAATAGAGAATTCCCTGGTAGATACCTGCACACCAGGGTTAAGTTTTACAGCAAACATTCAATGGGAGATGAATAATCTTAGAGCAATGTGTGAGAACACAGACATTGACTAGGCATTTCTAGTAAACTAATGTTGCAGAGATAGATGGATAAACAAGAGGTTAATAAAATTGTGTAAATCCTATCCATCCAGTTTTCCTCATCCTTTAGGCAGGTTATTTGAGTTCTGAACCCTTTAAATACAATGTGCATGGCCATATTAACAATAACAAAGTGAATGATTCCAGAGATAATTCCAAAATATGTAGATCAGGTATTTCCAAAACAGAAGTTTCATACTTCATCCAGTGTAGGTATAAAAATGTGTTTATTTGAAATACATCAGTGGAATTGGTTAAGTGGAGCTTTGCCAATAAGTAAAGAAACAGCAGGAAAAAGAGTTCAATTCCAAAATTCAGGACTTTCCAAATAATTTTAGAAAATAGAACATTTTTGAATACCCAAGGCAGAAATCGAATAGGAGATAAGAAAAATGTGCAGAGGCATCTGGGCTCACAAATACATTTTTTTTAAATTTATTGTGGAAATTTTCCCAGTGCCTTTCTAGTACCAAGAAAGATGAAAGTCCTTTTTATATGATTTCTTCTCCTTCCTTCTGTATTAAACAGTACCCAGCTCCCTGGCCCTAAATCTCAAGTTATAATAGCATGGTATTAGTTCAACTTCCATGTTAATAAGGGCTTTCTGCAGAATTTTAGGGGCCTTAACCATGTCTTATCTTGCATGGCAAAATATGTTTTAGGATCCAACTTGGCAAACTTACAAATAAACTTCAACAACTATTTCTAAATTGTGAGCTGTCTTCATATCTCATAGAAACTCTAAGAGACTTCCACTTAACCAACTCACAGATGAACAATGTTGCCCGTCTCTAGTCATGGCTAGAAACTTATTTCTGCTCCCATGGGTTCAGCCAAGTGTCAAGCAAGAGTCAAGGTTTTATTCCTAAGCTTCTTTATGCCAATTGCACTGTATTTGTAATTATGTAATAGAATTAAATATTACATAGAGCAATGATACATGAGTAGGAAAAGAAAAACGTATTGTTTTTCTAATAACCCAGTAGAATGAATCCTTTGGAAAGGCTAAATAAATGTGAGTTGCTAAAAATTGCAGTGTAATTAGAAGTTATTCACACTTGTCATTCATTCAACATTCAATGAATATTTATTGAGTCTTATCTATGTCCCAGGCTTGAGAGCAGACATTGAAAATTAAAAATGAATAAAGCAATGGTTCTTCTCTCAATTTGTTTATAGTCCCTGTGTGAGACAGTTAGACAGGTGACAAAAACTCTCTTATTGTCCTTCCATAGACACAGGTCCCCAGTAGGAGAGACACACCACATATTGAGAGTTAAGGAGAGCTTCCTGGAAAAGGTTACATCTGAGCAGAAACCTGAAGAATAAGGAGGGTTTTCTAGAGTTTGGGAAGCAGATGAAAAAGGGAATTTTAGTTAGAGGAAATAATGCTAGCTGATGCCCAGGAGTAGGGTGAGTCGAGCGTATTCTGGGAATTAACAAAACAAAAGAGTGAGAGAGAGAAAGGTAATTGATATAATTTTAGAAATGACAAAGAGACTCATAGCACAGCTTGTGTGAGGAATTTGCATTTTATCTTGATAGGAATGGAGATTGTTGAAGTGTCTTCAGATTGTTGAAGTGTCTTCAGAGAAGTAAATTAATTAGAATAACAATATTGAGAGACAACATTGGCAATGCTATGAAAAGAATAAACTGGAATTGAGTAAAACCAATTAGAAATTAAATGTACACAGCCCTGTGGAAAACTGTTGTTCTCCTAAACTAGTGTATGCATTACCAAAACCGACACAAAATGAGACATAGAAACTTAATAAAGAATAACCAGAAATAATTGATAATATTGCAAAGAAAAGTGTTCTCCCCGCACCAGTCACAAAGCTCAAATGGATTCACATGAATGTTACTTGAAAATTTCTTATGTTGGTGATCCTATTTTCAAACGTCATAAAATATATAGAAAAATTCCAGTTAGATTTATAAGGTTAGCATAATTATGATAATATCTGTGACCATTATACCAATGAACTCAAACAAATAAATAATAACTTCCATCTTAAAAACCTATTTATTAATATATTTACAAAATCTTGAATATCAAAAGCAAACTAAGTTAAAAAATATATTGAACAAAATCATGACTGCATGAGATTTATTGCTGGAGTAAATCATGTAATCTATCACACTGCTATATAAAGAAGAATGAGCATATCATTACTTCAAAATGCAACAGCAGGTCCTATTAATAACATTCTAAATTGTTCCTATCTTAAAAAAACTCTTCTTGGTAAACTAATCTTAAATTTTACTTTCTTAATATAAGTAAGGTGTCAAATTATTATCTAAAATTATATGTTAACATTTATTAAGCACTTACTATATTTTCTACATTCCTTTCATTGTACAAAATAATCTCAATCTGTAATCTCATTTAATGTTCTTATATTAACTCCCCATTTCTCTTACTCATTTCTACCTTTTTATCTTGACTTGATTTTTCTATAATTCCAACTTCATTTTTATGCTTTAATATAAATGCCTCTTTTGCAGAGAGGAATTACTTGACCCCCCAATCTAAATTAAGACTGGAATTATTTTCTCTTAGAGCATTCCTTTTTTTCATTCTTAAAGCTCATCACAAGTTACAACTGCGAGAGCATATTTTATTACCTTTTCATATCTTTATCTCTCCACTAGACTTTAAATTATATGACATCCAAAATGTTGCCAAATTATTTCATTGCAGTACAGAACACAATGATTACAAAGAATAGTTTCTCAATAAATATTTAACCTAATAAATGGAGAAATACCAAGACAGTCTTATTAATTTCAGAATCAAACAATTATTTCTGTAAACTTTGTTATTAATTATTCTTCAGAACTTTTCGTCATTGAATAGAAGAGGGAAAAGAATGAGAAATATGTTTTAGAAAGGAGAGATGAAATGGTCATTATTGGCACAGGTATTTTTAATCTGAACAACTCCAGATAATAAATTTCAGCACAGGGGCCAGGAATCAGCACAGAAAATTTAGATAGCTTTAATTTATGTTGGCAGTAACTAGTTGGAAAACATTGTGGAAAAAAATCTCCCAATAATAATTGGAGAAATACCTAAGAAAAAGCTAACAAAAAATATGGAGATGTGTTCATGTTAAGAAGCCAAAGGAGGAAGAGTGGATAAAGAGGACCACAGTCCTTTTGAGGTCTTTGCTGTTAGTCACGCCGTGATGAATATCCCTTATGTTGCCGTGATGAATATCCCTTATGCTTTATTGGTCAGTATTCTCACACATTCTTGAGAGTCATTTCAAATGTTTCCACAATTCTTAAGCTTCCTACCTTTCTCTCTGCAGATGAACTTGACTGCTATTTTATAGAATAAAGTCATCAGATTAGAACGCCTTTAAATTTCTATTATCTACAAATAAAGAGATCTGGTCCTAAATATCCTTCCTGTTACAATGAATTAGATATCTTTCCTTCTGCCTAAAAATAATAATCTAACTGTGCAATTGCCTTGGAGAACCTCACCTAATTGATTTCTTCTCCTGAGATTCCATATCTTCCTTCTGTCACCGTCCTCCTTTTCTCCTCTTCCAAACAAATTTTTGAAAAAGTGGTCCACACATCTCCATTTCTTGTTTTTTTGTGCACTTTTTGCCTCACTGTTTTCTAGGACTCTCACCTAAAAGTCCACAATCTCTCTCTTCAAGGTCATCAAGAATTTCATTGATGCTAAATGTTGAAAACATCATTTTCATCCTTATTTTAGTACCTTCTTTGTAGCATTTAATACCTGGCCCTTCTAATTGAAATTCTTAGCTAGGCTTGAATGATCCCAGACTCTTCTAGCTTTTCACCTACCTCCTCGTATCTGTATTTGCTCTTCTTTCTCTTCACCTTTAGATGTAGTTGTTTCTTGGCAGCACAGTTCTGGTCTTTCTTCTCTTCTTATTCTTCACACTCTTCCCAGGTGAATCTGCCAATTTCAGTTGTTTCAGTTAACTAACTGTAATATCAGTGGATCACACGTTTATGTAGTTCTAGCCCAGATAAATTTACTGAGGTCCAGTCCTGAATATTCATCTTCACCCTGTCATTTCCTTTTTGATTCCTCTGCATATCTTTGAATTTTAAGAAAGGCAAAAGTTATAAAATTATTGGAGCGTCTTCCCTTTGGACTCAGTTTCTCCTTATGTTATTTTGCCTTTTGAGGGCTGGGTGCATTCCCACAACATGTGAAATTTCCCAGGCCAGAGATGAACACATGCCACAGCAGTGACCTGAGCAGCTGCAGTGACAATGCTGGATCCTTAAGCTGATTCACCACAAGAGAACCTCTCTTCTTATGCTCTTTATCTGAAATTGGTACTTCCATCCACCTTGTTACTTTGATTTAATCATTGACTTTGACTCTTGCATCTTCTTTATCTTTCACATCCAATCAACCACCAAGTCTTATTGACTCTACCTTAAATACCTTCCAAATATGACCTCTCCATCTCATTGGTATTACTCTTTTGCAGATTTCTATAAAGATCTCATGTTGTATCAGTTAGAATATTATTTTGCCACATATAGCAAAAAGCCAAAGTATAAATGGCTTGCCCCAAACAGAAGTTTATTTCTCCCAAGTAGATTCAGGAGATAAGATTTCCAGAAGCTGGAGTTCCCGTCACGGCTCAGTGGTTAATGAATCTGACTAGGAACCATGAGTTTCCAGGTTCGATCCCTGGTCTTGCTCAGTGGGTTAAGGATCCAGCATTGCCATAAGATGTGGTGTAGGTTGCTGACGTGGCTCAGATCCCTCATTGCTATGACTGTGGTGAAGGTTGGCAGCTACAACTCCTGTTAGACCCCTAGCCTGGGAACCTCCATATGCCTCGGATTCAGCCCTAGATAAGGCAAAAAGACGAAAAAAAAAAAAGAAAGAAAAAAAGTCCAGAAGCTGAGCTACCTTAATTATCCAGGTTCCATCTCTATTCCCACTCTATTATCCTGGCTCATTCTTAAGATCAGCTCATGGTCCAAAATGACTGCATTCCACACAGAAAGAGAAGGGAGCAAAGACCAAAAGCCTTTCTAACATATGAGTCAACCACCTTTAAACAGGCCTTCACCAAAGACCCACCAAGCACTTTCACTCAACATGTCCACTCATGATCTTTGGTCAGAATGTATGGCCAGTCTTAGCACCAAAGATGTCTGGTCCATGTTACCTCTTAGCTAGGTTCTTTGCAGCCTAAAATAAGATCATCATTCTACTAAAAATGAAGAAAGGAAAATGGATATTGAAGGAAAAGATGGTGTTTAGTTAATGTGTTAGATTACATTGCATGATCATAGGTGTGTAGATACTTATTTATATGTCCAGGTATTACCTGTAAGTTATACACCCTCTGATGGTGATACAGAAGACCATTAACATAATCAATAGTATTTGATGGTAGCAAACAAAATTTTATTTGGTGCCCTTTATTTCCAGTCAAATCACTTGTAGGTCTAGCCTTAAATCTAACTTGTTTGATATAATTGAGTTCCTCCTTAGAAGTATACAGTTTTATAGTGGAAAGTGATCTTTGCTATTGTCAAAATTCTCCTTCTTGACAGAAGAAACTGAGGCCAGAAAAAGTCCACAGGATGAACTGTGGGCAGTATAGCAAAGTGACTGAACATAAGACTATGGAGTCAGAACACTTGGGCTAGAATCCTGCTTCTCCTTCTTGCTAGTGATGATTTAACGGATGCATACAAACAGTAGATCTGTTCTGAGAATTGAATGACTTATCATGTGACAGGCACTTAAAATAGAGCTTAGCACAGGTGAACATGCCAGGAGTCTTGACCAGAGCTGTGACTCAAGGCTCCTATTTCTAGCCAAATGCTCATTCTCCTCTTACCTTGCTTCCCCTCCTGAGCACTGGTTAGGAGTAGAAACCTGGGAGAATGAGAACCAAGAGGGCTAAGGCTCAATGGATACAAAGGAAAGACAACTTTAGAGCCAACATTGCTGCTTAGAAAGGAAAGTCTAGATTTACTGCATAAGACAAGCATTCTCACAACCAGGGAGAAATGCGAGACACCTGCTAGAAAGTGGACACTGAAAGAGAAGTGGGAGGAAATGCCTGACAAATTCCTCCTATTTCAAAAATTTCCTAAGGATTGTCATACATGATCATAATGAGAACTAACAGCTTTTGCTTTTTAAGAAAATAAAAAATCAGGAGAAAATAGAAGATTACATGATGTTCATAATTCTCAAGTCAAATGGATATAGAATTTTCCTCTCAGCATTCCTAAAACAGTTTGCAAAACAGCCCTAAGAAGCCAAAACCTCAAATGCCAAGAAATGACAGAAAAGGCTAATACTTTGAGAAGCAGAATACATCTAGGATTTAGGCATGCAAATTGTTTGTGAGATCTAGATTCATAATTTTCATCCTGTCTATAAACATCTCTTGAGAAGTGTATAAATAGGATTTTTATATAGTTAAGGGTTTATTTAAAGATTCAGAGCTATACCTAATCCATTTCTCTATAATAGCTTTGAGGTGTATTTCTCTAGTTTTTGTTAGGAATTTGAAACACTGAGTGAGATTTGTATGAGCCAGGATCAGACAAAGGATGACAGTGCCATGTTATTGTAGAATGTCGGTGCTTAGGAAATTCTATTATGCTTCTGTCAATCAAAATTAGCTGAAGCACCAAGTTCTTTCACATGTGGATTATCTTCCCATCATCACAGATAAAAGAATGTTGGTGCTGGTACTTTCACTAAACCTTTCACATGGAGGATTTTCCATCATTTTCTGTGGATAAGCAATGCACGCGCGAGAATGCTGACATAGGAAAACAAACAGTTCTTTTCAAAACCGAGTTTAAAATATGAATAGATGAACAAGTAGTGATTAGGAAGATAAAATTGAAGAACATGTTGGATATTTTTTTAAACTCAGAGCAAATAACATTTGCTTTAGTTTATGAGATGCAATGAACCTGTTCAAGAAAGCCTATGAAATCTTAAAAAGAAAAGTGTTTATTATTTTTCTACCTAAGGTCCAACATTAAGTCTATGTATGAACTTGCCTGCATATCTAATGGATAGTCATTTTGTTCAGGAACTGTTTTCATAATTATTTCTCCTTTTTAAAAAAGAAAATATTTTCTGGAAAATGATTTTTATTAGAGATGGACTGCTCATTTCCCTGCAATATTTTTTCCTTTGTTAAAGTTTTATTGAAGTATAGTTGATTTACAATGTTGTGTTAATTTCTGCTGTACAACAGTGATTCAGTTATACATATACACATCCTTTCTTTTTCAGATTCTTTTCCCATGTAGGTTAGCTCTGAATATTGGGTAGAGTTCCATGTGCTATACAGCAGGTCCCCTGCAATTTTAAGACTCATTTTGTGATTCCATCATAAACTTCGGAAAAACATGATTAAGTCCAGATGGCAACATAAAGAGCAAACTTAGTAGACTTTTCAAGGAATCCTAATTTAATAAGAAGAGTAACAACAATAATACTTACTGCAATCTACTGTGCTATATTTCTTTCAAGGATCATCACATTTAAACAATCGTAAATCATATGGAGAACAGTAGATTCCTGTCTTTTCTTTCTTTTTTGGCCACCTCTTGGCACATGGAGTTCCCAGGCCAGGGATCAGATCTCAGCCTCAGTTGTGACCTAAGCTGCAGCTGCAGCAATGCCAGATTCTTAACCCACTATGCAGGGCCAGGGATCAAACCTGTGTCCCAGTGCTCCCAAGATGCTGCTGATCTTCTTGCACCACAGCAGGAACTCCAGGAGAATCCTATTTATCTGGGTCTAGAGGGGCCCGGTAACTAACAGTCACTCAGATAGTAATCAGGTTGGGCCAGGATTTGAAGGCAGATCCATCCAAAGTTCCCTGGGACAATCCTGCCCTGTTCTCCTTCCTCATGTTACTCTCCTTTTCTTTATTGCAAAGATATAGATGACCATGACTCCAAAGTTCTGTCCTAGAACATTTTCACATAGAGCTCTTTACTTCATAAGATCAATCAAGCTCATGAATCGGGGAACAATGGGTGCATGTATTGGCCCTCTGTGGCAGGCTCTGTGTTACCCATAATATTCTGTTTTCAACCTTATTGTGAAGGATTTCTTTGCCTTATTTTGAAGATTCAAAAGCTGAAGCTCTCTGTTAAATAGCTTGCTCAAAGCTACACCTATAGTAAGCATATATTATCATTTAATATGTGCCTAGCACAGAGTTAAGTGTTCAGTAAATATTTGCTAAGGGATAAAGGAATACAAGTAATATCTTACCTGGAATATTTTTTAAAAATTTTAATTGAAGTATAATTAATATACAATATTGTGTTAGTTTCAAGTGTACAGCAAAGTGACATATATATTATTTTTCAAATTATTTTCCATTATAAGTTATTATAAGATATTGAGTAAAATTCCCTGTGCTATACAGTAGGTCCTTGTACTTCACCTATTTTATTTATAGTAGTCTGCATGTATTAACCAAACTTCTAATTTCTCTCTCCCACCCCCACCCCCACTGCTATCCTCCTTGTCACACCAGGAATATTTAACCCAGATCTTTGACTTTAAATCTCTGATTTTTTTTTTCTTATATCTTACTAATGCAGCATTGGGGTAAACTAAGTAAAGTATTGAATATTAGTAAAATTTAACCGTTGCGTTCTCTGATTACACTTTTGTCATTTTTAAAGTTTTATTGTCGGAGTTCCCATTGTGGCTCAGTGGTTAACGAATCCGACTAGGAACCATGAGGTTGCGGGTTTGATCCCTGGCCTTGCTCAGTGGGTTAAGGATCTGGCGTTGCCGTGAGCTGTGGTGTAGGTTGCAGAAGCGGCTCGGATCCCATGTTGCTGTGGCTGTGGGGTAGGCCGGCAGCTACAGCTCCTGTTAGACCCCTAGCCTGGGAACCTCTATATGCCACAGGTGCGTCCCTAGATAAGGCAAAAAAAAAAAAAAAGATCAAGTTTTATTGTAGTATAGTTTATATACAATGGTGTGATAATTTTTACTGTACAGCACAGTTTCACTTACACATGTACACATAATCCTTCTTTTTTACATTCCTGATTATAAACATTTTGCTAGTACAGCAGATCCTTCCAGAAAAGAATTACACACACACACACACACACACACACACACACACACACACACACACATGTATGTGTGTGTATGTGCATATACATGTGAAAAGCCTTGGACTTGCTCTATTCTCCCATAAAAATATTGGACAAGTCTAAGAAATCTTTCTAGATTTATGGAACAGATGTGGGCTAATCAATGAAAACATCATGAGCTAAATCATTTGATTATTGAAATTCTTGGACCAAAAATAAAAACTTAACAAACATAAAATTTAAAGGACTACTTGGCATCTGTGTTCTGCACAAAGAATATACTTAAAATTAATAGCAATAATTTTGCAAAGATTTTTGTTAGAGATTGATGATCTGCAATGAGGAGTATACATATATATATATGTAATTACCAGAAAGACGTAATGCATCATTTTATTTAAAACCTTAAAAATGTCTGTCATTTTATTAGGAATATCTAAATTTGTCATTTTTTTTCTTTCTTTTTTTTATAATGAGGAGTCTAATAAAACAGAAACGACAGAATCTTCTCTGTGGTAGAAAAAAAAACCTTTCTTCTTTCCAATTTTTATGGGTTTATTTAGTTTTTCTTTTTCAGCTGCACCTGTGGCATATGGAAGTTCCTGGGCCAGGGATCGAACATGAGCTACAGCTGCAACCTACGCCACAACTGTGGCAACACTTAATCCTTAACCTACTGCACCAAGTCAGAGATTGAACCAATGCTGCCACAGAGACAATCATTAATGCACTGACCCATAGAGGGAAGTCCTGTGTATTTATTTCTGAAGGTATCACACAATAAGAAATCCTTCCACTCAAAACTGCCCAAACTGAATTGCTTTAGAACAAAATGGTAGAAAAACATGAACTAAAAGCAGCTCTGAGAGAGGGCTAGGAGCCTCAGCATGCCTGCATTACAGGCAATCAGCATTGGTCTATGAACGATTCTACCTTTCCCTGTGCAACGTGATAGTCTGACTGAAGAAGTGCTCAATGATCCTTTGTCTCATGCACTAGCTTTTTGCAAATGATCTGAGGAGCAAAGAATTATCACCTTTGAAATTCTTCCAGCAAAGGCATTTCCATCCCCATGTTTGTGCACTGGCATCCATAAAGACACATTCACAAGAATTCATTTATAGTTTTAGCTAGCTCTTACCTGCTGAGAATAAGCCTAGGAGAAATGAGTCACAGGGGTGTGAGGTAATGAAAAGCCAGATAATTTTTTTTTAATGCAGGAAATGATTTCCAAACAAGTTTCAGTCAAGAAGCAAACCACTCACACACTTTTGGTTATGCAAATAATTATTCTGATGGAGATGGGATGTTTTCCAATGAGAAAAAGGTATAAGCAAATGCCCACAGCTTGCTATGCCAAATAATGTGGGTTTTTAGAGCACGGAAGCAACAGGATATTAGGAAGACAAAGTTTACTGGTAAAAAAGATACTTGCTTCATAATCTTACCTGATCAGACCAGATCTTTACTTTTATTTTTTTTAGTGATAATTTTTAGACATGTCCTTAGAACTCTCTCTTTTAATTGCAGCAGTTTTTCCCATTGTTCTTTACCCAGATGCTGGAAAAATAGAAATAGAACATGAATATGAGTGCCTGTTATAATCACAATCAAAATTTTTAAAAATTCTGAAAAGCCTTACAAAGCAAATTTATTTAGAGAAATGTAAGGAAATGTATACATTATAAAAATCAATAGTCTTAATATTCTTAATATAGAAGTGATGCCATTTAAAATAATCCTATTCGTGACTAAAGCTAATTGACAGATGCCAAGAGTTTCTATCTTTCAATGGCCCTGAGTTTCTTTGGCACATGTCACCTGACTGCTTGACAAAAGGATTTGAGGTTGAGGGGGCAGTGTTGACAGAGCAATCCAACATACCCTAGTCAAATGTGATAACTTTACTGTGACTTGGAAGACAAAGAAGGAGGGTTTGGAATAGATCTGGATTTCAGGAGCAACAGAATTATGGAGTGATAGTGTGTTGTAAATGTTCCCAATGGATCTTGAATCAATGTGTTTTTTTACAGTGACATCTCAAGTAGCTATCCTTTCTTCCCAGTTTAGTTATCCTTTCTTCCCAGTTTAGTTAATGCTCCCGCTCATGCCATGGAGCCTAGTATTCCTACCTATTCCTGTCATCTGTGCTTTAAGAAAGTGCACTCAATATAATCCTATAATTCTGGGCCAGATTTTTTTAGGCAAGGGGTTTTGGAGACACAGGTGTGTATTTAGTAAAGCAACTAGCCTCTTGGAAATAATTCAGTTTTAAATGAATTAATGACAAAATGCACAATGAAATATTATTTAATTATACCAAAGAGCTTATTCCTAGGTAATTTGTATTTGAAAGAAATAAAATTTGTAAGTGTGATATGGACTAAGAATGGCAATTAGATGGGGATCAAAAAGGGTCCCAAACTCCAAGTGAGACTTCATCCATTCCGTAACTTCAATTGCTGTCTCGATGTTAACAATTCCCAGGTCTATTTCTGTTCCAAACCTTTCTTCCAAGCCACAGAGCTTCTTTCCAACACTGTAGAGCAAGCCTTATACTACTGGACTGAAACTGAACTCATGATTTACTGTTATCCACATCTCATCCTCCTATATTTGCACCGTTTTGTCCTGTCTTCTAAACTAGAAAAGATCACTGTATACTCCACCTTCTCATTAATGGTCCTAAAAAATTGTTCAGCAAACTTAATGAATTATTGCCAGAAAATCTCTCTCAAATCTGACCATCCGCTCTATTCCTACTGCCGCTATTAATTCAGATCTTCCTCATCTCATCCCTGGAACACTTCAGTAGACTTCATATCATACTGGTCTCTCTGTACCAGTCACCATTCTTTCCATTACATCCTTGATAATTTTTGCAGGTGCACTTGTAATTATTTTTTCCATATTCTCTTACAACCTCATTCTTCTGCTTGAAATCTCACCTTTCTCCATTGCCTGGAGGATAAATTCTAAATTTTAACATTGCACTTGTGACCTTCATCTCTGACCCTAACCTACTTTTCTGGCCCCATCACTTGCCACAACCCTCTACCTGCCTTCCCATTCAGAATGTACCTGACTTCTCACGTTCCTTAATCTGCCATATTCACTTGTATTTCAATGCTTTTACCCATGTTCTTGCTTCTGGTCTGGAATGCCCTTCCCCACATTTTCCACTTAGCCAAAAAACATCTACTTGTCCTTAATTACACCACTCTAATCTTACTTCTTACAGGTTTCCTGGAGTCTGCACAAGTGGGCTTAGCATTCTACTTCTCTGTTCTCTCATGAGATTTTATACATAATTTTATTACAGTGCTTATTATATTGTCCTGTAATAACCAGTATTCAAATATGTTTTACTAATTTATTCTTTTATTTACTAATTTGGTTGATAAATAAAATTGTCTGCTATAAGAAAGGTTTTGGAATGTGAGAACAAACTGTTGTCATACTATTCCTGTATATTTATATTTAAACATTGCCATCCCTAGTGAGACAGAAATTACCGTTATGTTCATTTTAAACATGAGGAAATTAAGGTTTAAAGACAGCAAGTATGTGATGATAATGATTGCAGATAGTAAATACTGGATCACAGTTTCCACACAGAGCTGATTTATTCCAAAGGCCAAACCATTTGTTCTACTTTCCTGGGCTGCATGCTCTTCAAGGTATGGAGCTAAGTTGGGTGAGATGAGCTATTCATTTTTCCATCCCTGGTAGCTATCAAATGAATATTCTGGGAGTTTTGACAAATGCTCTTGAATAAATGAAAGAATGAGTGAATGATTAGATGGATATTGTATACTTTATCTCACATGATATTCTCAGAAAAGTTGTAGAGACATAGACTTTGCAAAACAAATTCTATTCCATTTTTTTATTTATTCATTTTCTTTTTATGGCTGTACCTGCAGCACATGGATGTTCCCAGACTAGGGATTGAATCAGAGCTGCAGCTGCAGGCCTACTGCAGAGCCACAGCAACATCAAATCCAAGCCACATCTGCAACCTACACTGCAACTTGCGGCAATATCGGAGCCTTAACCCAATGAGCAAGGCCAGAGATTGAAACCACGTCCTCATGGAGACAATGTCAGTTTCTTAACCCAGTGGAGCAACAATGGGAACTCCCACATATCTTATTTTAAATAGATTAGAGTATTTTTCTAGAAGTTATCCTACGGTGAATCTTCTTGCAAAGTTTATTTTAAAATTCTATCTGGACTGTCATATAGTGGGATTTGGATTGCATAAAGCAAGGTACAGCCACGTGGACAGAATGACATCAGGCTCATGCTATGAACCTCCCACAAAGTAACTTCCCATTCAGTCAGCACTGCTTTGGAGTCTATAAGGCAACACCCTGACCACTGGGGCCTGCCCAAGGAAGGAGAATTTGGAGCAGAGCCAAAAATAGCAATGAAAATGATTAAATGGTTGGAAAATTGCCTCTCTGAAGAAAGGTTGCGGGAAAATATCTATTTGGTGCAGAAATATGAAGGGGCAGACCTACCAACATACTTCAAGGATATGAAAAGGCATAGGCAGAGGTAAGCAGCTGTTTTTGATTTTTATTTATGGTGGTAAAAGTACAGGACAGTGATTTCCAATGCAGCATAAAGTTTAGGTTAGTCCTTATAATGTTTTTAGAATATAATGGACTTCATTAACCCCCCAAATTATAATATTTCTTTCTTTGGAAACTTTTGTGAAGACTCAACTTCCTTAGAAAACAAATGTAATGTGTTTAGACCAGACTAGATAGAAAACAGATATTTAGGAATGTGGTTAGGAAGAAAGGGTCTGGCTAAGAGTTATGTATCTGTGTTATACACTTGGAAAATAAAAATCATATCCAGCAAATGTGGCAGTTAGGTGAAATCTTCATTGTTTTCCTCTTTATGTTTTTTTTCCTATCATTTTAAGAATTTGAAATCCAAGTGTCTTACGAGTAAACCGTTTTGGAAAAATCTATCAAACATTCAGTGAAAGACTTTTTGGCAAGAAACATTGGAGTCGTGAGCAATTTAAGCAATGATTTATGAACAATCACCCAGAGAATGACAAACTAATAATGCTAAAGAGGAGAGTGCTTAGGGTTATAAATGAGGCAGAGCTCACAGAGTAACCAATCTGAGTGTCTGCTTTCCTTATCTCTGGACAGCAGTGTTGGTGTCGATAACAAGACCGTTTATACAACTTAGAGGCAGCCAGGACAGTGTCTATTTTGCCTTTACACAGACATAAGGTCTGTGAGCTGGACTTGACAGTAATGGTTTTGGTCCTATGAAGCCATGTGAAAGTCTTAGGGGTTGAGCAATGTTTCTATTGGATCGTGTTACTGCTGCATTGCTCTAATGTAGTATTAATATGATACAGATGTATTAATTTACTATGGCCTCATAGATATTGAAATATATTGGCAAAAGAAACATGTGGGAAGAGCTATGCAGGTCTGCTGAGACTTCTTCAATGATCCAAAAGAAGTCAGTTCCCAGAAAGAAGCCCACTTGCCAGAGAGCAACCACACTGTCTAGACTGCCTAAATTGGTGGTATGGGAAAAATGCTGAAAGCAGATAATTGAATCAAAATGGCATGTACCTGCCACTTGGGTCGCCAGGAAAAATAAAAATATGATTAGTTGTAAGTGCCAGTGATCTAAAAAGTGGCTTGACTCTGTTTTCTCCCCAGAGATTATCATCTTCAATTCAGTTCTTCAATGGAAAAATAAATTCAAGAGGCGTTCTCACCACACAAGGAATTCTTTGTTCAGACTGGCTGCTGACATTCCAAGCAAACTTACCCTCAAGAAAAGGTTATCCTCTCTGAGAATGCAGATGTTTTTTTCCTCCCCATCGTCAACTTGCCGACATTAAAGGCAGTCCCCACTTTCAGATACCATGCAGTTGTTGCAAATGCAACTTAACGGAGGATGGCTGCAAGGCCAAGGTTGGCTGGTCTTGTGTTATATCCTAATTATGCATGAACGATGGATGTGAGGGGAAGTAGCTCTGGTTGGTGAAAAATGAAATCTGAGTCTTTATGATTCAATGTCCAATAAGAGTCTGGTGACAAGCAGGCCCCCCAGAATGAACTGATGGAAGGTGAAAACTATTTGTATCTGCCCACAAAATAAGCAGAGACCTTTCTTCTGAACATTATTTTATTTTATTTTTATTAGAGCATAGTTGATTTACAGTGTTGTATCAATTTCTGCTGTGTAGCATAGTGAACCAGTCATACATGTATACACACATTGTTTTTCTCAAACTATCTTCCATCATGGTCTTTTCCGGACACTGGATATAGTCCCCTGTGCTCTACAGGAGGACCTTATTGTTTATCCATTCTAAATATACTAATTTGCATGTACCAACTCCAAACTCTCAGTCCATCCCTCCTCCTCCCCTCTCCCCCTTGGCAAGCACAAGTCTGCTCTCTATTGAAGCAGTTGCTTTTTATAATCGCTACTTAAACTGTGAAGCAGAGGGCATCTTTAGACCACCTTCAATCTTGAAGCGGGCTCATTTTCCACTCTCTTTCCAAGTTTCCCATTTTCATTAATGGTGTGTATTGCAGTTAGGTTCATGACTTGAGGGACCATTTCTGAAGCTACTGAATTCTTAAAATCACGTAGTTTTTCATTGGGCCTCAATTTGAGACTTGAATCTGGAGCTATTTTTTCTGAATTGGCAGGAAGTAAAAGGAAAGTAAAAGAACTTACATGGAGACTACTTCCAAAGAAAGTTGTTTTTTAACAACATTTCTGGTCATATCAAAAATAGGGACTGTCTCCAGAAAGAAAGATTCTGTTGAGTTTTCTCCCAAATTTTGTGGAGTCAGCTGCTTATAGTTTTCATAAAAACCTAGATAACTTCAAAACACTTTCTTCCCTACACAGTGTGGACAAGAAGGTGAGTATAGATGATACTGAGTATACTTAGATGAATATTTTTCCATCTCCCTTCATTTTAAAATAAATTTTTCACATTTCTTTTTTAGAGGGATGAAAAAACTTTCTCCCTTATGTTATTCTAGTCCCTTATGCCACCAAAACACTGGTAAATAAATGTTACTCCAAACAGTAAATATGGCAGAGTGATTCTGATCACATATTTCTTTCTACCTATCTATCCATCCATCTATCTATCTACTTATCTAATTTTTCCTAATTATATATTCATCAAGTACTTACTTTGGATTTAGCGATGATAGATAGATAGATAGATAGGTGATAGAGAGATAAATATTTGTAATATGTCCTTTTCTTCCATAGATGTTCAATAATTTCAAAATTTTTTCAGAAACACCCAAAGCCACAGCACGGAATATGGCCATCAAATGTTAAGAAAGCTGAACTCTGTAGCATCAAGATGCTTTTGTAGATCAGCGAAGAACTATTTTAAAAAAAAGGAATAAAATGGAAAGTCCAAGTCTGAGAAGCATAAACTTAATTCAGTTTGGTTAACAATGGTTTTGAGTTATTGGTGAGAAAAGTAAAAGAGTATTTGTTGACCTCTTTTCTAGTTTAGAAGATTGGAGAAAATGACCATGAATTTAAGAGAAGGTGTATGTTTGTGTGATAAGAAATAGATAAAAAGAAATCATGAGTTCAGTTTCGGGCAAGTTGTTTAAAGTAAGGTAAAAGAGGAGGTGATACCAAGAGCCCAGATGGGAGCCAGTTCGTGAAGTGTTTTTAAGTCGTACTAAGAAGCTAGGTTGGTTCAGTAAACGATGAAGAACCATGGCAACATCAGTCAGCACTCAGGGAGAGCAGGGATTTGGTTAGGGAAATCCAGCTGTGCAATTACAATGGGCTGAACCGGGAGCATAAGAGATTGAGTAACAATCATGAGATTAAATGGATGGGATTGGCTGGTAGATTGTATGTGGAGGATGAGGGAGAGGAAGTGACTTAGGATGACTCCAAACTTCTGGCTTAAGTGACAAATGAGTATTGTGGTAATTAATTAACATAGGAAACATCAGAAGAAAGAGTGGGTTTGGAGAGAGAGCAAACATTACGATCCACTTGGAACATGTTGTATTTGAGCATGATGAGTAATATATCTAAATGGATTTGACTGAAAGGTAGTTAAATATATGAGTTTAAAACTCAAGGGAGATATCAAACTATAGACGTGGATTTTAAACAGGGTAGAGTGGTAGTTCAAATCAAGAAAGTGAATGAATTTACCCAAGGAAAGTGAAGACAGAGAGAATGTCATAGGGTCAAAGTCAGAATTTAAGGAAAACACCAATATTTGAAGTACAAAAAGAGGGGGAGTGCATAAGGAAGACTAAGGAGAAATATTCAGGAAAATACAAGAGTAAAAAAAACAATAAAAAAAAGAGCCTCCTCATAGGTATTAGCACCGTAGAGATTTTAAAGATTCGATGCATAGTTGATATAGTGTCAATACTGAAGAGATGTCCAGTAAGACAAGAATTTCAACAGCACAGGAAAGTTATCAACAGTTATACCCCTACCATACAGATATCATAAGCTAACCTGGTATCCCTATTACCAGTCAGCTAAAAGAAACATTTCCCCAGACTCCTTCTCTTTCTTCTTAGCACTACAGCATGTAATCGTCACCATCCATGTAACAAGATTTTCGACTTGACCGTCAATCTGTATAGTCTGTTCTGCGAACTTGTTTTTTTATTCTAGGATGTTCCCATGAATTTCATCTAGTAAGTGCATCCAGAATGCCTTCCATGGCTCTCTCTTGTTCGTTTGTTTTATATTTTTCGTATATCCAGCTATGAATTGAGAGCTGGCTAAGTGTAAACAACTTCCTACACTTCTACACTTTTCCCATAATTCTTGGCATTGTGCCTCTAATAATGTTTTAGATCTACTTGTTTGGCCTTGCATGAACCGAAAGTAAAATGATCATGTCAATTGGACTCATGTCTTGGGACATTTCCCACTGATGTTGCTGAGGAAGGCTTTACAGAAAAGTCCACCGTCTGTGAGCCCTCATTCCAGTTTGAGTTCCTGTCCTCCCATAATTCACTGTGTCCCAGATTTACATCATAACCATAATCATGTTGAATTTGAAGGGTGAAAGAGAATTCAAATAGAAATACTAGATACACCATTTGAAATGTGGGCTCTGGAGAGGGTACAAGGCCACAGTGTTGGGATATAATTTGGGGAGCAGGACAAAATATGATTGCTTTTTGATAGAACGAATAAAGCGAAAACATTATAGGATTTATAACACCTTACAAGACATCCAGACTTAAGGTGAGAGAGGAGATAAGTCTGAGACAGTAAATGAGAGCTTGGAAAAATGGAAAACAGAATATAAGACAAAGTTAAGTTAACAAAGAGAATAAGGATGGAGAAAAGATCTTCTAACAGGACAAAAGAGCCGTCATTTTATACTAGTTCTTGTGAGAATGGTATCCATGGAGCCAGAGCCATATTGTAAGAGATTTTAAGGAAATCCCTAGAATAAAAGTAGAGGAACGAGTTTAGGACCATATCTGAAAAGGTTTTTTTTTTTTTTTTGTCTTTTTGCCTTTATGTAGAGCCGCACCCACGGCATATGGAGGTTCCCAGGCTAGGGATCTAACAGGAGCTGTAGCCACAGGCCTTCGCCGCAGCCACAGTAACGCGGGATCAGAGCCGCGTCTGCAACTTACACCACAGCTCACGGCAACGCCGGATCCTTAACCCACTGAGCAAGGCCAGGGATTGAACCCGCAACCTCATGGGTCTTAGTCGGATTCATTAACCACTGAGCCACGAAGGGAACTCCTGAAAAGTTTTTGAAGAAAGTAAATAATTCAATCTGTATATCTTAAAGGTAGCAAGTACACCAAAGTCTTTATACGTGGAATACCAATTCCTTGCAACCCAGAATCTACAAAAGTGTCTATGTAGAGTAGCAGTTCAATAAATATTTGCTGAATGAATGAGCTTTGATTTTACCCTTGTTTTTATTTAAAGTACATGTATCTGAAGATTGGGATAGAGTGAAGATGTTAGAAAAAAGTAGATGCTTGTGATACTAACATCCTGAAAACATTAGTAACATTTGGAGTCCGGAATATTGAGAGAGATCTGAAGTTTAAATGGAAGGTGGGGGAGAGAGAGAGAGCTAGACTAAACAGTAAAGTAGACAAAAGTGAGCAAACCTCATATGTTTTTAATCCCTAAAATAGTGGGGTCTCAGGATGGTGTTGGGAGACTAAAGGAAGCAATACTTTCAAATTAGATGCTAAAACTGAACCAAGATGTAAATTTTCAATGTTAGGGAACTTTTTGAAAATATTCTGTAGACTCAAAAAAAGAAAAAGACAGGGAAAGCAACTGCTAGAGGTTATCTAGAGTTGAGATTTGATGAGTTGGGCAGAAAGAAGAATAAGAGAGGCCAAATGAAAGAGCTGGCCAAATGAAAAGTCTGGCTCAGGATGGAGAGACAGGAGTCATCTTTGAGTATGTACCAATGCCAAAGAGAAGGGACAACAAATGTTGGATTAAATGCAGAAAGATGCATGTAAAAAAAAAAAAAAACTGTGGTTGAAGGTCAGTGCTGAATTAAAGATCTCAGAAAGAAAATATTGACTTAGATTGATAAAGTTCAGGCTATGTGGCTCAAGAAGAAAGGAGCAAGAGGTCTGTAGGATCAGGAATGAAAAGGAATCATATCAAGGAATCTTGAGGGTCAAAAGTGTAAGTATTGAAGTTATTGGGGAAGATTGCAGGGAACACATGGAAATGAAAGATTTGTGCCAAACAATTTTATATAACCTGAGATAAATTGCAGGGTGTGGTGGACAATAGCAGTGTTTTAAGGGAGGTCACATAGCAGGAAATGATGGCCTTAAAATGATAAAAATTGGAGATGCTTCAAAGGCACAGTCCTTCTCCTCCATCTATTATGTTATCATGTGAAAGTAGAAGCATGTAAAAATAAAATAAAATAACATTCCTCTCTTTAGTTTACACCATAGTTGCTCACACAGCTGGTTCATTGATCAAGAAATAGTGTACAAAGAATAGCCAATTCTCACACAAGCCCACTTAATCAAGGCCAGTGAGAGGTGAGATCTCCATGGGAAAAGAAAGTGGAAATTAATATTCTTAGTAAGAGATCAATGTTTATATCAGATCAAAGATCGGTTTGAATAAAAAGATAATTTTGCGTTGTAGAGAGAGGCGGTAAGCACATTTCACTAGGTATAATGGAGCAGAACAGTTAAAGGAAGAAGAGTTGAAGTTCACAGATGCAAAGAAATACTGATACAGACAAAAAAGCTCATTGCGCAATGCCAAGCTCGAACTCTACCCTGCGAATGAAACACCTCTGTGGTTTAGCCAACTATTTGGAGTGTACTGGTGTTGATGTTCATCTGGCTACAGCCTACCTGGGAAGTACTGAGGAACAGCACTTGATGGAGAAACGGAGGACTCTCTTAACAGTCCTATTTTCAGCTTTGGAGACGTCTGTACTACTCAGCTTGCAAGAGAGTTATGCCTATGCCAATGCTGGAAGCATTCTACTACCAAACATTTAGAAAAAGTTTTAGTTTTAGCTAAAGAGAAGCTATACTTAAAAAAGTATATGGCTGGATACATTTTAATTTTAGCAGATACTATGTGGAGTTTATATTTTAACCCACATCTCCCCCCCCCAAAAAAAAATCAGTTACTCCTTATCATACATTTAATTTCAAGCTGATTTGACAAACTATGAGAGCAGTCAGGGGGAGAAATGTTTCTAAAGCAAAGGAAAACGAAAAAAACAGATTCTGCTGCATATTTAATCATGTTTAACTGTGTTGCTCTTGTTTGTTTGAATTAATCAAGAGTTAAAAGGGCTGTTTCACTGCTCAAATATGACAGAGTAGGTTATTCTCATTGAAGGCTTTGTGGTAGAGGTGGTTTTCCGTATGGGCTTTGAAGGAGAGGAGGGGAATAATTCAGCAGATGGGGACTGGGAGATTTTTCTTTCATGTCTCAAATACAATATGAAGTGAACTATGAAGTTAACCAGCCACAATTCTTTGCAAAGGTCAGCTGGTCTCAACTGATTTCATGTTCTTGCCACAAAGTACTCTTGATCTAAAATAGATTATGTGGAAAAAAATCAGATGCTGCTCTATCCAGTATTAATTCATTTCAAATATTCCAGGATAATAAACATAGCCTTGGCTGAATAATTCTTTCCCAGTTCTAATCCATACTTAAATATCTATGTTGACCTTACAAATGTACTATTTTTATTCATGTTGTGAACGTTTGGATTTTTTGTGTGTGTGCATTTTTCTTGCTATGTTTTTGGGTTTTGTTTTATTACCATTGTTGTTGTTATTGTTTGTGGGGTTTTTTTCCTCTTTTGGAGACTCTTCTTTGTTCACTTGTTTGTTTTGGCCAGAGCAGTAAGTAAAGAATAGATTTCAACCTGGAAGGACACAAATGTAAGTATGCTAGATAAATTATGAACATTAATAAATCCTTTTCTTTGCAGTATAACAACATATATACTTTTCTGAGCATGCAGAGGGAAGACAGTCAGTCAATCAAACAGTATTTATTAAAAACCTGTAATTTATTTGAGAAACAGTTATTTGAGGATTCCATATCCTCAACATACAGTGTACACAGATTAATGAATAGGGATATGGTTTCAACCTTCGAAGTGTTTCTCAACTTGCTCAGCTAACAAGATTAAATAATACTTGAAATAACAAGGAGCAATTTAAGATAGTGTGTAACTAAGTATTAATCCTCAAAATGGGAGGTCAATGTGGGTTAGAATTAGAGAAAGCTCAGTGAAGGAGATAAAAATTAAATACTAGAGAAATAATCTTAATGCTTGGGTAAGACCTGGATAGTCACCATGGGAGGTAGAGGCAGGAAGAATCTCTGAGAATAAGTAACAAAACAGCACTAAAAACAGAAGGAGGCAGAGAAGGAGGAAGAGAGAAGAGGGAAAGGAGGATTTGCAGGGAAAATTTGTTATGCTCTGGGAGCAAGGATATGTGCATTATACAACCAATAATATGTGTGATATTGTGTTCTGAATACGTTCATCTGGAGTTTTTCGATCTACAGACATCTGTCAGTATTCCTCCACAGTGGAGATTCTCTTGGAGCACCAGTAATCCCTTCCTGGGTCCCCTTTCCAGCCAGCACCACCCATTTACAAAAATAACAAACAGGTAGCGGGAGCAGAGCTGAGCAGGAAACATCTTTCTCCTTGGCACTCTTCTGTGCTCTGTCTTTTATTATTTGTACATTTCTGTAATCAGAAAAACCAAGTTCCTACTGCTTTTCTGGGCCCCATAAGATAACCACTGTTTCTCTCTTTAGAGACTGTACTATATTCGTTCCTGCCTTCTGGCCTTTCGCTGCAGCTTATTTCTCCAGAGTTGCATTCCCTCACATTTCTGTGTGATGGGGAAAAAAACTCTCTGATAAAATGTGAGATTTGGTAGTGTCCTAATATTCAATGGCTTCTAAATTATGTTTACATTTTAAAAGGAATTCTATTACCCAAACCCAAAAGAAAGAGTAAGGCAAGGCTGTCAGGAGCAAGAATAAAGAGTGTTGGTCTGTACATTTCTTGGGGTGGACTAGAAAAAGAACATTCCTATGCCTTTCAAATAAGAGAGAGAGAATAACACAATTACCTCATTTTAAAGCCAGTGAGGCCATGGAAGAGGTTATCTCTGTATCCTTAAAGATAACTGGACATCAGTGGCAATTGAACTTTTGACCCAGACCTCCTTAGCACTCCATATTAATGACAATAATGACTATAACCAGGTGTCAGCTAAATCCTGTATCTACATACTGACTGTAAAACTCTCTATAAGCAGAAGCAGGCATGATTATCATTTGGATTTCATCTATTTCTCTTTTAAAGCATGATCTGAAGGGAAAATGAGTTAATAAAGGTATGAAGGTAAAATGAGTGCAAAACGGGTTAATATACGGGACAGCAATGTGGACTGTGCTCCACTTACAGACACAGTGCTAATTGACTCAGGACTTAGGTCATTTTGCTATGTTAGTGCAGGGGAGGATTTTTACCGAAGTATTGGGGTAGAGTAGACCAGTCTAAGACATACTCTGCAGAAGGGAAAAGTGAATGTTCCTCTTCAGGAAGCTATCTAACTACCTGCTTTCTTGTGAAATATGTGCCTACCTCATGGATACACTTTACCAATAGCTACAGAAGTACCTTACAAACATTTCAGAATCAAAGAAAATCATATTTTTAGTACAAATGAATGACCTTTATTGAAAAAGGATTTTTGAGAGCTCCCAAGATAGAAATTCCAAGACGGTTGAAGTCACCGTTCTTGCTTAGACTTTGGGAAACTAGAGGAAAATCTTTAGGGAATCAATAATATATACCAATGGTTACAAGATCTTATCTGAGAGTCATCCTTAGAATCCCTGATTTCAACTACTATGGATATTTAGTGATTGGTCAGAGTATGTGAGTAGTGTTTGTCATATTTCTGGATCTTTTTAGCCTCTGTTTTTGTGTCTTCTTGCCTTGCCAAATTCAGCTGTTCTAGTTCCAGAACAGGTGTGGGATGGCTTGGTCTTTCATGGCAGCCCCCCTTGAGGAACCTCACTGCCTTTGCCTCAGCAGTAATATCATTAAAAAGACAGACTGAGAGGAAATGAAAGGAAGGAGATTTTTCTCCTCTGTAGCTATTGTTGCTCTTGGCAGGGTGCTACCAAGGGGCCTCGCTATGTAATACTTAAAGCTTTCAGGGCTACAGTTCACTCTAACAGAGAGCAGTTTAAACACAAAAGCTCAAGTAGATTATTCTCCTTTACGAAGTGACTCATCCCGGATGATAAATATAGTGTGCCTCCCACACACAGAAACAGATGTGGCAGATATGTCGCCTATAGACACAGTGCTTCGCAAAGGCTTCAAAGCTACAGAGATTTTGTTCCTAAAATAATGTTTCACATTTCCACAGCATTTTCTTCCCAAGTGTTCACAGCATTTCAGATGGGAGTGAGGGGAGGGCATATCATTCCAAGTAAATGATGTGAGGCTCAGCTGAAAGAAGGTCCACCAAGTAGGTAGACAAAAACAACTGCCGCAGGTTGTTGACAGAACCTGGAAACTCTCTCCTGGAGAGCCGGAGGACTCATCCACCCAGGTTGGCTTCTCTTGGGCCTGCCAACCACAGGCAGGATGTATTAGGTGACTCTTGGGGCTATTTCATTCATCAGGTGAAAGGAGACATTTGTAATGAAAACCCACAAAGACGATTGTTTGCCCAGTTAGTTTCATCGAATCTTACCAAAGCTCCAGAAGATGAGGAAAGGAAAAAAAATATATCTGCTATATTTTTCTTTTTTGCATCACTCATATTTATATTGGTATTTAGGCTTTGCAAGAGAAAAGAAATGCTGATCTGTCCAAGCTGACTTTGAGTCTTCATGGTGGCTTTTGGAGAAGCTGCCATCTCCCTGAGAGCTCCACCTGCCACTGTGTAGCAACTGCTGCTGCTAGTTTATTTGCTGCCACAGTTAAGAGATGTAGTTAGATATTTCCAGGCAGCCAGGCCCAGGCTCTGAATCCCACATTCCAAAGTGAAATCTGCCATCCTCAGCTGGCATATTCCATCCTCAGGTATCAGTCCTCACCTGAGAATAGGAGGATATTCAGGACAGATTTTATGGAACAGAGGAGAGTTCAGTACAGTATCTATTACAAAACCCATCTGAATTCTGTTCCAGGCACCTCCCTTCCCCTATGTGCACTGTGAACGCTCTGCCATGCCTTTCAAATTGCCACGTCTAACCAATGATTAAAAAGGTGTTTATAAATTTCCGTTTCAAAAGTCCCTACAGGTTTGCCTAGTGAGCTTTGAACTAGGTTTTATTTTTTTATTATTTTGATTTTTTTTAATTACACTTTACTTACAGTGTTTTGTCAAGTTCTATTGTACAACAAAGTGACCTAGTCATACACATTTCCTGGTGCTATACAGTAGGATCCCATTGCCCATTCATTCCAAAAAATCCCCCCAAATGCCTATCCATCCCACTTCCTCCCCTTTCTTCCTTGGGAGCCTCAAGTCTGTTCTTCTTGGCCATGATCTGTTTCTGATGTTTTTTTTTGTTTGTTATTTTAAGATAGGATCATCTGTTCCATATTTTAGATTCCACACATAAGTAATATCATATGGTATTTGTCTTGCTCTTTCTGGCTTACTTCATTGCTTCTGGCTTTAGAATGAGAGTCTCTAGATCCACCCATGTTGCTGCAAATGGCATTAGTTTTCTTTTTTATGGCTGAGTAATATTCCATTGTTATATATACCACATTTTCTTAATCTATTCATCTGTCAATGGACATTTAGATTGTTTCCATGGCTTGGCTATTGTGAATAGTGCTGGTATGCGCATAGAGGTGTATGTACATATTTTTCAGTGAAAGTTTTGTCCAGATATATGCCCAGCAGTGGAATTGCTGGATCATATGGTAGCTCTGTATTTAGTTTCCTGGGGTACTTCCATACTGTTTTTCATAGTGGTTGTATTAATTTATATTCCTACCAATGTACCTTTTTCTCCACACTCTCTCTAGCATTTGTTATTTGTTGACTTGTTAATGATGGTTGTTCTGACAGATGTGAGGTGGTACCTCATTGTAGTTTTGATTTGCATTTCTCTAATACTTTGTGATAATGAGCATTTTTTTCGTGTGCCTACTGGCCATTCATATGTTTTCTTTGGAGAAACGTCTATTTAGGTCTTCTGTCCATTTTTCAATTAGGTTGTTTGTTTGTTTTTTTGTCGTTGAGTTGAATGAATTGTTTGTATTATTTGGATTAGGCCCTTGTCTGTTGCATCGTTGGCAAAGATTTTCTCCCATTCTGTGGGTTGTCTTTTCATTTTTTTAATGGTTTCCTTTGCTGTTCAAAAGCTTTTGAGTTTGATTAGGTCCCACTGGTTTATTCATGTCTTTATTGTCATTATTCTAGCAGGTGGGTTAAACTAGATGTAGCTGTGATTTATGTCAAAGAGCGTTCTGCCTATGTTTTCCTGTAGGAGTTTTATATGCCCAGGCTTATATTTGGGTCTTTAATCCATTTGGAGTTTATTTTTGTATATGGTGTTAGATAGTGTTATAACTTCATTCTTTTACATGTAGCTTTCCAATTTTCCCAGCACCATTTATTGAAGAAGCTATCTTTCTTCCACTGTATGTTCTGTCCTCCTTTGTCGTAGGTACTTGATTTTAAAAATTTTTCTATAAGAGTGCTACAAACTATTTTCATAATGACTGCAGTAGATATATATTAATTTATTTATAAATTATATGTGTAATATACACAAACTAGAAAAATTTAAAGGATGAGATCAAGATAAATAAACATGCTTAATGTTTGCTCATCTTGGTGGCTTTATAATTTAATATATCAAGGAACATTATATTATGACAAGGCTCATTGTTAATTAAAGTGGACATAAATCTTTATCTGAAATAGCTTTTATGACTATTTTATTTTTTACTAGCTTATTGGGTACTATAAAATTGTCATTTTCCATACTCACCTGAGAAATAGCTCACATTTGGAAAAGAGCTATCAGATCAACCATTTTCTTGTAGTGCCCAAATACTCACTCCATTAACATGATTTTCAATTTAAATTTGCTTTACAAGAATAATTTAAAGACATTTATCCATTTTTTGTGATGACTGGTTTAGTAAAAACTGGGTAATATTCAATGCATTTGATCATGCACATGTTGAACTACAATGTATAACAATATCTTGAAAACTAAGTTTCAAGTGAGTGAACTGCAGTTAAGCACATCATCCAACTCCCCCTCCCAGTCCACTCCAAATACACATTTTTTTCTATGTGGAAGTGACTATCTGATACGTATATGCAAGAGAATGTCAATGTCATTCTATAAGACAAATTAGTAGGGCTTCAGCATTAAGAGAGTGAAAAGACAAGCCACAGAGATGGAGAAGACTATATATATATATATATATATATATATATATATATATGCCAAAAACCAGAGTAAAAAATTCTTACAAATCATTAAGGAGGGAAGCCAACGATGTACCCAAAACACAAAAGCAAATAAGAAACAAGAAATAACCAACAACAACAAAAACTTAACTAGAAAAGACTATGTAAATGGTCATTGAGTATGTTTAAAATGCTGAAAGTCGTAAGTCTTGAGGGGAGTAGAAATCAAAACCACAGTGCAATGTCACCACATATGAAAGAACTGTTGTGAAAAATTAACTAAATCATGTGTTAGTGAAGGTATGGAGACCTAGAACTTTCATACAATGCCTGTTGGGAGTACAAACTTGTACAACAAAACTGGAAAACTATTTAGCACTATCTGTTTAGCCTAATTATTTTATTTAATAAATAAAATCAGGAATTCCACTCCTAGGTTTTCATCCAGCCAAAACGTTGGTAGATAATGCTATTTACTGAAACACTATTTGTGAGAGCCAAAGTTTGACAGCAACAAAACCCAAACGCATCAGTAGTAGAATGGACAGATTGTGCTACATTTGTATAATGAGGTAACACATAACATTTAAAATAAAGGCACTGCACCTACAAGTAACAATAAAGATGAATCTCATAAATATATTGACATGTTTATCATCGGAAAGATGCCAGATGTAAAATAAAACGCAAAAAGATTCCATTTATGTAAAAATTTGAAAAAAGGCAAAACTAGTATATGGTATTAGAAGTAAGATAAGAGACTTTTGTTGAGGGGTAGTCATGGGCAGGAGGTACGAAATGGGGTCTTCTGTGATACTGCTGCTGCCTATTTATTGATTGCGTTGATTACCTGGGTATGTGTCTTTATGAAATTAATCCAACTGCATACCCGTTGTAGAGAAAAAATAAGGAGTGAGAGAATGGTCATGCCCCAGGGTCACCAGTGAGTCCCTGGACAGGCCACCAAGTGAGGATCCCTGGTTTTGCACAGGAAATAATTCAAGAGTGAGCCATGGTAAAGTGAAATCAGATTTATTGAGGAGAAACACACTCCACAGTGTGTGGGCCATCTCAGAAGCTGAGAGTGTCCCAGGCTGTGGGGGTGGTGAGTTTTTATGGCTGGGTAATTTCACAGGCCAATGAGTAGGAGAAATATCCTAATTATCTTGAGAAGGGGGTGAGGATTTCCAAGAAGTGTGGCACTGCCTTCTTTTTGGTCTTTTATGGTCTTTCTCAGAACTATCATGGTCTCTACAGACTTGTCATTTAGCTGCTAATGTATTACAATGATCGTATAATGAGAGCCAAGTTCTACTGGAAGTCGGATTTTCCACTATCTTGGGTCTAGTTGGTTCTAACCAGTTTTTGTGGTATGCTGTTTTTAATGGTTGGGTCTTTCTTTTATTGGCTGTGCCCTGCCCCCTTCCTTTTTATCCCATACTCATTACTGTTCACTTTTCTGTCTGAATGTTATACTCAACAAATGCACAAACAAAAAACCTCTGAAGAATGAGAACATTTAACTCACTTTCTTAAATTTCTAGATAAAAATAAATGACAGGTTAGTTTTTTTTCATACCTTACTCAGTGATGTAGTGAATCATTGAATCATGCTCTGGAGCCAGACTCCCTCCCAACCAACAGTTCTCAAAGTTTTTAAAATTCTAGTACGGGGTGGGAGTGGGGAGCAAGGTTGGGAGAGGGGTGGATGCTGATTCAGGGAACATGGAAGCTCTTGACCCTTTCCTACTGACCACATTGTACTGGTCAGTTTAGGAATATCGGGAAAGGGAAAAAGTAAACACTTCTTATGTTCCCATCTCAATCTTTTCCTAGTCCCATATCAGCTAATCAGAAACTCTGTCATTTTAATTACAGTTCTGCTTTCTTCCATTTAAGTGAGAACAGTCCTCCTATTTTCTCACCAGGGCACAAAATACACATTGCATATAAATCAAGGTTTCTCTCTTTGCAGTCCTCCTGCAATAACTGAAATTCCTCACATGCTTCAAATACAGAAATGACCTTTACATTCCTCTCGCGGATTTCATCACTAAACAAATTTTATGCTATCCTACAACATTTGTTGATGCATTCATCAACTAATCCATATTCAATATTTAGTGAGTGTCTGTTTTGTACCAGGCATTTTGCTAGACCTTAATATTATAAGTATGAATAAGAAATGATGATCCCTGTTCTTAAAGATCTATAAATGTTCATGTTGCAATGGTATGTGTTTAATTTTCTGTAAGTCTGTATATAAAACAATAACATAACCTATCAAACCTCATTAACTAAAAATAGTGAAAATTTTCATTTCTTCAGCCAAAATTGGTTTTGGCGGCAATTGTCAGACCATATAACTGGTTAAGTTTGTTGAAAGTCAGGAAAAAAGTTCAAGGGAGTTTAAAATAAGTAGAGTAAAACCAGGAAAGAGGCCCCTCTTATCCATTATCAAATATCTTTTTAAAAACTCAAGTGGAAATGAATGAAATAGAATAAATTTCTCTTAAATACACATACGTTTACATAATAACAAGGAAAATCTGGATGGAATGCATTTTCATTTTTAATGAAACTAAAACATTTGTTCAAAAGATGAACTTCATACTCAGCAGACTTTTCAGCTACCATCACACTTACCTACTGTGAGAGCTAATCTTGGTCTTTGAGCAAGCGTACAACTTACCATCAGCCTACTTGATCACCGCAATGATTAAACAAACCCTTTGTTTTTCATCCAAAGAATAAATTCTAATTTAAACATTTTAAAAGTCTAACCATGAGGTATTGTTTAGACAGCCAAACAGACATCAACTCTTTCTTAAAAATGACAGAATTACAATTGAAACAAACAAACAAACAAAAAAACCACACCTGTAGATTCCAAGATTGAAAAAGCAGTATAATTTACAATGATTTGATAGTGCTTAAGCTTTGATTACAGTGCTGTTATCACTATCATGGAATTATACAAGACTAACTGAGAAGACTGTTGAACACACTGCAGTTTTTAAAAGAAGACTATATGACATTGAAGAAGTAATAAGATGGGGGTTTCTTTTTGCACTCAGTGATATGACTGCCAAATGAATCAGAGATGACAATAATTTACATTTGTTCATTAATCCCCCCTTTTATTCTTTCAACATTTATTATTTGCCTGTCATGTGCTAGGCACTGACAGGCTGTGGGTCTATCAAGTGAATTAAATAAAATGTTGTCTCAGTTTTTGAAGAGCTCACAGTCTGGTGAGGGAGACTGACACATAAACAAATAATTACAATGCAATTTGAGAAGTGCTATAAGAGAAGAGGAATGCATGGTTAGCTGAGATGTTAGCAGAGATGAAGGAGAGGGTAATCCTCTTGAAGGGGGAGGGCAGAGGGGAAGAGAAAGGAAAGTCAAAGGAAGCTTCAAAGAAAGATAATGTTTGAGTCTGAATCTCAGGGTTTGAGAGAAATTGAATTTAACCCATAAAATATTTGAAACAGATTTAATAATACAACACAGATAATAATTATAAGATATATAGTTTCCTTTCTTCTATTATAGGACCCCTTTTCCTCATAAATGTGTCCAAAGCAACATGGCATTTCCCTGTGTCTCAATGTATACCACACATCAGTTAAATCTCCTAAAATGGAGCTACATAGTAAATATCATAGATGATTCTTTCATCCAATTTTCAGTTTAGAAAACCCTGTCCATTGCAATATTGTTGTTGGATTGAGTCAATTCCTTTTCCAAGACCAATAAATATTTCTAATCCCAAGAGTTACAGGAAAATAGAAATGTAATTACCTTATTGAGGAAAAGAATGCCGTAAACATAAACCCAAAAAGGTCAACCCATTTATTTCATGCTAACTTCTAATTTATTCATGTAGCCTTGTGCCTTTTCAGGTGGCCCAGGATCTAAAAATCTTTTAGCACAAAAAGCAACAAGGGATTATCACTTCTTACTGTTTTCCATATTGCATTATTACTACTGCCACCAATGAGAGAGTCTCATCATTTTTTTTCCTCTTCATGTTTGAAAAGCAACTTTATATCTCTCTCTGAACTTTCCTCCAAGTTGTTATCTTAAAGATGTTAACAATCATTTGTTCACAATACAAGGAAATAGCAGCCATTAATCATTATTTAGAAATTCATTCTAAAAGAAAAAAAAAAGGAGTTTTAATATAATATTTAAATATGTGATCACTAATCCTTTGTGCAAACCCTTATATACTTCTAATAAATCAAGCTATTGACGGTGTCTTCGAAGCGCCAGTTGTGTGCTGGGAACTAAATCAGCTGCAATAGGAAGTACTTAGACGTGCTTACAAGCAAATGTGAGGCTTACATTATATAATATGCTTAAGACAATCATAAAGCAAAATAAAGGTAAACCCTCAGGACACATGGACTAATGGTATGAACACATGGTTTTCTTATCAATTCCATGAAAAAGAACTTGCCAAATCTATTTCTTAAATCAAGTTTATAGATAACACCATTACCTCCAAGTTCCTTCACCCCTTTCCTGATCTGACCTACACAAAAGTGACTAGATTTACCCTGTTATGCCCATGGTAACTAAATCAAGAGTATCACTATAAAGTTTATAGATCAAATGTGGTCTGGGTGGAAATATGGAGAACAGGCTTCAAAAACAACAAGAAATGTGTTGGGGGGGGCGATGTAATGGGTTCTGTGATGCAGGTGAAGTCTTGTTATAATTAAGCTTGTTAAAGCCCCAATGTCACTTCAATAAAACAGTATGAGGCTCCAGCTGGTATCCAGCTGTTCCCCAGACCTTTTCCGTTCCCAAAAAAAAAAAATTTTTTTTTAAAGACCGCATGGTATAAGACCATATAGGTTTGTTTTATCCACATTTCACTTGTCTAGGTAAATCAAACAATGCCAGATATTGAGTGTTC
This sequence comes from Catagonus wagneri, assembly GCA_004024745.2. NCBI lineage: Eukaryota > Metazoa > Chordata > Mammalia > Artiodactyla > Tayassuidae > Catagonus > Catagonus wagneri. The sequence goes on from PVHT020000108.1 coordinate 2,134,846, forward strand.
TGAGTATTCAGAAACCAATGTCTTTCATCAGTCAGTGAATATACCTAGATGATTTTAAAAACATCATACTCTACTCAGATGTATTGGTTTGAAGAGGAGCATATGGCAAGATTTTATGTAGCTCACTCATGGAAAACTGGGACATTGTTCAAGTAAGAGAACCTTTGAGAAGCTTTTATTCCTTTGGATTAAAAAATCCCTGCTAGCACATGTCCAAGCTCTCAAAGTTTCTTGTCAGGACTGTGAAATCTAAGAAGGATTTGCAAGAAGACATTGCTAATCTTATGGATGGAAAATCTCAAGGAAATTAATTTCAGCAAGGTCTAAGATTACAATATCTTTGGACCAAGAATTCAAATAACCTTTTCTGCATAATGGAAACTCCTATAAATTTGCATGTTATTTTGACCTCTGAGTTAGCTCTGTATAGGTAACAAATCATTCACAGAAAATATTCACAAATCTTGATGGATAGGCTAAAAATAGAACTGACTGGAATCCAAAACCTAAAAGTAGGTGGTGGGAAAAACTTGAAGGAGAAAAGTAGCAAAGTGAGATTTTTGATTTACTCTTCCTCCTCATTCAAAGTGATGTCTGGTCTTCCCATTATTCTCAGAAGGCCATAGAGGGACTAAAGAAGCTTCATATTTATAAATGTAGGGCCACATTTAAGTTGAATTAACTGTTATTCTTAGTATGCTAAAACATTTGAGAAGAATAATAAGAATGACTTGGAAACTGGCTGGAAGAAAGAGTAAATTTGAATAAAAAATATTTACCCATTCATCCTTTCTATCAGTAGGTCAAAGAACAAATGTTTAACACCTTCTATGAACTAGACCCTGAACAGAATAGATAGGATTTTCTGTTCTCACAGACCAGTGGGTGGTAAAATTGAAACTTGTAACATTATAAGGATCCAAGGCAAGTGTGGCACCATAGAGGAGACTACAGAGGGGACCGGTCAGTAAAGTTTCCCTAAGCCTTACTTTCTTGATTTAGAAACTGATGTTATTGTTGCTGAAACTTGGCCCCTTGTCCACTGGTGATGAATAGAAATGCAGAGACAGAGTTTTGGGTAAAGGAAAAAAAAAAAAAAAACAGTTTTATTGCTTTGCCAGGCAAAGGAGGCCACAGAAGGCTAATGCCTTAAAGACTGTGCCCTCATCTGAGAAAGAATTGCAGTGAGTTCTGTAGTGAAAAGGAGGAAAGCAGGGTCCTGACTCAGTGTTGGGGGCAAATATGCATTTTTCTTTCTTTGGAGGAAATTTTAGTCATTGAAGTTGGTGTCGTGAGATCTCAGAGTGATCCTGGTGCTCCTCTGGGTTACTGTATTTTGATTTTTCCTAAAATAAAAATGCTTGCAAAAAGGGCACATTAATCAGAGGTTAAGAAAAATCTAGGAAAGTCCCTAACAAAAATTATGTACTTAACGTTATAATATTTGAACCACAGGCAATTATGCTCAGGGTACCTAATCTATAGCTCATGGGTAAGATTGTGTTTAGGGTACAATTAAGCCAGGGAGAAGCACAAGGAAAGGCTCTACGCTATGCAATGTTAAAATAGTCATTTCTAGAGAAACATAAGGAATATAATTTTTCTCTGAGATGTATGAGGTGCCTGCCTCAATACCATCTATTTCATGCAGCCCTTGTAAGGATAGAATAAGATAATGCCTGGGATTTATACATACAAAAGTATATTATAAATATAGAAGCATACACTGGAGTAGGTCAAGGAGAGCCAGTTTTCAGAGGGACAAAGCAAGAGAAGAGTCTGATTTAATGAGATCTTTGGGTTCTAGGAAAGGAAATGTATTTTGAATGTGCAAATTATTTGGCCTTCCTTGCAACAGCCATAGAGTTACATCGTTCTCTAAATATCTCCATACAAATGGGTAATTCTACTTTATTTCTATACTCTGTTTCCCAGAATTACTGGCCAGATGCCCATTTCCCTTCATTCCCATCTAGGGATCCTTTTATCTATGCACAGCCACCACATGACGGCAGGTAACTCAGAAGACTGTAAGAGAAGAATGGTGGTTTCCTGACAATACCCACCTCCCCCCCCCCACCTGCATCCCCACACCAAGATGGTTCTCCAGAGGGAGATGCCTGCTAGAAAACTTCCACTGACCTATTTTCACTTACTTCCTAAGACTTATCCAGATCTCAATTTTTATTCACCTAATCAGGGATTTCTTCCTGAGAGTTAAAATTTTCTATAGCATTTGAGAGGAAGTCAATTTGTTACTTTAAGTCTTATTCTAACATAACCAACACATGTTCTCACAAGGGATTCTAACAGTAACATCCATATGAAGAAAATGTGTTAAAGGATTTAAAATGAATCTTGTGTATCTGAATGGCCTGAAAAATAACTACAGAACCAAAACTATATTATAAGCAGCCCACAGTGCTTAATGCAAGAGACTGGTAGATAAATTCTTCCGGGCAATCCACACGGCCTTGACGGGGGGTGCTGACATCAAGACCTTTGCACAAAGTGGGTGGTTTTAACCTTTGAAGTACATGTACACATTAACAATGTGCTTGTTGATAGTAAAAATATTTACTAGGTTTTATTTAATGGTTAAATTTACTTATTTTTTTGTCAGTATCCTGGAGGTCAATCTAACACTTTAATTTTATTAAGCCTGTGAAGTTATATTTTCTATTTTTTTTTTTACTTTTAATAAAATATAAAGCTACAAAGATATGAAATCCCTGTCCTCAATTGGCTTAAAATCAAATATTTCAAAACTTCTTCTGCACCTCTAATGAAAACAATACAATTTTGCACATAATTCAAAGGTAATATATGGTTATAACAAAGATAGTATCGTGGAATCCGAATCTACCAAGGGGGAAGGAAAGACGGGGGAGTCTCACGGTAACATCCAGCTACCTCATCCAGCTTTTACTGAAGTTGTGTTTTCTACTCTCTGACTTGCAGCCATTCCCTAAGCTTAATTCTTTACCTGATTCTTATCAACAGACACATATACACACAAACAAGCAACTCAACAGAAAACACTCCCCTGCAGTCTCCCGGTGAGCAAAGTGGAAGGTACTGATGACCTGGGTGGGGAAGGGTTTTTGCAATGCAGAAGTGCAATCCAGTGAAGTAAATAAAGATCAAAGACATGATGTAGTGCCATCTTGCTTCCCAAGTCCTAGGGGATTTGGGGAGGAGCTGTTCTAAGTGGGGTAGATAACATTTGAGAACAGAGAAAGTGCTTTGTTTTTCCAGCTGTACTCCAGAGCAGTACTATTTTAAGCTGAGTATTTGTCATTTACAATGCAATGTAAAGGATTTCAAATCCCTCAAATGGAAAATGTTACAAAGTCTCTTCTCTCAAATGGACTTGTCACACCCTCCCTCTTGCTCATCATACTCTGGTCTCTCCCACTGCCCAGTGCACTCTACGCTAGTCTGCTCCTGCTGCCTAGAGCACTCTACCCACTCCCTCACCTGCCACATTTCTTCTCCTATGTCCCCTCTTAAACCAAACATTACTATTCAGAAATATCTTGGCTGATCATTCTGTTTAAAATATGTTCCTTCCTGTCTATTTATCACATCATATGTTTATTTTTTTACAGCCTTTATCAATCTCTAAAACTATCTTCCTTATTTGTGTTTCTTATTCATTTTTTATTTTTTATTTTTTTTATTTTTATGGCCACACCTGCAGCATATGAGAGTGCCAGAACTAGGGGTTGAAATGGAGCTGCAGCTGCAGGCCTACGCCACAGCCACAGCAGCAATGACTCTTACATGTGCAACCTACACCGCAGCTTACAGCAATGTCAAGATCCTTAACCCACTGAGTGAGGCCAGGGATTGAACCCACATCATCTTGGAGATGATGTTGGGTTCTTAACCCACTGAGCCACAACGGTACCTCCTTATTCGATTTTTATATTTCACTTCCTAATGAGCTCCTTGAGGGCACGAATCATGTTTGTCAGTAATTCTAACACTTAAGTCATTTTCCTGTTCCATAAAAGGTAGCTAATATATATTTGAATGTAAATAAATTTGTTGTCCTCTACAAATTTCAATTAATGAGTACAGACACATTAATAGATGCCATAAGATATAAGTTAAGTTGCAGTGATAGAGGTAGATTTTGAATGCTATTTGATCAAGAAAGAAAGATACCTAATACATTAGGGAGAAAATGGAGAGGGCAATATACTGAAGAAAACTGATACCCAGGTTAAGGCATGATAATAAAACATTAAGCTGGTCATTTGGTGGAAGGAGAGAAGGGCAAGGATGGTGTAAGGTGAAATACAAAACAGCAAGCAGTGGAACTATTGATTAAATGCCAAGTTTGAGGTAGGGAATAACTGGAGGAAAAGTTGAATAGTTTTACAAGGAGAAGAATAGAGGAAGCATTGTATGCATGTTAGGGAGTCCAGGTTTAATCATGGAGTAGCAGATGAAATTAAATGTTCTGGCAGCAGCATACTGTGGTATGATCCATGATTTAGATGAATCATTATAGCAGCTTTGTGGAAGAAGTATTTGCAACAAACTAGAATAGGGACCAGGATACTTGGTAGAAGACTATGAGGATAGTCAGAGGGAGATAAGATGATCCATCACATTAGATCATGGTAGCTGAGATAAGATGGATAAGGAGGTAAAATTACCAGAATTTAGTTTGTGTAGAATGAGGAAGTATTAATGCTAAAAGGGAATCACGCAACTTCTAACTTAAGCAACTGAGTGTAATCAAGAGAGGATTCTCCAGCAGACTGCCTTGGGACTCCATCTGTACCATGCGCTCTCCTGGGTCTGCAGCCTGCCAGCTCACCCTGTAGATTTGGTCTTTCTATATATACACACATCCTCCTGGTTCTGTTTCACTGGAAAACGCTGACTAATACAAGTGTGGAAGTAAGAGTGTGAACCTTTAATGGAGAGCCATAACCCACATTTCCAGCCACCATGTCCATGGACATACCCTGTATAACATTTGCCTCTTCAAGGAGGACAACACATGGTCCAATACAGTTAATTCATCCAGCTCAAGTCTCTCTGAGTGATGCTGAGCTTTCTCCATCAAAGTTCAAATATTGTTCCTCATTGTGCAGCAACAATGAACTTGAAGTTCAAGCTCAATGATTTCAAGTTACCTTCTCCCCCCCCTTACCCAATGGATAATATTGGCACAGGGACAAGAAGAGCATCATGAAAGACTACATTCAGAAAAAAAGGATCAGAGACACCCAATATGCATTGCTCCATAGCAATAATTTCCTGCTGGACAGGCATTCTGGGTACCCTTGTCCTGGCACTTGGAGAGTTCCTCCGTTTCATTCTAATTTTACTAAGAATATCCTTCGCTGCTGCTCTTTGGTCCCTGGTCCCACCTCTGCAAGATTTTTTTCTTGCCCTTTATTCTCCATGGTCACATGTGAAATGAGCTTGGGGGCACAGATTTTACAGGCCCTTCCTATTGGTGTCTGTTTGAGAGCTCAGTGATAAGCTTAGAGTAACAGGATGTGGTTATTTTGACACTGTAATTCTTCCAAAAACTAGATATACACCTTATTCATTTTATTTAAGTCAGTTTAATTGTGGCAGCAAATACACCTCAAGATGTTTCCTAGGTATATATTGAAGCCACCTTTAGTTCTATGCTTTCTTACCCTTATACCAACTCAACTAAAGGGTGTGTATTTCTGAGGCCATCTGAAGTAATAAACATGGGTGGGGCAATGACAACCAGCCTGAGTTCCTTTGTTTTTTAAGAAGTTTTAATGAAACCGTTGCCTTCAAAGCCTCTTTTTAACAAATCATGACCAGAAATTTTTATTTATTACCATTTTAACAGACTATTATTTTAGATCAGTCTGCATGAATCTAAGTACATAGCAAAATTGAGCAGAAAGTACAAAGTACATACCTGTCCACAGTCACACAACATCATCTGCTATCAACATCCCACGGTTCATCTATCTTTGTAACAATAGATGAACCTATAGTGATACATTATTCTACACTAATATATTATTATCAACCAAAATCCACAGTTTATTCTTGGTAACACACATACTTTAAGTTTAGACAAAGGTATGGTGACATGTAACTACCTTTGTAGAATCATACAGAATAGTTTTATTGCCCTAAAAATAGTCTGTGCTCTGCCTATTCGTCTCCCCCACCACAACCTCTGGAAACCACTGATTTTTTTTAAGCCATTTCCATAATTTTGCCTTTTCCAGGATGTCATATAGTTGGAATCATAGAGTATGTAGATTTTTCAGATTATTTTATTCAGTTAGCAATATGCATGTAACTTTCTACCTTTTCTTTTTTGTTCTTCCTAGCTTTACTGAGTTATGACTGATAAATAAAAAAAAATTGTACATATTTAGATTGTACATGGGTTCCCTTGTGGTACAGTGCATTAAGGATACAGCATGGTTATTGCCTTGGCCTGGGTTGCTGCTGTGGTGTGGGTTTGATCCCTGGCCCAGGAACTCCCACATGCTGCAGGTGTTGACAAAAACAAAGAAAAAAAGAAAACAGTAATAGATTGTACAACATGTGTTTAAGGTGTACAACATAATGATTTCATATGCTTATTCATTGTGAAATGATTACCACAATCAAGTTAATTAACATATCCATTACCTCATGTAGGTATCTTTTTTGTGTGTATGGTGAGAACTTAAGACCTACTCTCTTAGCAAATTCCAGGTTTTCAATACAGTATTATTAACTATAATTACCATGCTGTATATTAGATCTCCAAAACTTACTCATCTTATAACTGAAAGTTTGAACCCTTCTTCTCTGCATCTCCCAACCAACCCCTATCTCCTGGAAACCACTATTCTACTTTCTGGGTCTACAAGTTTGAATTTTTTTAGATTCCACATATAAAGTAAGATCATACAGAATGTCTTTCTATATTCGACCTATTTTACTTAGCATAATGTCCTCCATCTTGTCACAAATGGCAGGATTTCCTACCTTTTAATATTGTAATATGTGTGTGTTTGTTTGTGTATATATATATATATTTCTATATACATATACTTTTTTTCTTTATCACATTATCCTTATCCATATTACTGTCAATGGACACTTTGTTTTTAGGTTGTTTCTTACTTGGCTATTAAAAATAATGCTGCAATGAATATAAAAGTGCAGATACTTCCTTGAGATATTTATTTCATTTCCCTCATATCTATATCCAGAAGTGGGTTTGCTAGATCATAGGGTAGTTCTATTTTTAATTTTTGGAAGAACTTCTATTCTGTTTTCTATAATCTGTAAAATTTACATTCCCATCAAAAGTGCACAAGATTTCCCTTTTCTCCATACCTGCTATTTCTTGTCTTTTTAATAAAGGCCATTCTAACAGGTATGAGGTAACATCTCATCGTGGTTTTAGTTTTCATTCCCCTGATAGTTGGTGATATTCAGCGCCTTTCATGTGCTTTTTGGCCTTTTTTGTCTCCTTTGGAAATTATCTACTAGGTAATTTTCCTACTTTTTAATTGGGTTATTTTATTTGTGTGTGTTTGTGTATGTATGTTTTTTCTTGGTTTTAACTTTGTTTTTGCTATTGGGTAGTGTGAGGTCCTTATATATTTTAAATATTAACTCCTTATCAGATATTTTCTCCCATTCTGTAGGTTGTCTTTTCATTTTGTTTATTGTCTCTTTGTACAGAAGTTTTTCTGTGTGTTTATTTTGATTTTGTAGTCAGCGTTTTTGGTGCTATATCCAAAAAAGTCACTTCCAGGAAAAAATGTTCAAGAAGCTTTTCTTGTTTCTTCTAAGTGTTGTATACTTTCAGATGTGGCATTTTAGTCATTTATTCAATTTCAGTTAATTTTTAGGTATGATGTAAAATAAGGGCCCAGTTTCCTTTTATGCATGTAACTATCTCATTTCCCAAACACTACTATTGAAGAAATTATCCTTTCCCCCATTGTATATTCTTGGCATCTTCATCAAAGTCTATTTGACCATATATGCATAAGTTTATTTCTGGGCTCTTAATTGTGTTCCATTGGTCTATCTTCTGTTTTTATGCCAGTACCATACTGTTATTCTAGATTTGTAGTATCATTTGAAATAAAGATGTGTGATGCAAGAAAACAAAAAGTTTTGCTCTTTCTCAGGATGGCTTTGACTGTCAGAATACCATAATATAGTTTTTATCCTTCATGCAGTTACTGGGGTATATCACGTTTATGGATTTGTAATATATTGGATATACTGAAACATTCTTGCATCCCAGGAATAAATCCTACTTGGTCATGGTGTATGATCCTTTTAATGTGCTGTTGTATTTGGTTTGCTAATATTTTGTGAAGAATTTTTGAATTTATGTCTATCAGGCATATTGGCCTGTAATTTTCTTTTTTACAATGTTATGTCTATCAGGCATATTGGCCTGTAATTGTCTTTATTACAATGTTCTCATTTGGATTTGGTGTGAGGACAATGCTGGCTTTATAAAATGAGTTTAGAAGTGTTTCCTTGTCTTCAGTGGTTTGGTACAGTTTTAGAAGGATTGGGGTGAATTCTTCCTTAAATGTTTGGTAGAAATCACTCTTGGGGATTTCGTTGTTGAGCTATTTTTTTAATACTCTTTAAATCTGTTTTTTGTTAGTAGTCTGTTAAGAATATATATTTCTTCATGATTCACTCTTGGTAGGTTGTATATTTCTAAGAATTTATTGATTTCTTCTAAATTATCCAATTTGGGTGTAAAATTGTTGATTATAGTTTTTTATGTTCCTTTGTGTTTCTGTAGTATCAGTTGTAATGTCTTTACTTTCACCTTCATATATTTTCTCAGCTAGAGTGTTCATTCCTTTTTAGCATTAAGTAACATTCCACTGTCTCTACCACAGTGTATTTATCCACTAACCTACTGAAAGACATCTTGATTGCTTCCAGACTTTAGCAATTATAACAAAAGTTGCTATAAACATCTGTGTGCAGGAATGTTTTTGGACATAATTTTTCAGTCCATTTGTGAAAAATCCAAGGAGCAATATTACTGGATTGTATGGTACAAATATATTTGGTAAGAGACTGCCAAGCTTCTCTCCAAAGTGGCTGTGGCATTTTTTAATTCCTGCCAGCAAATAACGAAAGTTCCTATTGCTCCACATCCTCACCAGCACTTGATGTTGTCAGTAGCTTGTATTTTCACCATTTTAAGAGGTGTGTTGTGATATCTCATCATTTTAATTTACAGTTCCCTAGTGATGTATGCTGTTAAGCATGTTTTCCATCTCCATCTCTTCTTTAGTGAGTTCTGTGTTTAGATCTTTTGCTCACTTTTTCTTTAGATTGCTAATTTTCTTGTCGAGTTTTTAAGAGTTCTTTGTTATTTTAGGTAATAGTCACTTATCAGAAATCTTTTGCAAATATTTTCCCTCAGTTTGTGGCTTGTCTTCTCATTCTTTTGATAGCCTTTTTCAAAGATCATACATTTTTAATGAAATGTGGATTATCAATTATTTCTTTCATGGATTGTGCCTTTGGTGTTGTATCTTCTCAAAGCCTTTTGATGTCATTTCTTCTTGATTTGGGTCTAAAAATAGTAATGTTTTCTCTCCTTCAGAGTTCCATATTTCAGGACTTTACTTATTTCACTTATTGCTTGTATAATGATTCCTTTTTGATCTCATCTTTTTCTCCTCATGGCTTATTAAACTCAACCAGTAACAATCAACAAACAGCACTAACAAATATTCTGTTTTACAATCTTTGCTCCTACAAGCATAGACAGGAGTCTTGGAAGATTTCCTATTTATTACAAACTATAGTTTTACCAAATATTTTACTATTGTGTGACTTTGTCTTATTTCCACAGTCTGACATGGATTTCCTCTCACCTGCTTTCCAAATACTAATCTAATTCCACATATTCTAAGTTTTTAAATTATAACACCAAGTTTCTAATTTATGTTTCAGAGTAAATCCCCAAATTTCAGTCACTAAATACAATAGAAATTTATTTTTTGATTCATAAATCAAAAATTTTTTTGATTCATAAGTGTTCCTAGCTAGTGGTTAGTCACATGCTGATTATGAATTCAATGTTTCATAGTGTTGTTACACTTTATCCCAGGAAAACAGGTAGAAAAAGTGAGAAGAAAGTGTGTTTTTGTTTGTTTATTTGTTTTTAAGTTCCTTGACCGGAAATGACTTGTCATTTCTCCTCGTATTCTAATATAATGAACTAGTTTTGTGCCCTCTCCTGGATTGAAAGGGGCTTGGTCTGAGAAATATAGCCTTTGATTAGAAAGTCTCTCTACATTATGGAAGAAAGAATATGAATATTTTACAGGAGACATAAGTCATTTGTAGGAAAAAAAACATAAGAGTGAAAGATTTCAGCAGGAAAAAAATGTGATGAGAAAAATAATTGAAAGAGTCAAGGATGAATTCTTAGAGCACACCAAAGTTTAAGGAACTGGCTGAGTAAAAGAGTCTTGGGAACATGACCTAGAAGAAATCATCAATCATAATGCAAAATCTATCATACTAAGAGGGGAGAAGAGTTTCAAGGAAAAAGAAATCAAGAGCTAAATGCAGAAGATGGGAAAAATAATAAAGGGACTCATAATAGTTTGTTGTATTTGGTATTAATGACACATAGAATTAAGTGGTGGCTGTAGAAATCAGTTTGTAGATGATTGTGAAGTGAGTGGGTTTTAGAAAAAGATTTAGAAAAAGAAACAAAAGATTGTTTACTGAAGTGAATATTGTTCCCTGGAAAGATAGATCATGATTTTAAGACTTCCAACCTTTACTGTGCTCCATAATTTTCTTCTCTTTTCATATTCTCACTCAGTTTTCTCCCATGTACTTACTAGATAACAGACACAGTCATCATAATTATAATAAAATCCAACATAACCTACTTCATAAAGAAACATTACTTGTGATTAGTGTTATAAGATTAAAGAATTATAACAGCCTTATGGAGCCATCCAACCCTTTTCTGGGATAGTTGCATTAATATATAAATCACATCTGTAATACTTTATTCTTTTTGGTGAGTGAAATCCCTATCCCCTCTTGTTAAATTGTTAATGGCTTCCCCAGTGGTTTGCTATTTGCTTTTGCCTTGATGATTTTATAAGTTTGTTTAGAGTTTTTCACTGAGTTTCCTAAATTGATAACTTCACATGAATTTTACTTGTGAACGAGAATCCCTTTGAAAACCATTTACATCTAAGTCCCTAAATTCAATGTACTCTCTAAACCTAATCTTGACTACTCATTCATTAGTTATAAATTAAAACAAACATACAGCTTTTTCTTCTAGACTGAATCCAAGACCTGAGATTACATTATGACTCCCTAGTTGTAAAACAGAAACTGGATCTACAGCTCCTCTGATTAAAAAAGCCCATACGTCAGTGCCTAACTCAATCCCTGCTTTCTCAAAGAAGTTTACAAAGATCCATTTTTCCTATGAATTCACTGATCTAAGTTGAGGTATATCTTCTATTCTGATGTCTTTGATTATTTAACTTCAAAAAAACCTATTAAATTTATTAAAGCTAAGAAAAATAGAAACAGTTCACCCAGTTTTATCACTGCCCACCCCAGCCACTTGCAACCATCAACCACTTACTCTTTGTATCTATGAGCTTGGTTTTAGCTTTGGATTTTGTTTTTTAGACACCACATATAAGAGAGACTTGTCTTACTCTAACTCATTTCACCTAATGTAATGCCCTTGAAGTCCATCTATGTTGTCAAAAATGACAAGATTTCATTTTTAATGACTGAATAACTTTCCATTATATATGTATTCCACATATTCTTTATCCACTTATCCACCAGTGAACACTTAGGTTGTTTTCATATCTTGTCTATTGTAAATAAAGTTGCAATGAATATGGTGGAGGGGCAGTGCATGTGTCTTTTTAAATTAATATTTTGGTTTTCTCTGGATAAATATGCAAGAGTGGAGTTGCTGGATCACTTGGTAGGTCTATTTTTAAATTTTTGAGGAACTTCCATACTGCTTCCATAGTGTCTGCATCATTATACATTTTTACCAACAGTGTGCAAGTGTTTCCTTTTCCCCACATCCTCACCAAGACTTATTTGTTGACTTTTTGATAATAGTCATTCTAACATGTGTGAGGTGATATCTCACTGTGGTTTTGGTTCTCATTTCCCTGATGATAAATGATGTAAAGCGTCTTTTCATATACTAGTTGGCCATTTGAATGTCCTCTTTGGGAAAATGCCTATAAAGACCTTCTGCCCATGTTTTAATCAGATTTTTCACTTTTCCACTATTGAATTCTATGGGTTCTTTGCATATTTTGGATATTAGAGCCTTGTCAAATATATGATTTGCTATTGTTTTCTACCAGTCAGTAAGTTGCTTTTTTGTTTTTTTGTCATAGTTCCCTTTGAGGTATAGAAGACTTTTAGTTTGATATAAGCCCACTTAATTATTTTTGCTTTTGCTTTTGGTATTTAGATTCAAAAAACTCTTGCCCAGATCTATGTCATAGAACTTATCACTTATGATTTCTTCTCTGATTTTATGACTTTGGGTTGTGAAATAAAGTCATTAATTTATTCTGAGTTAACTTTTGTGTACAGTGTAAGATAGTGATTCATTTTCTTGCTTTAGTCTGTGACTGTCCCATTTTTCCAACACCATTTATTGAAGAGACTGTCCTTTCCCTCATTGTGACTATCCTTTTCTCCTTTGTCATAAATAAACTGACTACATATATTTGGGCTTATTTCTGTGCTCTCTATATATTCCACTGATATATGAGTCTGTTTTTATGCCATTGACATACTGTTTTAATTAGTAAAACTTTGTAATATAGTTTTAAATCCAGGGAGTGTGATGTTTCTGGCTTTGTTCTTTTCTCAAGATTGTTTTGTCTATTGAGGTCTTTTACATTCCATGCAAATTTTGGGACTGTTTGTTCTGTTTCTAGGAGAAAATATCATTGAAATTCTGCTAAGGATTGCATTAAATTTGTAGATTGTTTCGGACAGTATGGACATTTTAACAATATTAATTCTTCTAATTCATGAGCAAGGAATATCTTTCCATTTATCTGTGTTCTCTTCACTTTCATTAATTTCTTGTAGTTTTTCAATATACAGGGCTTTCACTACCGTGGTTAGATTTATTCCTAGGTATTCTATTATTTTTGGTCTATTGCATATGGAACTGTTTTGTTAATTTATCTTTCCTTTCTTTTTGTCTTTTTTTTTTTTTTTTGCCTTATCTAGGGCCGCACCCGTGGCATATGGAGGTTCCCAAGCTAGGGGTCTAACAGGAGCTGTAGCTGCCGGTCTTCACCACAGCCATAGCAACGCAGGATCCGAGCTGCATCTGCAACCTACACCACAGCTCACAGCGACACCAGATCCTTAACCCACTGAGCGAGGCCAGGGATCGAACCCGTAACCTCATGGTTCCTAGTTGAATTCGTTAACCACTGAGCCAAGACGGGAACTCCTAATTTATCTTTCTGATTGTTCATTTTTTTTTGCAAAGAAATACAACAGATTTTGTATATTTATTTTTTTAATCCTGGAATTTTACTGAATTCATTTGTTTTAATAGTTTTTAATGGCATCTTTAGGGTTTTCTATAAATAATATCATGCTGTATGCAAATAGTGACAGTTTTACTTTGTCCTTTCAATTTGGATATTTTTTGTATCTTTGTCTTGCCTCATTACACTGACTAGGATTTTCAATACTACATTTTAATATGAGTAGTGAGAGTGGACATTTTTGTCTTCCTGATCTTAGGGGAAAAGTTTTCAGCTTTTCACTGTTGAATATGATATTAGCCATGGGGTTGTTATATATGGCCTTTATTATGCTGAGTCATGTTTCCCCTATACTTGCTTTGTTGAGAGTTTTTTTAATCATAAATAGATGTTGAATTTCTTCT
>PVHT020000108.1:2149802-2185838 GCA_004024745.2 Catagonus wagneri
CTAGGGGTCTAATCGGAGCTGTGGCCACTGGCCTGCGCCGCAGCCACAGCAACGCAGGATCCGAGCCGCGTCTGCAACCTACACCACAGCTCACGGCAATGCCGGACCGTTAACCCACTGAGCAAGGGCAGGGATCGAACCCGCAACCTCATGGTTCCTAGTCGGATTCGTTAACCACTGCGCCACGACGGGAACTCCTTACCTTTTATTTTTTAATGTGGTATGTGACATTGATGGATTTGCAGATGTTTAACCATCCTTGTATCCTTGGATTAAATCCCACTTGATTGTGGTGGATGATCCTTTTAATGTATTGTTTTGTTCATTTAACTAATATTTTTTTTTCAGGGATATTGGCCTGTAGTTTTCTTTTCCTATAGGCATACTTGTCTGATTTTGGTATCAGAGTCATGCTGATCTCATAAAATGTGTTTGGAATATTTCTATTGTATTACCTAACTCTTCATGTGTTTTTCTTTCCCTAAAAAAAACAGCAACTGTGTATTTTGCTTCTTTCAATGCTTGGACACAATAGATTTTCAATGAAATAATGATATATATTGATGATGAATAATCTCAACTATAGGGTGGAATGTCCTAGTAAAAAGCAATTGAAACAACAAAAAAATAAAGACATTGTGCCATTTATTGGTTGGGGGGTTATATGGGATGATTTTGTTAACAAGAGTAGATTCTCAGAAAAGGAAAAACTAGGCAAGATCAATGAACTTTTTTCTGTGAAGAAAGTGAAGGACTTTTTCACAAATTCTTAGGTAGAAAATGCAGCAAGAAGACAGATTGGCAACTATGGAAAGTGCTGGAGAGCTGTCAAACGGTAATTATATTTGATAGGACAGGAATCACTGCAGAGTTTGGTGAGAGTGGTGTCCGTGGAGTGCTGGACCTAGGAATCAGCAGTTTTAGAACCTCATGATTTGTATGCAGGATGACTTCAGCTAACACTGAGTAACATTGTATTAAACTATTTTTACAAACTTAAGTGGGAAAAAACTTGATACTGGACACAAAATTAAATGACTTGATTTTCTGCCTAAAATATTGTTTATTTAGATTATTATAGATTATTCTGCCTAAGCAAGTGGTCTTGTTGTAACTGGATATATCCTGCTATCTAGGTGTTTGCTATTTAAGTGACAGGAATTTCAATTAAAACATTAGTGATTAATATTCTAAGTTACAAGGTGTGGCTTTCTATACTCATTTTATGAACACTAGATATAAGGGAGTTTTTATTGTTGTTGAAAAGGAGAATTGTAATAAAATTAAAACTTATAATGTTTCCCATATGACAAAGAAAAAATATTTTAAACAAAAGAATAAAGAGAAATGTCATGTTTATGCATAAGAGTGGATTTCCAAAGGATAAACATTATAGGAAGAAAATTTTATTCAGATCTCACTGTGCTGAAATATATAGAGAAATTATGCTGAAAAGGCTATTTTACAAACATTTAATGCAAAAATAGCTGTATTAAAATAATCAGAAATGACATTTGTAATATTTATTTGACATTTTTCACAGAAAGTAAAGATTTAGTAATAATTAAATAAAAATAGCATCAACTGAAAGAGACTTACAATAATTTTGTGTAATAACAGATTTAGCATTGAAAGCTTCCTGCACTCAGCTCTATTTTTGAGAATAATAGTAGAATATAAATATATGAGGAGGTCATTCCTTAGAAAAGCTAATTGTGTTTGTGTGTGCATTCACATAGATTACAGAGAGAGATACTGTGTAGGAACATAATTTTTATTATGTGAGGTAATGGGTTCAAAAAAGTCAGTTGGTAATTAATAACCCTAGGGGATTTTAATTGTTATTTTCCATTTTTATCAACTTGTTTCTGAAGCCAATAAATAGTTGATGAATCATGCAGTACCTAATGGAAAAAAAACATACTATTCAGTGCCTTTTGTACATAGTTGGACTTTTATTATGACACTGATATTTCCTGCTGTCCAGGAAGCAGAACCCAAAGCAATCTGAACATAGTTATCAAATGGAAATGTATGTATTCAAAATACTAAATTGTGGTTGTAAAACTCTCAAGAGGAAAATGGAGGATAATTTTAGAGTAGATAATCAAGAAAGACAGGAGTTCCCTTCGTGGCTCAGTGGTTAATGAATCTGACTAAGAACCATGAGGTTGCGGGTTCGATCCCTGGTCTTGCTCAGTGGGTTAAGGATCCAGCGTTGCTGTGAGCTGTGGTGTAGGTTGCAGACGTGGCTCGGATCCCGCGTTACTGTGGCTGTGGTGTAGGCCAGCGGCTACAGCTCCTGTTAGACCCCTAGCCTGGGAACCTCCATATGCCGCGGGTGCGGCTCTACATAAAGGCAAAAAGACAAAAAAAAAAGAAAGAAAGACATCCTAATCTATTTGAAAATTAAATGTTTTAAATTCTGAAAACACAAGGAATAGAATCAGTTAACAATATGTACAGTAACTAAGACTTCTGATTCACTTAAAGAGCTGTACATCACAATTCCCAAAGCAAGAGTTATATAGTTTCCACAAAATAGCACATATTCATTTGCCTTCTTTCCTTCTCCTCTTAATATTTCCAATCTCATGTTTTGGTCATAATGTGTTTTAGCCATTTGCTATATCCTCTCCCAGAGAACCTAGTCAGTTTTGAAGGGTGAAAAAGTGAACTCTCTAGTTTGCAACTTTGGCATCTCATAAACCTCATTCTAATAACAATGGACATGGACATGGATGTGATCGTTTCTCTATGGTAATAATCAGTTTAGAATGAAGAATTTACAGAGAAGCATTATTTGTAAAACACATAATTTGAGAGAAATATTAAAATTGATCACAAAGGAGACAATGAATTTTCCTCGCCTAACTAAACGCACTCTTATTGAGGAAAACTTCATGAAAAGCAAGAATTTCACAAGTTAATATAATGAATATAGCCCTAATTGTTAAGTTCCAAGGAACCAAGGCAGTCAGGCCTTGAAAGTCTCCTCTAGGTTATGGAGACAGAATCACCGTAACTGGTGGGATTACCCCACCACTTATGGGAACACAGGGTCTGAACTTCCCAAGGTTTACAACAGGCTTTCCCATCTATGGAAGCCCAGCTTCTCAGCTTTGGCTTCACACTGAATTTTATACCTCTGGATCTTCCAAGTGATTTCATTTTACCTGGGAGCAAGTCTTTCAGAATTCTCAGGCATAATCCTGTCAGACTTCTCTCAAAAGTATAGTTTCATACATAAGCGCAAAATGATATTTGGTACAGGTGTATTGCTCAGAGAAGAAGTGATGAAGTCACTGCCTTGTGAGGGAGAAACTCACAAGGAGAAAGCAGATATAACCCAAAAGTTCAGGCTTCGCCATTCTGTGTATGCTCACTGATTTGCACGTGACTATCTAACTCCTACATACTGCAGTATCCTGACTGCCTGCATAGATTTTTTAAACCTTATCTATTTATATTTTTAAATATATTTTATTTTTAGAGCAGTTTTAGGTTATAGCAAAACTGAGTAGAAAGTATACCTATATATCTCCTGTTCACATAACAATACAAGCCTCTCTGCCACCTACATCCCCCAGCACAGTGGTACATTTGCTACAAGGAATAAATATACATTGGCACATCATTATCACCTGAGGTCCAATTTCTTTCTTCTTCTGTCTCTCTTCTTACTTTAAAAAAAAAATCCTTTCTATTCCCTTGAGGACTATTTTTATTTCAGCATTTCAGAAGTTTCCAATTATTTAAATAATAGATTTTGACAGCAGGATGAAATATTATGTCCTTAGCCTTGATCTCATTATCCACATTTCTTTAAACTTACAGGTGCAAGGAACAATGGGTAAGTTAGTTCAGGATATCGAAAATGTCTGTTAATCTGCCGCTTCCCAACAAATGTGGCTAGCCAAGAAACAAAACAATTGATATATGTCTCTGATCTTTATACTGTTTGATGAAAAAAAAAATGTCACTAATGTATTTCAAGTGTCAGAACTGCATGCTAAGGCCCAACTGGCTTTTGTGGTTCTATATATGATAGGGCAGAATCACTCTATCTGGCATTTCGAGTGCCATCTATGCACAGTTACTTCTCATCATGTTACTGAGTCCAAACTCATTCCACTTACCACATGGCAGGCCAATAAATTGGGAGATGAGTATTTGGGCAAGGAATAAATACTTTATTCAGAAAGCCAGCAGACTGAAAAGATGACAAATAAAATGTCCTAGAGAACAATTTTACCCCAGGCAGAATTTGGAATTCTTTTATAGTAAAAAAAAAAAGGGGGTTTGGGAGCTGGTTGTTACAAACTTCTTGGTGCAAGAATTCTTTGTTCTTGCAATTGTCCACACAGATCAGGTCACTATGTCCTGTAAACCTCCAATAAGACAAATATTCTTCTCTGTTCTGCAATTTTTATATCTATATGAATGGGTTCTTAAAAGTCAGAGCCCTGAGAACAGGCCATCCTGTATATTTCAGGCTATAGGCAACATTCTTTTACAAAAGGTTCAGACCCAGCATGACTAAGCACAGACAATAGGGCACAAAAAAAAAGAAATAGATCTAATATGGAGTCAGATTTATTTTTTCCTATAACAATCACAAACAATTTACCTCTGACTTTTCTCCTTTCCCATACCTGGTGGTATGTTAGGGGGAGAAGAGAGGGAAGTGGTCAAGCTATTTCTGGTGTGACTCTTTGCAATGGCTTTTGACTGTGAGTTGCATATATTTTACCCTCTTGAATGGTCTCTCTAAACACTGATTCTCTCAAATTGGTGATGCAAAGCACCACGCAGAGCTGCCAGCTGATCAATACAAGTTGCAGTTTGTGCAGCCCATCTGGTAAACATGGTGAATGTCATTGACCTTCCTCTTCCTTCTGCCAGTTAAACTGCAAGCCTAATACTATGACATGGGCCATGGCACCAGGTAAGCTCTGTGGAAAGGACTCACCATAGGACACTTAATCTGTGCCTTTTATTCTCTAAGGGGTCAAATTCAAAGTAGTAAAAAGATGAAAAGGATGATTTCTTCACAAGCAAAGAAACACCAACAAGGATAGTCTAAATATGCCAAATGCTCATAGTGTACTTCATGTTTGAATTAGGTGCGCAATAGTTCAAATCTCTGCTCCTCTCCTTTTTCTTCTCTGCCTTCTCTCCTACTCCAACAGCACCTTCTCAGTGAGGCGTGCCCCGAACTTCAAGTGCTTAGAGAGGAGTAAAAATAAAATAAGCAAAAATGAAATGTAGCACAAGATCTGGTGTGCTACAATTTAATTACAAGTTCAATAAATAAAATTGGCTATTTGTTTTTCATCACTCAGACTGCAACCACCAATAGGTACAGGATTTCACTTTCAGTATGTTGTGATCCCATCAGAAGTGACCCAGGTGAAATCCGCTCCTGGTCACATCATTTTACACTTCTCCCTCAGTCATGCTTGCCCACTCACTCATGCATTCATTCCATCTCCAGATATTTTTAAAGTACCCACTATGAGCTAGGTGTTGAACCATGAGCAAATATTGTTAAATAAGACAGACATGATCTCTGCCCTTGCAGAGATCTCATTCCTATGGGGGGAAAAAAATAACAAAAATAAATAAACAAAATAATTGCCAAAAGCTAATTTTTATATGATAGTCAAGCAAAGACTCCTTCAGAAGGAAAGTCTTAATCCTACATACCTTCAGAAGAGCTGAAACTGGAAATGACGTTTCTTTTTTAAAATAAATGTTATTGAAGTATACGGGAGTTACAATGTTGTATAAGTTTCAACTGTACAACAAAGTGTATCAGCCATACATTTACATATATATCCACTGTTTTTCAGATTCTTTCCCCATACAGGTTATCACAGAGTACTGAACAGATTTACCCGAGTTATATGGTAGATCCTTGTTACTGATCAGTTTTGCACATAGTAGCATATATATGCAAATTCAAAAGGTTACATGCACCCAACTGCTCTCCGTGTCATTATTTACAAAAACTGTCATGGAAGCAAACTGATTATCGATCAACATGAGTACACCTACAGGAATGACTTTTACATAGAAAAAAACAATTTGGAATTTGGAGATAACAGTTTCTTATAAACAACTTATTTCTAAATTTATTTAACATGCATTAACAACAGAAAGTGTTATGAAAAATGATATGGTTTAGCTAACTTGCTTCTCCCAAAGTATACGTTGTAAGTGGTAAACAGGGAGAAAATTTTAGCTACCCACTGGTTAAAAAAATTGAAAAACTGCATTTACCTTTCTGGGCTTCCAATCCTTCTAAAAATAATAAAGACAATAAAAATATCTACTGTATCAAGTCTTGGACTTATCATTGTAAATGAAACTACAGCACACTAGTAAAAAATATCTAATAATAAATTTTAAAGCATTTTGTGAGAAATATCTAGTCTGGCGATAATTAGCCTGATAAAAATATAATTTAAAATATAAAAGTGCCAAAGACTAAAAATCTCAGAAAAGTTTCAGTTTATCGTCACATATTATCTAATATAAATGGAAATGTGAGTCAGGCTCCAGTGATACAGCAGTGCAATCTAATGCTCTCTACCTACAAAGAGGAGAAAGAAGAAAGGAAATGTGCTGCTATCCATTTGCTGGCCATGAAAGCTTCTCTTTAAAAATATATTTTGAAGAGCTTTGGAATTACAGCAAAATCAAGATATACTTGTAAGAAAAGATGTCACAGTTGTCAACAGCTACATGTGGCTTCAATACTGCTAATAATATTTGCAATCGTTAATACTAGGAGAGAGCAAAACAAAGAGAGAGTAAACACTTTTCCTAGATCAGTCACTGCATGTTCTTTGGTCACTGTCAGTCCCCCTAAGGAATTCTCTGACTTGCCTTTAAAAAAAAAAAAAATCATGGTATGTCACATGTCACTGGTCAAGAGGTTAGCCTCTAGCACAAGGTTTAATCAAGATTTAGTAATTAAGTTTTTTTTCCTGTGATAAAGAATATTTCAAATGTAATTACTTAATGAGAACAGGCAAAATGCTGCTAAATCCTAATTGTTAAATACCCAGGAGTACCCGAAAGCACTGTAGACCATCTGCCCTGAATTTTGAATGACTACCAATTTCAGACCTATAAAGACAGCCAAATCAATTCAGAGCATGCTGGGTTCTTTGTTAAAGGACACCTCATCTCCGCTATCAGCAAACTCTATTTATTTCAGCTTTGTAAGCTGATGCTATGACAAAATTTCAAATGCTCTGATGAGCTCTTTTTGAAAACCGTTGAAACAGTAAATATCTCCTAGAATTGATCAGTATAATTTGTCTTTTTTTTTTTTTTTTATGGAGCAAGTCACTAACAAGTTGGGTAAGTAAGCTCAAAATATACAAAGCCGGGTTCAGTAACGAATATAATAATTAAAATACAACAAAACAAAGCAGGGTTTGGAAACAAGCAGGTTCCAGTTCTACTTCCAAACTTCTGAAGTTTTGGACAAGTCACTCAAACTAATTGTCTCACTTGTGAAATAGGAGTAATAATCTTACTTTGTAGATTTGTTGGGAGGTCTGATGAAATGTGTGTCCAATGGTCTGGCATATGATAAAATGTGCAGTTAATATCATTATTTCCCCAGGTGGCCAAGGCTGGCTAGCCACACCTCATGTGCAATCTGCCCTGGCCTCTATTGACTGATTCACTCACTATGGCTGAGTTCACTATTGACTGATTCACTCACTATGGCTCAGTGATGGTTCTGAGCAGTCAAAGGAAAGCTAAGGATTGGGCTTACTGTACTCTGGAGATCTAAATTTTAAATTGTGAAAAGAAAAGAGACCTCTCTTTCCAACCACAACAAAGTAAAGAAGTGAAGACTAAATGGTCCAAATACTAACAGCACGTTTTATGCCTGGTTTACTGAAGTAATTGCCCATATCAATCCTTACTTTTGGCTATGACTCTTAAATTCATCTCTAACATCTAAGATCCACAATGCTTCATTTTGTTTAGGAGAACCAAGCATAGCTAGGGACTTCACTAATCAGCACTGAGGTTCCAAACAAAATTCTCCATGGAATCATTTCCTAGTTGATAAATGTCCACCACTAGAATTCTCTTCCTTTTACACACATAAAATTTCTCTGTGTTCAAAACGTAACAATACTAAAGATCTATATGACAGTAAATTAATACCAACTTCAAAATGTAAACACACAAAGTAACAGGATTTTATAAGATCTGCTTTTTACATTTTTTAAATATTCTATAAAAAGAATATAGGATAAGAAAAATGCTTGTCTACATTTAACTGCAGCCACAGTTTTAGCTCTTTAACTGCATTAATCCTTCAAGATCCACTCTCAAACTTTATAACAGCATTCAAAGTTTTCTCCAGACATTTACCCTTTCCATATGTCCCTAGCAGAAAATATGACTGAAAGCAGAAATTCAGAGAGACATGATATTCAATAATATAAAATATTTTTCAGAACAGCAAAAGGAGCCTTCTAATGAAAATACTCACTAGATTGGTTTTACTCAAATGTTATCCAAGTATCATCTCTTTGGTACTTGTTGTTTTACTTCTAAGAGTTTGTTTTTTCAGAAAATTTTTTGAATGTCCTTGTAGTAAGATTTTTTTATAATAAAGTTATTATTTTAAGCCTTATTTCAAATCTTCTCCAACTAAAAAATATAGCTGAAGCCATTTTTCCAATGAGACTTTCCTCCACTGTTTTCTGGATCTGCAGGCATTATTTGATACAATAGGGCAATTGTCTGGGCTGCAGCACATCACATAAGATGAGACACTGATGTAGTCCCCAGAAGTGTAAGAAGTGTCATATCACTTAAAAGATTAAAGCTAAGATAATAGATGAAGGAAATCCTTCAAATGATTATTAAATATTTTTTGACAGTTACACTTTAGTCTTGGGACTGTAAGTGGGGGTTATTTTCTGAAAAATCTAGACAGTAATTTCTTTAAGTATAAAAGTATTACCACTACAGAGCTCTCTACAGCATAGATGGGTGAGTGATGGAGGCATAGCAAATGTGGCCTGAAATTTTGAATTATATTATGGGATAGAACAAAATAGGAAAGATTTTAAACATCTTCTTAAATATAATACACAATAAAGCAAAATGTTTATTTATTGAAATCTCTTTTCATGAGATACAAAGTCTATGTCTCCCTGACTTTCAAATTATAAAATCTTTGACTCAAGTTATTTCATTTTATGTAATAATAATATTCTTGAAGTTTTATCAATAAAAGGGATTTTCTTACACTAAGGGAACATTTAAAAGCAACCCAGATAAGGATGGCAAACACATGGCCGGAATAATGCCTCTCATCCTTCGTCAACATGCTGCAAGCCTTCACTGCACACTTATGAAAGTGATAGTTAATTTTATGTGTCAGCCTTGCTAGACATAGCACCCAGTTGTTTGGTCATACAGTCTAGATATCTCTGAGAAGAAATAGAACTATCATATGATATTGCAATCCCACTCCGGGGCATATATCTGGAGAAAAACAGAATTCGAAAAGATACATGCACCCCAATGTTCACTGTAGCACTATTTATAATAACCAAGACATGGGAGCAACCTAAATGTCCATCAACAGAGGAATGGATAAAGAATATATAATATATTTATACAATTGAATATTACCCAGCTATGAAAAAGGGTGAAATAGTGCCATTTGCAGCAACGTGGATGGACCTAGAAATTATCATATTAAGTGACGGAAGCCAGAGAAAGAGAAATATCATATCATTCAAATATGGAATTTTTAAAAGTGATACAAATAAATTTATTTATAAAACAGAAATAGACCCACAGACATAGAAAACAAACTTATGGTAACCAAAAGGGAAGTAGGGGGAGGGATAAATTAGGAGTTTATTATGAACATACACACTAATGTATATAAAATAGATAGGACTTCACTGGTGGCCTCGCAGTCAAAGATCCAGCATTGTCACCGCTGTGGTTCTAGTCACCGCTCTAATGCAGGTTTGATTCCTGGCCTAGGAAATTTTGTATGCTGTGGGTGTGGCAATAAATAAATAAATAAATAAATAAATAAATAAGATAACTAACAAGGACCTATTGTATAGCACAGAAAACCATACTTAATATTTTAAGGGAAAAGAATCTGAGAAAAAATAGATATATTAAGTACATATAACTGAATCATTTTGCTGTACAGTTGAAAATATTACATTGTAAATGAACTATATTTCAATAAAAAGATATTACTTAGTTGTGATTAACATTGATAGTCAGTAGAGTTTGAGTAAAGCAGACTACCCTCCATAATACAGTTGGGGTTCATCTAATGAGTGGAAAGCCTTAAGAGCAAAGACTGAAGTTTCTGAAAGAAGAAGCAATTCCGTCTCAAGGCTGCCCATCAATTTTTCACTGAATTTCCAACTTGCTGGCCTGCCCTACAGATTCTATATTTTGCCAGTCCCCACAATCATAAGAGCCAGTTGTTTAAAATGAATCTCTTTTAATATGCACATTGGTTCTGAAGAACTCTAATATAACCAGTTAGACCAGGCACAGTCTTTTCTCAAAACTTGCTCCAGGCAGCCACTACTAATTAAAGGAGACACACATAATTAAACCTATTTGCTATTTCTATATTAGGAGATCTTCTATTTAAGAAAAAGGCATATAGGATACTGTAGAAAGTTAAAAGATCCTTTTGTGGTGTGTTTGATCACTTTTGTCATCTAGGTAGAGTTTGCTATTTAATCAGCTTGCTTAAGTCAGAAATCATAGCTGTAGAAAGTTAAAAGATCCTTTTGTGGTGTGTTTGATCACTTTTGTCATCTAGGTAGAGTCTGCTATTTAATCAGCTTGCTTAAGTCAGAAATCATAGCTTTTTGTTATCTGTATTGTATAAAAGTTTCCCAGAGACTACCAGTAATTACAAAGAGGACAGCGATGTGTTAAAAATCAAAGCTTAGGAGTTCCCATTGTGGCTCAGTGTGTTAAGAACACAATATAGTGTCCCTGAGAATGTGGGTTTGATCCCTGGCCTTGCTAAGTGGGTTAAGGGTACGGTATTGCCTTGGGCTGCAGCGTAGGTTGCGGATGTGGTACAGATCTGGTTTTGCATGGCTGTAGCATAGGCCTACAGCTGCACCTCCAATTTGACCTCTAGCCTGGGGACTTCCATATGCATAGGTGCAGCCTTAAATGGAAAAATAAATAAATAAAGGGTTTTTTTTTGAAATCAAATTTTATATTATAAAATGGTCTACTTGAGCTTTTCCAAACTTCATGCAAGCTAAAACTGATGTCTAAAATGTGTATTTCTAGTATAGCATAAAGCCATCCCTAGAGACACATCATCTAAATGTGTTTTTATAGGAACCAGGTGAAGAGTCTTGAGAGAATTCTGAAGAACTGGCTGAGACTGCGAACAAGACCTTCGGCATCTCTGAGAGTTAGTTTCTCCACCACAAAATGATGTGGTAGATTAGATAGCTTTACAGTCCCTTCCTGCCTGGGGACCTGCACATTTCACAGCAAAGGAGAACATGAGTTAAAGACAATTTCATTTCAGATACTCGCCTTTTAAGTTCACTTTAAAACTTCTCTAGTAGGTGACCCTACATATTATGTTTTATTATCTACAGTATTTAGCATTACAAGAACCTCAGTGTTCTAGCCAATTCCAACATTCATAGTGATAGTTTACTAGGCATTAACTAATAACAGAATAAGTGAGTAGTTTGTGAGGTTGTGTGTTACTTAATGTTATCATGGTATGAACGATTTTTGCAAAGCCCTCCATAATTTAAAATGCTTTAAGTAATATTTTGAACATACTAAAAAAACTACAAAACAGAACAGAAATCATGACATCCAGATTTATCAATGCATTTTGCAATTTTTGATGAAGACATTTTAGAGTTAAAACATTAGCGATATGGCACAAATGAACCTATCTACAAAACGGAAACATTCACAGACATAGAGAACATAGTTGTGGCTGCCAACGGGGAGGGGGGAGAGAGTGGGATGGACAGGAAGTTTGGGGTTAGTAGATACAAACTATTATATTTAGAATGGATAAGCAATGAGGTCCTACTGTACAGCACAGGGAATAACTATATCCAATCTCTTGGGATAGAACATGATGGAAGTTAATATGAGGAAGATAATGTGTGTGTATATACATATATATATACACCCATATATGTGAGACTGGGTCACTTTGCTGTACAGTAGAAACTGGTACATTGTAAATCAACTGGAGTTTAATTTAAAAAACACATTACAGGTAAAGCTAGTTTCAGCTGTCGAATCTCCTTTGTCAACTTTCCCAACTCCTCTCGACCTTTAAAAATCAGGGTTCCCGAGTTTAGTCTTAAGATAACCTTTCTCCTTTCTCCACTCTTTCTTTCTAAATGATTTCGTCCACTTCCTCCAATTTAAAGGCATAGTTAAGATAAAAACACAGGGGCCTTAGCCCTAGGGCCTTTCCCCAGCACCAAAGGAGTCTACCAGCCTCTCCAGCCAAGCCATCTTCTCTGACACCAGATCCACTGTATTCAACAGACTACCTAATGACACCATTGCTACCCATCCCACCAACTCATATGTCTGTCACCTCTCAGTAAATACTTCCACCAGCAACTTGGTTGTTTACGTCAGATATTTAAGTCATTTTTTATTTCTCTTATTTACCGCCTATATCCCAACATCACCTTATACATTTGTTTCCACCTGAAAGACACATCTCATTTTGGCCACTAGTTTCCATTTTCTCTGCTATCACTCTGCTCCACGATGCCAGTATGTCTGACCTGAACAATTTCAGCAGCCTCCTATGGAGTCCCTTTGCCATTCTTGCCCGTTCAGTTCAATCTTCATGTTGTGTGAAGAGTATATTGTTAACATGGAAGTTGGACCATATTACGATGTTGATTATTTATTCAAAAGTTTCACATTACACACAGAACAAAGCC
Source organism: Catagonus wagneri (assembly GCA_004024745.2). Lineage (NCBI taxonomy): Eukaryota > Metazoa > Chordata > Mammalia > Artiodactyla > Tayassuidae > Catagonus > Catagonus wagneri. Next base: position 2,162,804 of record PVHT020000108.1, read on the forward strand.
CACATTGCTAATCCCTGCCAACAAGTCTGCCTTATCTGGTCGCTCAATCTGATCCTGTCACTTTAATCTCTTCATGCCATTTACCCTCTGCTCACTGTCTGAGGCTCCCCGCTCCCAGTTTTTGAAATAATAACCTCTTTTCCACCTCAGACCTCCATCTCATCATGTTCCCATTGCCTGAAAGCTTTCCCCTCACAATCTGACCCTTTTACTGTCATGTAATCAGCGAACCAATAAGGAGTTCACAAACCTCTCACCCTAAGCAGACATTTTATTTCTGAGATGCTTTTTAAAAAAATATCCTTCCTTGATGTATTATAATTCATAAATATTTTATTTGTCTACTTATCTGTTTTCAGTTTTTTCCCTCCACTGAAATATAAGTTCTAATCGTTGATAGGTACATCTATCATGTGCATTTTTGTGATCCCAGCAAAATCCTATTTCCTGAAACACAGTAAGCATCTAAAATTGTGCTTTAAAGGAAATAAAGCATTCCATTCATTTGAAAAAAAAAGGAAAGAGTCCTTAGTTGCAAGTTCTTTTCCTACTCTACCCATGTTGCTAGATCAATAGTACATTTTTTTTCTAAACATATTTAGTTTTGCCACAGACCTCCTGGAAAATTAAACAGAATTGTTAGCAGAAAATAGAGAGAATTTTATATTTCATTAAGGTAGTGTGAAAGATTTATTTTTGATTTTGGATAGATGCTTAGCTAGTTAGCTAGATAGGCAAATTCATATGTCTATTTTAATTTATATTATATAAACAATACATTTAACTTGCATTTATTTTATACAGTATGCATGGCATTTACGTGCATATATGTATAATACGTATACATTACAGCACAACGACATAATAGAAAAATACACTTTTTTAAAAATTGTAGTAATGGATACAATGCTGAAACAGGATGAAATATTATGATATGGTATTCAGTCAAAAAGTGTGATGTAAAATGGGGAACAGACTTGTGGTTGCCAAGGGGGTGGGGGAGGGGATAGGAGAGGGGGTGGGAGGGAATGGGGTTAGCTAGTGCTTTAGTGATGGAAAAGCAAGGAGATCCAACTGTATAGCATGGGGAACTATGTCTAATCACATGTGACAAATCCATATATGTACATGTAACAGGTCACCACGTGGTGCAGTTGGAAAATCTGACAGAAATCTGTAAACCAGCTATAATGCAAAAAAATTAAAAAAATAAAAAAATATGCTTATTAAAAAAAAACCTTTCAGGAAACATTTGTAAAGCTATTTTTTTTTCTTTTTTTTTTTTTTTTTTGCTTTTTAGGGCCTCACAAGAGATTCTGCCCCTAATCCTTTAACTCAGTGACTTATTTCCTTATGTTTTGTGATCTTTGAATATAAACTGTTTATTTACATTAAAATTTTTTAAACAAAAAAAATATTTCCTCTAATTATAGTTCACCTTTGCTTTTGCTAATTGGCTTTAAACCAAAACAACATGATGAATTTTCATCCCAAGCTTTCACAGACCATACAGGTAGTACTGATTCAGGTTATAAACTAATTTGAGGGCTGCCTTCTGGCTATGAATTTTTGTTTTTTTTTTTCAGGGCTGCACCCGAGGCATATGAAGTTCCCAGGCTAGGGGTTGAATTGGAGCTACAGCAGCTAGCCTACACCACACCTACAGCAAGGCCACATCTGAGCCATCTCTGTGACCTACACCACAGGTCACAGCAAGGCCGGATCCCCAACCCACTGAGAGAGGCCAGGGACCAAATCTCACAGATACTGGTTGGATTTGTTTCCTCTGGGTCACAAAGGGAACTCCCACGTAAAGCTAATCTTAAAAGCTGAGTTATATCACGCTACAAGTGACAGATATTTCACTGTTAATTGTTAGAGTTGCCTTGAGCAGTAGTGATGTATCTGGAGCCATAAACAAGAGATGACTCTTAAGCAAAACTGGAGACAACAGAGCCATTTTAGGCAAATTAAATAGGTATCATTTTTCATAAATATTGTTGATATTTAGCCATTTGGTCTTTTACCCATTCAAAACCAGTACCAAGAAACAAAATAAAGGCCTTTTAACCTGGATCTTATCCCTTAAGCTTTAAAGATAATAAATGTTTATTTCTTTGAAGTAATTTTTTCCCTTGAGCTAGTAGAAAAATAATGGTATTTTCACTTAAAACACATCTAAAAAATGTCACCTTATTTTATGTTTCACTATTTAACTCAAACACTCTCCTTTGACAGGCTATGAATCACCCACTGGGCCCCAAATATGGTGACGTGTCATCCACCTTCATTAAAAACCACAGCAGACAGTATTATTTCGCTGTAGGTGCTGCCAGGTCCTGTGGCTCAGGGCAAAGGGAGCTGAGGAAGGCAAGTCGGTTCCTTCCATGAAGAGTTCTTCTGGGGAAGATGACATTTGAACTGGCCTTTGAAGGATGGGTAGGGTTTCACTAAATGTAGACTAGAAGGAAAGGGCAGTCAGTACTGAAACAGGATAAGTAAGGGCATGTGAACACAGTTTTTAAAATCTCATCATCATTCTTGACCGGAGCGGGAAGCAAAAGATGAAATAACTAGTATTTTCTTTTAGATACTTAGCTTGACTCGTCCTTCAATAAGAATCCAGGAATTCACTTTTTCAGTTACACATGCTTCTTAATAGGCAATGAATCAAATGTATTCTTACAAAATCATATTCTTTGATTAAAAACTTCAAGGCAAATATATTAGTGGAGGAGATAATCATACCCTTATACTGAATGAAAAAATTCACTAAATTCACTAGGATATAATGAAATTTAAGAATATATGCATGCTAGGTTCTTGGAAATTCATATCCCACCTGCAGAGTAGCAGAAAATTGGTTTTGGACTTGTTTTTAAAATCTAATTTCAGCATATTAATTTTCATATGGGTAATTGACTTTTTCTTTCTTAAATGCCAATGTTATCACTATATGAGACAATAAATGCTAGTTAACAATATAAGTAACTTTAATACAGAAGAGCGGAGTTCCTGTCGTGGCTCAGTGGTTAACAAATCTGACTAAGAACCATGAGGTTGTGGGTTCAATCCCTGGCCTTGCTCAGTGGGTTAAGGATCCGACGTTGCTGTGAGCTGTGGTGTAGGTTGCAGATGCGGCTCAGATCCCGCGTTGCTGTGACTGTGGCAAAGGCCGGCAGCTACAGGTCCTGTTAGACCCCTAGCCTGGGAACCTCCATATGCCGCGGGTGCGGCTCTAGATAAGGCAAAAAGACAAAAAAAAAAAAAATAACAGAAGAGCATCTGACACAAGTCAGTCGGAGCCACCTGTAATGAATCTTCCATATCTAAATTGCAAATACCTGCCTTTTGTTATGCTTCCCCTTATACAATATGAAAGAATAACAGAAATTAATGACCTTTTAATTTGGTGTCTCGAAATGGACAAAATAAAAGGCATATGTTAACTCCACAACTATCGACAAGTTCACAGAACACTTTAGACACATGTATGAGATCAAAAAATGCTTATCATTTTGGGTAATTTTATAAGATATTTCACTGTCAATCACTACCTCTCTTTCACTGTACCTGTTGCTGGTGGACTGTCTAATGTGAGGCATTACTATGAGTCATCGGGCCAAACTGCCAAAGGGTGAATACCACCGTATTCCTAGTCAGTGTTCCAGGCTTCAGTTCCACTGAATGCTCTTATCACATGTGTTTTCACTTTTAAGTTCCACCTTCCTGCATGCTATTTCCTCTCCTTTGGCTTTTATCAAGTTTAAAAGAATTTCCAGCAAATAAAAAGTAGAAACATCCAGTCATGTACTGGGAAACTGTCCATTCAGTATCTAAACAACCCTAACTTCAAAGTTCACAAGTTCATTTAGTACACTACCAAGTTAAACTTTAAGATTCAAATGGTCAAGAGTAGTAACACAAGCTATTAAAGATGTTAACGGTGATGGCTTTAACTGATGTTTCTCCTTTTTGTTCTGTTCCTGGGCTGATCATCACAGGGGTGATCAACCTCTAAACAGCATCCAGGCTAAAGAGTCTCTAATTCACCTCTTAATGCACCCCATCACCCCTAACTATAGTTTGTCTCAAAATAGTGATGTTCATCTTGACAGGCAGACTAGAACCTCCAAGAGTCTCATGTCAACCAGAGGAAATCTAGACAGCCTTGTAGTGTGAGCATGGTCCCAAGAAGTTCTACTCTTCCACATATAACCCCTCATAAGTAATCTTTTCCTTTTCTCATTCCTTGAAGGCCTTTCTGATGCCCAGAAAGACTGAATGTTAGATGTGACTACTGCTTTGCAGAAGCTTTCAACAAAATCTTTAAAAGTAGTGCCATGGAAGAGTGAAGCATCCACTTACTAATTACCAGATAAAGAAATGACGAGGATTCAATTTTCAGAAGAGTTGCCATTGCCAATACTTTTTGCTGCCTTATTATAAATACATGTACGTTGGAAAATTAGAATTTTATCACTAAATGGAAGCTGAATTTACTTTTACAAATTAGAATACATTAAACAGACTCTCACCATGAATTTTATAAGTAGGTTTCAAAGTTGTTTAGAATGTGCTTCTTGCATCCCTAAAAGCAAATAACAAATGAAAATTCATTGCAGCAACGTTCAGTTTATATACCGCTTCTTCATTTTGATGTTTTCTTACTTCAAATGTTTATATGTTAACTCTCAGCTAAAGGCTTTTATGCCTAAATTAATCACTGTATAGCATTTTTCTCACATAAAATATGAAGAAATAGCCTCTGGGAAGTCATTAAAAATACATTTTTAAATATACATTTTTGATACAGATGTTCCCCAAAACAAATTCATGTAAAAAATATTAGACTCACTTAGCTTGTTAAAACAAACTTTGTGCTAATAATATAAAGGATTTTTTTTTTGTCTTTTGTCTTTTTAAGGCCACACCCACGGCATAGGGAGGTTCCCAGGCTAGGGATCCAATTGGAGCTGCAGCTGCCGACCTACATCACAGCCACAGAAACATGGGATCTGAGATGTGTCTGCAACCGACACCACAGCTCATGGCAATGCTAAATCCCTAACCCACTGAGGAAGGCCAGGGATCAAGCCTACGTCCTCATGATTACTAGTCAGGTTCATTAATCACTGAGCCACTATGGGATTTCCTGAAGGATATTTTTAAAATATGTATTCCATTTCTGTTATCCCTTTATGTTTCTCAATTTTCTAAAATTAATTTCATCATTCATTCAGGAAATATTTTGAGCACTTATTACATCCCTGGCACTGTGCAAAGCACAGGGGACATTCAGGTGAGTTAGAGAATATTATCCCTGTGCAGGCATCAAGCTGCTGTGGTGCTGATTTACGAGATGTTCAGGCAATATTTCACCGGGACCTGGTGATTATTTGGAGGGAGGCAGGGCAGAGATAAATCAGAGAAGTCTCCTGGTTTGGGGGGTTGAAAGAAGGTGTCTGGTGATGCTGTTCACAAAAGTATAAAAAAGTAAAAGAAGGAGAAGGCCCAGGGAAGAAGGACGAAGATGAAAAGCTGCTGAGTGTGATGTGGCTGCAAGGTAGCTAAATGCCTGTGTCTCATAGGCAACCAAGGTGAGGAACGTTATCAGGCTAGAGATATAATAGAAGTGATGAATGAGGCTGCACAGGATGTGTGCACAGGATGAAAAGAGGAAGTGGGACCAACCCTGAAAAAAAGTTAACTTTGAAAGATGGAATCAGAGAAGCCTGAAGAAGAAACTGAGAAGCAGTTGCTAGAAATGAGTAAGAAAAAATAACCAGCAGCATATGGTGCCAGGGACTCCAGGGGAACAGCATGTTACAAGAAAGAAGAAGTGAGAACAAAGTCAGTCCAGAGTTGAGCAGTATCCTTGGCTTGACCATTGAGGAAAACCAGGCTGACTTTCAAAGGTTTGGCTTCAGGGGTAGGGAAGTGAAAGCGAAGTAGGGGAGAAGATAGTGATTGCAGACATCTCTCCAGAGAATGGAGGGGATCTGCAGTTTTCCATTTTAAAACACTAGAGGAAGGATTTTAGTTTTGTAAGAAAGGTGAGACTTGAAACCTTGGTCATTCTCGGAAGGGCTACTGTGGCCAAGAAGAGCATAGAGATATAAGCATGAAAAAGACAGTGGCACTGAGATCACATGAAAAAGAAATACTTCTGGTAGTAACCTGGATAGGACTTAGTTACAAGCAAATAAAAAGTTTTCTCCAAACCTGTGTTACTGTTTCTCTGTACAATTAACATCCGTTCATTATTTATTACTAACATAAGACCTCCTTCCACAAAGGACTTGAGGTCCCTAACAAGAAAACAATAACAAAAACTAAAATGTATTATAAAATTGCAAACTCAGTGTGGGGGTTTGAGTTAAAAGGAAGAATGGGATAGAAAAAATAATAAGTACATAATAAGTACATAAAGTACATAAAGTACATAATAAGTACATAATAAGTACATAAAGTACATAAAGTACATAAATAAACTATAAAATTATAACTATGTAAATTATAAAATAATAAATATAAAATAATAATAAATTATAACTATGTAAAATATAAAATAATAATAAATTATAAAATATAAAATATAAAACTAACTATGCCTTATCTGAGGAATTATTCTAAGAAAATAATTTGTTATACTCTCAAAAATTATGTGCAGAAATAATCATCAAATTAGTATTTTCAGTAACAAAAATAGTAAGCAATCTAACTTTCCAGCTATATGGAACTGGTATACTAATTATGATAAATGCAAATTATTGAATAATATTGGGGAATTAAAAATTATGTTCTTAATACAAAATGTAATATACAAAGTTGTATATATTCTTTTAATTAAATTTATATATATAAATAAATTTATATTTGTAAATAATATTTTCAAAATTAAAACAGTGATTACCCCTGGACTGTAAGATAATGAAACCTTTTTCCATACTTTATGCCGTTCATATTTTCCAATTTTTATATAATACCGTATATTACTTTTATAATCAAAAATACATTATTGTCATTATTAATTAGGTGAGATAACACCTTTTTCAAAATATTTTCCTTTATCAAGATTTTTCCTATTAAAAAATTTTAACAGATATAGTACTGCTTAGGATTTTGCATATCTTACAACTGAAAAGGATTATTCTCTTGGTCATTATTCAGCATAGAAGTGGTTTAATACTCTTATTCAACTTGTCTTTATGTTTACTAGCTACTGAATGAGATTTTCTAACATTATATATATTAATGCATTGTTAGGACTAGATCAACAAATTAGTGAATTACTTTGGTGATTTAGCATTTGGCAAATTACTATTCCCTGCAAAGGTCTAGGGTTATGATGTCTCTGGAACACTAAAAATCATAATTTAGATGTGTGGATGGAGTTGGTGTATATGACATTCTACTACTCTCACACTGTGTTAACTAAAACCTTTGCTTTTTGTACAATATAACATTTATTTATTTATTTATTTATTTATTTATTTATTTATTTATTTAATAAATGAATGTTAAGGTCCATTCCAAACCTGAGAGTCTATGTTGCAAGAATTTATCATATTCGAACTATGATAAATCTTCTTTAACCAGAATATTCAGAATACTGCAACAGTGATTTTTCTGTGTAAATCTATTTCGTTGAATGTATTTGTGAACATGTTTCCAGAAATCACAGTAATTTATAGAGTGTTGTGAAGATTTGCTTTTAAGAAGTTCAAACATTCCTCAAACAGATCTATTCATTGTCAAATTATTCTTCCAACATAGTTTAAAATGTTTGTCATTGAGACTTTACCCACACATTTTTTTAAAAGTCTAAAAATTAGCATAATTTGCTTTTTGGGAATTTTAGAATCTATGTTTTGTGAAATATTAAATTATCTGCATTGTTTAAGCCAGGTTCAATTAGATATGCAGTCACATAAAGCTAAAATTATCTTAACTGATACGGTAGACATATTTAGCAAATTCAGTGTATTCTTTGTTGATTTAGGAGAGGTTTGTTTTTGAGAACATATTTGTTTATGTTTTCTTACCAACTCACACCTAAATACACTTTAGCTTACAAAACTGCAATAGGAAATCATTCATGTTTAATTACATTTTAACTAGTTATTCTCTCGCCATTGAAATTCATGAAACTGGCACTAAACCAAGTGATTTGATGTGAGTCCAGAAACAGCAAAAGCGTTTGATGAAATTGTCTGAATTATACAACTAATGCTTAATTCAGTGGCTCAGCATTTAGACAATTTAATTAGTTTTCTTTTGCATTAATGAGGAAATTAAAACAAATGGCACTTTAGGTTTTTCCTGTTCTACTCTAAAAGCACTATGACAAATATCTGCATGAAAAGTTAAAAGCTTCATGAATCACTTTTGCATTTTATCTACAAAATGTCAAAACTCTAAAATAGCAAAAGCATCAAAACTTTTAACACTATGCATTCACATATCAGATGAGGATTGATTTCTTTGGTATTCATCAAGATGTTTTTGTGACACCATCAGCAGGACCACCTCCTACTGTACATCACCTTGCCTGGAAACAAAATGTGAGTATAAAATATTGGTTTGTGTCCCATAATCATTGTTATAACTCATTCAGAGTCATAAAGAGCTAAATATTAACATCACTTTAACCAACCTGTTTCAAAGTATTTCCAGGCTAATGCCCTGGCAACCAAAAAATTGCATTTGTCTACTTATTACAAATATGGCACCAATAAGTTATAAGCATAACGATTATAGGAAAATATTAGGTTCCAAGATTTGTAGCAATTAAAGTTAAAGGCATAAAAAATAAGGAAATAATAATGAGTTTTTATAGAGCCTAATATTACATTCTATATTTGGCCTTAGGGAAGCAGAAAACTGACATATGTTGAAAATATAGTGATAAATGACACAGGAATTAAAAAGTTTTGTGAATGTGGGAGGAACTGGGCAGAAAACACCTAGGGGTCTTCAGATGGAACATCAGAGAAGTAACTACTCATGATTTCAACCCATGGCACTGGAGAAGGTGACCAAATCAGAGTCACCACGAAGGTCAAGGAGCCACCACATCTGGCTGCCGTGACTGTGGAGAAGGCGTTCACAAAGACACCTGTGATGCTACCATGTCTGGCTGTGGAGTGAGACTCTTGGAAAGCCACCACATCTGTCCAACAGGTTCCCACTTTGTCCTCCCAAGAACAGTGGCTTCTTCATTTCCAGTTTCCAAATCTGCTGGTAGTGGTTTTCATTGGTGAACTCTATTCCGTAAATGCACAGGGAGCAAGTTCCTAGAAATACAGTTTATCACTCTTAAAATTGTGGGTGATTGGGTCAACTCAACATCCACGAACATCCCTTTACTCATATGCAATTGCCAAATAAAGACAAAAACATTGCATTTCCACTTAATATGTTGCAATTACTCTTCATTCAATTGAAGACAAACTCACCTCCACAAAGGATGAAACACAAATCCCTGTATGATTTTATGCATCTCTGGATGATATTTCTTTTCTAGATGATTCACACTCCCCCCTTGATGTCATGTAGTTTAATACTGAGATTGCAGGCTTAATCGTTGCTAACACCTTTATATTATAAGAGAATTGAGCCCAGGATAGATAGGATAATATAAATAAATATATTAATAGCAAAGCAAGGAAAAAATACATTCTGCAGCCCCTGTTTGTGAAACCACTCACAGGCCTGTAGTTTGTATTTATAACGTCCTTCTGTTACTATTCCAAAGTCTAACTTCATCCAGCACCTCAACTAGTCTTGGTTCTTTTCCTGACGTGATGACCAACAGCTTTATTCCTGAAGTGTTTGTGTTATTAACAGGCATACCTGTATGATTTTACCACAGAACATGGGAAAACTGAGAGGTAAATCAGAGAATCTTCAGAGTTCCAAGCATGTTCATATTAGGTGCCACTGTATCAGAGCAACTAGTTTTCCCTGATAATCCTGATTCATCTCCCAGTCAGAACACATATATTTCTTCATACTGTTTTAGTGGCACCGGGTGCCCTAAGTAACCGGGTGGCAGTCTCAATTTTTAGTTCAATAGAACCAATCAACGCACTGTCCCCTGGTGGGAATATTCTTCCCTTGTGCACTAAAATCTTTAACTATGTGGTGTTCAAAAAACAGGAAACATGTTCTGATAGCAGATCAGCAAGATATATATTGAGAGGAGTCACTCTCATTTTTCCTACATTGTGTTCTTTTTGGTTATTAACATATTCACTTTGGGAATGCCTCCAACCCCTGTAGAGAGAGTAGATTTTCCTGAGCAGAATCCTCCCAAGCCTAAGAGACCTCATGCCTGGGGAGTTCCCTTCGTGGCTCAGTGGTTAACGAATCCGACTAAGAACCATGAGGTTGTGGGTTCGATCCCTGGCCTTACTCAGTGGGTTAAGGATCTGGTGTTGCCGTGAGCTGTGGTGTAGGTTGCAGATGCGGCTCGGATCCCGTGTTGCTGTGGCTGTGGCGAAGGCCAGAGGCTACAGCTCCTGTTAGACCCCTAGGCTGGGAACCTCCATATCCCAAGGTGTGGCCCTAGATAAAAGGCAAAAAAACAAAAAAAAAAAAAAAAAGGAGAGACCTCATGCCACACTTTGACTAGTTTAGTTCCACCGCTCCCTGTACCCAACACTGACTCCATGTCAAGTTCTGCGGCCCCTTTCCTGCTGACCCTCCTGCTCCCCTATTTTCAGTTTCAAATGTTAAAATGGGAAACTAACCAAGTCAACAACAGCAAACAAAAAGCCATTGACTCTTATCCCTGTATTCCTTAAATCACTCTCCTGGAGTCTAGCTTCAGCAAGAAAACAGATATGGACTTTAGAGGAAGCCGCCCTAAAAAATATGGCAGCATCATTCTACCTAGAATCAGAATTGTTGCATACTTCATAAATAAGAATCTGTCCAATGAATATTCATGTAAATGGATTTCAGGAGATAGCAGTAAACAAGAAGAAAAGAGTTAAAGAAAAATGAAAAACTACAGCATAGCTTCATCTAGAGAAAGTTATGGGGTAACAGTAAGATTCCAATATTTCTCTCATTTTCATCCAAAGTATTAATGAAGAAAATTTAGTTTAGCAGAGGGGGAAAACCTTCTTAAGTAAAAAGATCAAAAGACTGAAATGGATTATTTAAAGGAAACTTTATGAGAAAACAGTGTTATGTTAAGAGAAGGATGAAGTAGGTGACTACAAGGTCCTTATAACGTCTAGATTTTTGGATTTTTCATTGGATCTCACTTACAGGAAGGAAAAAATGCCCCCTCCAAATCTGGCAATATAATATAAATGTTGCAGAACAAGGTGTCACAGTAATTATTTCATGTCCATTGCAGGGGTAGGAGGAGGATTTGGGAGGCTGCCTGGCAAGTTTAAGTTCTACAAAGCACTTTCTCCCACATAGCCTCCTCTTGGCTCCCTAAAAGTCCTATGAAATTTGTATATTAACTACATGTTACGTAAGTGTCTATGTCAGGTTACAACACCAGAAGAGAAAGAAGAGAGCCCACAGAACACTACAAGATCCCATGAATAAAATTTGTTCCACGTGCTTTAATTGATATTAAAATACTTTGACAAATACATACTTGCAGAGGCATAAATCTTAAATAAAGACATTTGTGATTCCTAAAAGAAATACCTCTGTAATTGATCCTGTTTGACTCTCTCCAAAGTTGTCAGTAGAGGAGAAGCACTATGGTGAGGAGAAGCACTATGGTGAGGAGAAAAATTTGTGCTTTGGAGTTTGTTAGACCTTTTGAATCCTCTGACAGGTATGAACTGGATTTTGAGGGGAAAGTTTTGTTGCGTTTTAGGGCCTCACTTGTGATATATGGAAGTTCCCAGGATAGGGATCAAATCTGGGCTGTAGCTGCCGACCTACACCACAGCCACAGCAATGTGGGCTCCGAGCCATGTCTTCGACTTTCACTACAGCTCACGGCAATGCCATGAGCAAGGCCAGGGATCAAACCTGCATGTGCAAGGATACTAGTCGGATTCATTACCGCTGAGCCACAATGGAAAATCCTTATTTTGGGAAAGTTACTTAAGCTGTCTGAGGCACTGTTTCTTCCTCTATGGAAACAGATAAAGTAATATGCATTCCACAGAAGTGTTTTGAGGAGAAATTTCCGAATATTGTGTATTTTTCTTTCCTTCCTTTTTTTCCCCATCTGCCTTTATTTGTTCATCTTCTACCTAATTTGGTCCTTCAGCTTTTATTAAGAGCAAATGGAAGTCAACTGGCACTAGCATCAGATTAACAGGACAATTACTAATTATAAGACAAATATAAATAGAGATAAAATAATCAGCTCTCATGAACAGGTGTTATATGTCCAAACCAAAGGGTGTTTAATAAAATTTTCACGAATTACCGAATGCTTTGAACTTAGGAGAATCTGGGAGAGAAATGGCAACTTTCTAGAACAGTGCATTCCAATAGAAATGTAATGGGAGCCACATATGTAGTCTTACATTGTCCAGCAGCCACATTAGAATAAGCAAAAAGAAACGAATGAAATTAATTTTATATTATCATTTCAAGATGTGATCAACATAAACATATCGAGATACTGTCATTCTTTTTTCTATAACTGAGCCTCAGAAGTCCAGCATATATTTTACACTCATAGCACATTTACATTCTAGATGATTTTAACCACTCAAAAGCCACATGATGCTCATGGCTCCCACCCTGAAGAGTGCAGCGTTAGACCTCAGTCATCTGGAAAGAACTGAACATCCAAAGCAGAAGTCACTGGAAAGAAGCCAACTCACTACTCTTGAAGGTAACAGCAGGTTGCTAAGAGTTACTCCAGTCCCAATCTCAGGTCTGGACTGAGTTCCTGGGCCAGAAACCAAATGTCATGGGGGCAGCTCCTGACCTCGTCATGAGCTTCCTTGTGACTATTTAGAGGTTTTGGTCATTGACCTGTGAAACAAACAAACAAAAAAATGTTAGTCTTGGGACCAACAGGATAAACTCCCAAATACCCAAAGGTCTGGTGGGAACAAAGGGATCTGGCGAATATCCTCAGCGCTGCTAAAGCATTTTATGGTCCAGCTGTGAGACCTTATCACCTTGAGTTGGCTGGGAACTCCTGAATCAGTCCTATAGCCTGGCTTTGAAAAAAGGGCATTTGGGTCAATTTATTGTCTTTCATTTGTTCACAAAAATCAATGGAGCCTCATTAAGGAAAAGAAAGGCGTTGGTCTTTCTGTTAGTTCATTTGATCTTTGTTGCTGTTTGAACAGGTGTGAAGGCTAGAATTATCTAGTATTTATAGAATTTTTTTGACTGGAACAAACTGTTATAAATTTGGTCATCAAACTGTTTAGACCTAGCCAGCCAACAGGGAGAAGATTTAACTTTTGGACAATTAAGAACTACACATCACATTTTATTTTTCACCTACTGAAGGTTTTAAAATTCTTGACACCTGACATGCCCAAAGCTGGTACCCCAAGTCAAGCCATCACCGTACCTCAGTCAGACCTCTTGCCAAGTAAGTTCCAACTTGCTTTTTGAACTTCAGCTTGACTCCCTTCTCCAGGAATTTTACTCCATTTTCTCCAACCCCTATCTGCCCTCAGTTCACCCCATGGTAACCTTCCTAAAGTGCACTTTTAATCACATCCTTGCGATGACTAATAATTATGCTTGGGTGCTACATTCCAGGAATGTGTATTTTGCCTATTCAAACTCTCACAACAACCTTGGAAGTAATGTCTCTTACCCATATTTAACTGTAGAGAAAACTGAGGCTTCAGTAAAGCCCAAGATCAAATAATTTACAAGTGTTTAGAAATGATATTTAAGTTCTGTCAGACTGAGTTACATGGCATGAACAAGAAGCTAATTCAGAAATACTTGGTGGCTTCCCATCCTCTTATGAATCTGTAGCAAGAGCCTCTATCATCCAGCCTCCTAGATTTCATAAATCCATGCTTTTATTTAGCATTGTTTTTGCTGTTGGAAATGCCAAATCTTTATAATTTAAACCATTTTCAAGGCCCATATTATTTCCTCCCACTGCTGTTATCTTCATTTCCCCAAATGGGACTAGTTTTTCTTTTGTCAGGGTCCCCATAAAAATGTCCCCTTTAAGGTACTATTAATTCACTTAATACACTGCCCTGCCCAACTAACTCTTCAACCTTGGGCAAGACAATTACTGTCTCTGGTCTTGTGTCCAAAAAGGATGATGATAGCTGTTGGGTGTACTTACCTAGGTGGCTGAAACCTCAAAAAGAATAATATTAAAGTGTGCAGTAAAGTGCAAATGCAACACAAGTTAGGAAATTCTCTGTGTCCACCTTAGTATTCCCTGTGGTGCCTGGCACCCCTAACAGTCACTTGGTTTGCCCTCTTATAGGTAGCTCACCTATAGCTCCCTTATGCCAATAGCCTCCCATCAGGGTGCACTTGACCTGAACACATCCCTTTTACCTCAACACATCTTCCCATTCCTGTCTGCTTTTGAGTCTGCCCAAACAGAGATGACGGTGGCTGACTTCCTCACTCTAGCAAGCTCTGAATAAATTACTTTTACTTATTATCATTTGGTTGGTCTTCATTTATTTCCACAGCACCATTAAATCCTGTTGATCAACCTTGAAAGGCCTGAATAGGAAACTGGGCTGGGAGTCAGAAGTGTGGGGCTACACCCTGTTGAAGCGGAACCCAGTGTAATCTGGTTCTGGCCAGATATTACCCATAGAGGTAAATGTTTTGCTGATTCTGGTGTCTCTGAACAAGCACAATTGACCCTTTCATTTAAACTCTCAAGACTGTTCCAGGAGGAATCTGTTTCCAGTAGTTCTCTAGTCTTGGTTTCAAGAGAAATCAAGAAAGTAGCAGGAAATAAAGAGAGGAGTAAGGGGAAATATAAGTATGAAATAGATTAGAAGGGGAAAAAATAAGGTCACATATATTCCATTGTTTCTCTAAATTTTTTTGGTACTTCAATAAAAGCAGCAAAACCATATCACTGTTGCATGTGACCATGCAAGAGGAAAAAAGAAAGAAAAAAAAGGGAAGAAGAATGGTTAAAACCAGTGCCGGCAAGTAAAAAATATACCAAGAACATCTTCCCAGGAAACAGAGACCCATTTCACATAAGTTTCTAAGGTTACTGTGCCAAGCCCTCAAATGGCTTCTTAATTTGGAGTAAAGGGCTATAAATTCCTGCAAGACCGTTATGTGGAAAACTTCTGTGGTTATAGTTCACATTGTATTCTTTGTAAAGATTGCCCTGGATTTGTTCAGCCTCTCTTCCTGCAGGATCCAAATCATCTTGTGTAACCCTCTTAAGATCAACAGGGAGCTAGGTATGGGGACACAGTATGTGATGACCTTGACGTCTTCCTCTTCAGGCTTCCTCGGAAAAAAGGTGAAGAGGACTGAGGCACAGTGGAGGAGCTCCTCATGCAGTCATGGTAGCTCACCTGGCCCAGCTTTGTATCCCTCTAAACTCTCAGTAGCCTTGACATCAAGTAACGGACTCGGGATTTTTCTGGCCCTTGAGGTCTCCTCAGGTCTGTGGAGTCCTATAGAGGGCCTGGGTCACCTAGTGGTACTGTCTTTCAAAGCTGATATTTTATAGATTCTTGAATGTATAAATTCTTGAGTATATGTAACATTCAAGTCAACACAGAAACTTGAAGGAAATTCGATGCACTCTCGGGTGGGTTGAGTTACAGGAGAAGGCTTACAAACTACTTATGCTCCCCTTTTTTGTCCCTTAATTTTGTAATTAAATAAAATAAATATATCTGATTTTATTACATTTTAAGAAGCAGGGCTTCCTGTAACCTTTTCACATCAAAATACACTAAAGCTATTACATTTATGTTTTTATTACTAGGATGTAATTTGTTTTAGTTTAAGGGCATAAACAAAATTTCGTGTTGGTATTAGGAAAAAAAGAGATTTTTAAAGCAAAATGGAAGCGCTCCAGGAGGCTGTCTTGTTCCAATATGAAAATCTCAGGGCTGGATTGCCTAGAGGGTGGGGGTAGAGGCGCCTGGACATCACTTCCACTCCTGTGTCATCAGATATTCTGCTCCTCACAGAGCCCAGGGGGCTAGAAATTGCCTTTTATCCTGGAGTCTTAGAGCTCCCTTTTTCTGCATATCAGTTTCACTGGTCCAGGGGCCAGCCAGTCATCTAAAGGCCACCTTGCTAAATGTCCAGGATAAATTGCTTCTGTGGGATATTTGTAGACCCTCTGAGTAGGCAGCCAATACCCTCTGCAGAGAGCAGTGAAATGTTCTCAGTGCACTGTGAACCTGACCCTTAGGAAGTCAGGGCTTGTGGCCACTTCTCCAGGAACAAAGAGCTCTCTTGGGTTTTGCAAGCCCTCCACCAGGGAATTCCTCTTCCACCTGCTACGCTACCTTCCCTGTGACTCCAGCATTAGTGTTTATGTTGAAGATCCTAGCATGGATACCTGTGCAGGACAAGCCCTGGAGGCCTCAGCCTCAGTCTCAAAGCAAATTAAGTTTTCAGTGTAAAATCAGCTCATTTAGTGCCAGTGAATTAGTTTCCGAACTGTAGAGTTTCATAATTAAATGGAGATATATGTTTTCTATTTAACGTTGAAAATTTTTACAGTAAACATGTATCTTCGGTTTCATTTTATGTTTTTATTTTTTTTTACTTTTTTAAGTTTTATTTTTTTAATATTATGATTTTTATTTTTCCATTATAGCTGGTTTACATTTTTAAAATGCTATATATGAACTAAAACACAGACACAGAAAACCATCCTAAGCAAAGTTAGTAGATCTTACTGAATTATTATAGACCGTCACCCTAGTGGCCAACATCAGGGTCACTACTTCTCTCACGTAACTTCACTGAGTCTCAAATGAATACACACACACACACACACACACACAAACACACACTCACACCAAGTTTGGTACTTCATCAATGTCTTTCTAGAAGTTTTATTTTCCATGTTTTCATTCTTCTGGAAGGGGATCATGGGAACCATATTAGCTGAAGTTTAACATGATGACTTGGATGTCAGTGCATTTTATCCCTGCAACTTACTTCTGCTGAGTGTCAAATTAATGGCTCACACTTCTTTCTGTAAATACAGTATTCCATTTCCTTCTTACACAAATTATTACAAGAAGGTTGCTACAATTCTGATTCTCTTTCCTATATGTCATTTTCTTTTTTTCCCTAGATAACCAATTTTTCTTTTTTTAAAGCCCAGTAATTTCACTAGCATATGCTCTGCCATTAGTGATTCCAAGTTCAGCTTCAGTGTGCTCTTTTAATATGCAGTTTCAAAGCATTTTCTAATTTCCAAGAAAAATTGCGAAGCACGTTGGACAGCTTCCCAAGCCCTTGCATCTGAGAGATCATCATTTGTTTATTTCCCCACTGAGTTCCTTGTTGAAAAGGATTTAGTCTCTTTCCCAACATTTCTTGTTTCGGGCAATGGTGCAGTTACGCTAGATCTTAGGTCTCCAGGGCTAGTGTATCTACAGGAAACTCTCCTACAAGTGAAAACACTGAGCCCATGGGATTGTGTTATCCAGTGTTATCATTAGGTAAAGAAAGGGTCAGGAGGTTTAGTGAAACAAATTTGGTAATTTACTGATAATTGTTGAAGTTGGGTAATGGACAATGTGGCTCCATTATACAATGCTTTCTATTTTGTGTATGTTTGAAACGTCTCATGACAAAAACATTTCTATGTTCTGTATGATTAAAAAATTACAGTAAAAAAGACTGATTTTCTCTGACATTTTAGTAGAAAGGATGAGACATATATAAAATAACTCCAATACAAAATAAAGGCTCCTAGAAAAAACTTTGAAAACAGAAAGAAGACAGGATAAAGAAAAACTCCCTGGTGTAAATGACATTGAGTTGGAATCTTGGTGAGAGGATGACATGGATGTGAGCCTGAGACGGAGGATTATGGGGAAGGACAGAAGGTGGAAAGTTTGAATGCAGAGGTGAGGGAGGCAGAGGGAGTTTTGAGTGGACATTATGATGCTTAGAAATAACAAGAGCGAGGTCAGTTCATTCACACTATACGTATGTCATGAAAACACATGATGTACAAGTATTTTCCTACTAGGGGAGCCAGTATGAAAACCACCAAAACAAGAATATCCACCTTGTGTGGTTTTCACTCAAGTGAAAGAAAATAGTAAACAAATGAATCAACAAATATTATTGCAAATTTAGGAGAAAAATAAATCAGGGAAGGGGGTCTAGGGTGGAGGGAAGGATTTGAATGTTAAATAGGTTTTATGTCTTGAGAAGGTGACACTTAGACAAAAATTTTAAAGAGGTGAGGACATGAGCCAGGCACCTCTGGAAGAAAAGCATTCCAGGCAGAGGAACAGCAGGTGCAGACCCTGAGGGTAGGGGCATGCCTGAAATGTCTGAGCGGAAGCCAGGAGCATGAGTGAAATGAGAGACAGAAGAGTAATAGGAGAAGAGTCAAATGAGGTGGGGCACAATTGTGTAAGGCCTCAGGAGACACCTTGTGAGATGCCACCCACTGGCAGTTCCTCAGGGGAAAAGAGACATGACCTGACTAAGGTTTTAAAGGAGTTGTTGAGGCAGCATCAACGAAAATAGCCTTTCTGTGTAGGCAGGGGAGGCAAGAGTTGATGAAAGACGACTAATTAGAAGAATATTGCAATAATTCAAACTAGGAATTAGGATGCTTGTAACCAGAACTGTTGTAATGGAGGTTCTAATAAGAGTTATGATGCTGGACATATTTTGATGACAGAAATGATGGGGTTTCTCAGCAGTCTGGATACAGGATGTGAAACAACTCATCATCTAACATGACTCCAAGGCCACCATCCTGTCAGAAAGAATAAAGCTGCTATTGCCAGAGATGGTAATGTAGAGTATATTTCTGTAGGCAAGGAAAGATCAGGTTTCCAGCTTTGGAAATGCTGAGATTGAGTTTTCTATTGGACAGTTTTGGGATAATGTTGAATAAGAATTTGGGGGTCCTGAGTAGAGTTTGGGGCTGGAGATAAGATTTCAGAGTTGAAGCAAGGCCATAATATATCAGAAAGATGAAAAACTATCAGCATAGAGGTTGCCTATGTTGGAAGGGAAAATAGAAGTTCCCATCATGGCTCAGTAGTTAATAACTTAACTAGCATACATGAGGATATGGGTTTAAGCCCTGGCATCGCTCAGTGGGTTAAATATCCAGTGTTGCCATGAGCTGTGGTGTAGGTCGCTGACAAGGCTTGGATACCGCATTGCTGTCGCTCTGGTGTCAGCCAGTGGCTACAGCTCCAATTCGACCCCTAGCCTGGTAACCTTCATTTGCTGTGGGTGTGGCCCTAAAAAGACAAAACAAAAAGGGAAATAGGAGAGATTCAGTGACCCCACTGAATCACAGTATCTTTGAGATCTTCAAATTTCCTTTCAAACCTGTTTCAAAAGTTTGGAAGGTGTTGGGATTGAGTTTGAACTCTTTGGAAAGCTTTCCAGGTATTCATTCCCCCCAGTGGAAGCCTCTTGCTGCAGATAAAAGCAAATATGACCTTCTTGGAGGAATAATGTCTGGGGTCTCAAGAGAATGAATGGCTTCTGCTCCTCAACCGGACACATGATTAACGTAGCCTAATATTACCTTCCTTTCTTGGGCCCCGCAGCTTTAACAGCAGATTGATGCTCAACATCTTTTAATAAGCCCCTCTCTTTGAAATACCTAGTGTGGTTTCAGATAGCTTCATAAGTCATGGTAAATGGATAGTATTATTAAATAAACGATGTTGAGGAAACTGATGAACTGTTATGTAAATTATAGGTAGATTTCAATGTAATGTCTCACTATAACCTGAATTATAATACCAATTTCTTCACCCAATTCTAGATAGTCCTTCTATTTAAAGGCTTCTTCTACAGTCCAGGCATCTAAAAATCAGGCATGGGACCTCATTATAGCCTCAGCTTTCAACCCCCTCATCCTATCCAACAACCTAGATTTCTTCTCCTCTAGCCCTTCACCACTGCTCTGTCCTTGACTCCTCTTCTCAACCACTTTATTGTATTTCACATAAACTCTGAAAACAGTGCTCTCACTAGGCTCTCACCTGACTCACTCTCCCACTCTCCACCCCCAGATGTGCCCCACTAAGTGTCATTGCCTACTCTCCCGTTTAGATTTTCCAGAACTTGCTGCTGCCTGAAGTACAATGCATATTCTGGAAACTGAGATGGGAAAACCCACCTTGGTCCATGCCCTTCTCTCCCAAAGGAGAGAGCAAATAGGGCACCCACCCCTTACATCACTCAGCACCCCCATCCAGGCCTGAGGCTGAATTTGTAGTTCAAATGCATTAACAATCACTCAGCAAATTGTGTAGAAATTTATGTCAAATGAGAGTATAAGTGGATTTGCTTTAGTCAAGTTGAGGTTTGCTGCCATTTCATTTTTGGTGCCAGTTGAAGAAGGAAGACTTTCACTTGCAAGAGTTTTATGGATTTAGAATTGTGGGAGAGGTCTGTGGACTAATGCCTGATGAAAGATATGTACTATATTCAGCATTACCCTATCACCCTTAGAGTGAGCCAAGAGCCAGTTGGAACCAAATAGCCTTGACCTCCTTCATTACAGGTCTTTAAAGCTGAAAGGGAAAATGACCACTGTGCAAATTATACACAAGCCATGTGTAGTTACAAGTATGCACACTGCTTTGAAAAAGAAATGTAGGAAGCCTAGGAGATATGGCATGCATCCTGACACAGGAATGGAGAAAAATAGCAAAATATTGCTGATAGAGCAATATTTAAGGTAGACACTATGCTTTATTATCCTGTAACTGCTCTATAAGACTCCCTCAGTGTTTGTGTTTTCTTGTCAAACAGCTTGGAAAGGCAGGTGTCCGATCTACATTTACCTTGCAGTTGGCCCTATGCCAAAAGACAATGTTCTCTGTAACTCATGTGTTGGAGTGGCATCTCTGCTACTGAATATTTTTCAAACTATATATGTGGAAATCTTAAAACCTGCAATTTTTTTGATATTCCTCCCATTGAGCAATGGGGTCTAGGCCCCTCCCTGTAACCAGAGCTGACATAATGCACACTTGTCACCAAGAGATGTCCAGGAAATAACTCTGTGTAGTGTCCAAGGCTCCGCTAGAGGAGGCCACGAGCCTCTGCCTGATCACTCGTGTCATTCCACTGTGGAGCTCTCAGCCACTATGGGAGAGGTCTAAGTGCCCTGGGCCTGCCCTGCTGCGAGGAAGCCCAGCACATGGGGAGCTCTCACAGAGGGCCTCCAGCCAAACCCAGCTGCAGCTGCAGACATGGACTGAAGTCACCTCCGAGGATTCCAACCCCTACATGCTGAGTCAGCACCCAGTATGAAAGCCTTCCCTGCTGAGGCCCTACCATCACAGAGCAGATGTGCCTGTCTGAGTTCCCCTTGTGACCACAAGCAAATTAAAGCGGGAGTCTCATGTCACTACCATGAGTGAGTTCATTTTAAAAAAAAATTATAGGAAGAAGAACATGAATAACATAGTTGTACAAAATCCAAAAGGGAGAATGTACTCTAAAATCTGAATTTTCTCCCTTCCCTCTTCTGCAGCCTTCCAGGTTCTGTCCCTGAAAGGAAACACCACTAAGTTTCTGTATTCCCTCCAGCTTTATTAATTGGAAAATCATGTAGCATGGGCACTGTGACAAGCATTTTTCTTAGGTCTTTACCCAAAGTTAGTCATTTGTTCTTCATCTATCATGGATACTCACATAAGAGCAGAGAGAAGTCCTCTGCTTCAGTCTGACTGTTCTTCAAAAATGGGAGCCTGAATTGCTCTTCATTATTGGCTTTTGATGTTGTTCCTCTAATCAGATTGCTGTATTTTTCTTCATGGAGTCCCTAATTCTTTCTCATTTTCTCCCCTGATTTCTCTATCCACACACACATATTTTTTTTTTTCCTACCAAGCTGGGAGCCATGACAGTACTTCACCAAAAGCAATGTAATATTACCTGATTTTTCGCACCCTCACTCAATCACTGCCTCAACCTAGTAATCCTTGGAGAATATGTGAAAATATGATACCATGTATATTTTTTAATAACTTCTCAATATCCCCTTTGATATATTAGTTCTAGATATTTAGGGTGAATCAATAAAAATAGAGATTTTTACTATAGAATTCCATACCTTGAAGGGTATGTATATTGTTTTAAATATGGCAACTCTCTCATCTTTCTGTTAAATAGTCACTTTATGTGTTCCAATGGCCTGATTACTTACCTTCTTATAGCTAGTTTTATAATATTATCATAAGAATGGATATGATTAAGTAATGAATTATGGGCCATAATACACATTAAATCCCAGGCTTTGGGGCCACCTAAACGTCTTCATTTAGAAAACACTGATTATAGTAGTCTGTCACGGTTTTTTGTATTTCTGTAATATCTGCTGTAATTTCTCCTTTTTCATTTCTTATTTTGTTTATTTGGGTTTTTTCTCTTCTCTTCTTGATGAGTCTTGCCAGAGGTTTGTTAATCTTGTTTACCTTTTCAAAGAACCAGCTCTTGGATTTATTAATTTTTTCTATTGTTTTTTGAATTTCTATTTTATTGATTTCCTCTCTGACCTTAATGATTTCCTTCCTTCTGCTGACTTTAGGGTGTTTTTGTTCTTCTTTTTCTAATTCATTTAGGTAATGGGTTAGGTTATCGATTTGAGATTTTTCTTCTTTTTTGAGGAAGGCCTGCAATGCTATGAACTAATCTAGAAGAAATGGACACATTTTTAGATAACTACACCCTCCCAAAACTGAATCAAGAAGAAATAAATCAACTGAACAGACCAATCACTAGAAATGAAATTGAGTATGTCATCAAAACACTCCCTACAAATAAAAGTCCAGGACCAGATGGCTTCACAGGTGAATTCTACCAAACATACAAAGAGGAACTCATACCCATCCTCCTTAAGCTTTTCCAAACAGTTGAAGAA